>CM056051.1:347067265-347092813 GCA_029574335.1 Rana kukunoris
TCTCTCTCACTCTCTCTCTCGCGCTGTTCCTTCCAGCCAGCCTCTTGCTGCTCCCCGGGTCACCACTCTTTGTTGTTGTTTTCAGCTGCTGCTGCTCTTCCTCTCAGATGTTGTGAAACTGTGCCTCTCTGGTATGTCAAGAGGCAGCCTCGGAGCTCAGCTGTGTTGGACCCCAGGAGACAGAGGCAGAGCAGTAGCGCGGAGGTTGGAGGAGGAAGTGAAATCCTCCCGCGCTTTCAGCTCTGAACACGGAGGGGGGGGGCACTGCAGCCGTGATGTCACTGGTTGCTACACGCCAAGCGGCTCTAGCAACCAGTGGACAGAAGATGGAGGTGGTTCTGCAGCCGGAGCCAGCGCTACCGTGGCTCAGACTCCTCCACTGAAATCCACACTACACTATATTAAACCGCAATGTAGGCACCCGGCAATTAGGGCCCCCCCACAGCGGCAGAACGGCAGGGCCCAGTCGCGACGGCGACTGCAGCGACACTGAAAGTTCCGCCACTGGGGGAGGGTACATGTGCCAAGTGTGTGGGACCACCAACATGTGTCTGCTTTGTGTCATCCACAGATGACGGAGCTGGGCCATCATCTGTCGGCGGCCAGTCCACCCCATCCCCCCAACGACACCCCGTGTCTGTGCCCCTGGGTGGTGAAGACACCGAGGTGGAGGAGGAGAGTGCCCACACCACACCTGCAGAGGTCGTTGAGGAGGAGCCTGTTTATATTTGGAGGAGTCCTCCTCTTCTGCAGGGCCCTCTCAGATCCCCTCCCCCATCATAGGAAGCCCCTCAAGGGCGACTCCATCCCCCCGGGGACAACCATCTACTGGCCCCAGGAAGGCCACCCGTAAGACCAGGGGGGGCTCTGATCTGGTCCAGGACCAGGTGGCGAGGGATCACGCCAGGCAGACCCAGCAAATGGGGGACATAGTTGGGCACCTGGACAGAGTGGCTGACAGCCTGTGCTCCGTGGCCCAGATTTCTTCTGCAGTGCAGGATGTGAGCTGCAACTGCGCTGCAGTGGTGACCAGTCAGGGGGAGGTGCAGGGTGACATAAGGGACCTCACTGCAGCCGTCCAGGCAAACACTGCTGCCATCCAGGCAAACAGTGCTGCCATCCGGGACCAGGGGAGGCAGAGTCGGCGGGCCCAGCATTATCAGGTCACCCGGCAGCTCAGGATGCAGGCCCAGCAGCTCAGGGTGCAGGCCCAGACCAGTTCGTACCTCGGCCGGATTGCCATGGCCTTGAAGGGCATGCAGGCCACACCTGCCAGGAGTGGCCCACCCAGGGATCAGCCACCTCCAGATGCCCCCCCACCCCAACCCACTCCATCCAGGCAGCTGAGGAGCCAGAGAGGGGCCGCCAGAAGAAGCCCCCCGCATCCCAGATGATGTATTTTTTGTTTTTTTGATTGATGCTCAGGACATGAGTTGTTTTTTTTTTTTTTTCTGAATGCTCAGGTTATGAGATTTTTATTTTATCCTTAATGCTCAGGTTATGAGTTATTTTATTTGTGATTCTGCTCTGGATATGAGATATTTTTTTTGAGATACTGCACACGTTGCAGTGTGAATGGTGTGTGAATGTGAGGGGGTGGCACTCCTGCCAGTAAGGGGTGTCACCCTCGGCCGTGGTGGTGAAGTTAACCCCACGACTGTATGAATGACGTGTGAAAGGTGTATGAATTGACAGCGACATCATTGGGGCCTTGACGCTGACGTTGCTGCTCCCAAGTCCTACATGCTGGACTTGGGCTAATCCAATGCGATGTGCATGTGGTGTGTGTGATCTAGGGACATCAGTGGTGTGCATGCGTGCATTGTCTGTGTGATCAATGTTTTGGTTTATTGTCCAAAGATGTCTACGGCGAAGGACCCTCCTGACTGCTCTTCCATCAGCAGACTGGTTCTCCTCTGACAGGGGGGGATGGTCTGGTTGGGGGGTCAGGTCATCACGTATGTCAATCTGCAGGCCTTTTCTCATGGCAAAGTTGTGCAGAATGCAACATGCACCGATGATCTGACACACGAAGGTAGGGGAATACAATAGGGTCCCCCCAGACTTATCCAGGCAGCGGAAACGGGACTTCAGGAGCCCAAATGTTTGCTCCACCACTGCACGGGTTTTGATGTGTGCTTCATTGTATTTTCTCTCTCCTCTGGTTTGGGGGTTCCGGAAAGGAGTCATGAGATGGGGTCCCAGTGCATATGCAGAGTCACCTGTAAGGGAAAATATGAGGCGCTGGGCATCGGCTATCACCTGTACGTTGATGGAATGCCAATGCTTCCGACTGCGGTATATGTGCTCTGTGGAACTGGGGGGCTGTAGGGCCACATGTGTGCAATCAATGGCCCCCACAGTGCGTGGGAATCTGGCAATGCTGTAGAAATCTGTCATTGCCTTCAGCCGCAGCTCCTCAGTGGTTGGTCTGATGAACTGGTTGGACATGCGTCTGAGGATTGCAGGGACAACCTGGTGCACACATCTGCTCATGGAGGATTGTGACATCCCAGCCACCACTCCACTTGTACGCTGGAATGATCCACTTGCAAGGAAATGAAGTGTTGCCAGGACCTTCACCAAGTGGCTGCACTGCTTGTGAGCGGTGTGTCTTGCTGGTGATGTCCTCCTGCAGGGTTGTGGTTAGTTCAAGTATTGCATCAGGGCTGAATCTGAAGAGGCGATACACCTCCTCATCCCCCATGCGAAAGAGGCTAATGCGCGTGCGGTATATCCTCTCACGTGCCCGCCTCCTCCGTACCGGGGACCCAGTACTAGTGCTAGGACCGCGACTGCCCCTGGCATGTTGGCACACAGAGGTGTTGTCCTTGCAAATGTGGTTGTTCAGCTTGCTAGTTTCGTCGGTAACGCTGCTGCTGTAGCTGCTCTCCTGCTGACCTGAGGCCGTCTGGAGTAAAGATAAAGCAGCTATTTGTAGAAATAACTTTGCACCGGACGGACGAGATGTAGCCAGCGTATGGTGCTAATCCGTTCGCGAATCGGGAAATCTCCCTCATTTGCATATTTGCAGGGGAAATCAATAGGCGCGACTGATGCGCCAAGCGAAATTATGCGCTGACGAGACTCTGGCGTCGGAAAGTTAAAGCCGATCGGAAATGGCCCGTTTTCTGTCGCATCTAGTTTGGTGGGTACGGCCACATAGAAACGACGGCGCATCTTCACAGTTACGCGGCGCATATCGAATTACTCCAGCGCAAGTCTTGCTGAATCTGGCCCATAGTGTCTTTTTAGATAGATAGATAGATAGAGATAGATAGATAGATAGATAGATAGATAGATAGATAGATAGATAGATAGACAGACAGACAGACAGACAGACAGACAGACAGACAGACAGACAGACAGACAGATAGATAGATAGATAGATAGATAGATAGATAGATAGATAGATAGATAGATAGATAGATAGATATAGAGAGATAGATAGATATAGAGAGATAGATAGATATAGAGAGATAGATAGATAGATAGATAGATAGATAGATAGATAGATAGATAGATATAGATAGATAGATATAGATAGATAGATAGATAGATAGATAGATAGATAGATAGATAGATAGATAGATAGATATAGAGAGATATAGATAGATAGATAGATAGATATAGAGAGATATAGATAGATAGATAGATAGATAGATATAGGGCCAGATTCACAAACACTTGCGCTGGAGTATTTGGATATGCGCCGCGTAACTGTGTTGATGCGCCGACGTTTCTATGTGCCTGTACCCACCAAACTAGATGCGCCCAATAACGGCTCATTTGCGACCGGCGGAACGTTCCGACGCCAGAGTATCGTCAGCGTTTATTTTCGCTGGGCGCATCAGTCGCGCCCATTGATTTCCCCTGCAAATATGCAAATGAGGGATTTTTCTCAATTCACGAACGGATTAGCACCATACGCTGGCTACATGCGCCGCGCGTATCTGATCCGTCCGGCGCAAAGTTATTTCTACAAAAGGCTGCTTTATCTTTACTCCATACGGTCACAGGTCAGCAGGAGAGCAGCTACAGCAGCGTTACCGACGATAGGAGCTTGCTGAGCACCCCCACTTGCAAGGACAACACCTCTGTGTGCCAACATGCCAGGGGCACTCGTGGTCCTAGAACTACTGATGGGTCCCCTGGAACCAAGAAGGCGGGCACGTGAGAGGATATACCGCACTCGTATGAACCTCTTTGGCATGGGGGAGGAGGAGGTGTATCGCCTCTTCAGATTCAGCCCTGATGCAATACTTGAACTAACCACAACCCTGCAGGATGACATCACCAGCAAGACACACCGATCACAAGCAGTGCAGCCACTGGTGAAGGTCCTGGCAACACTCCATTTCCTTGCAAGTGGATCATTCCAGCGTACAAGTGGAGTGGTGGCTGGGATGTCACAATCCTCCATAAGCAGATGTGTGCACCAGGTTGTCCCTGCAATCCTCAGACGCATGTCCAACCAGTTCATCAGACCCACCACTGAGGAGCTGCGGCAGAAGGCAATGACAGATTTCTACAACATTGCCAGATTCCCACGCACTGTGGGGGCCATTGATTGCACACATGTGGCCCTACAGCCCCCCAGTGTCACAGAGCACATATACCGCAATCGGAAGCATTGGCACTCCATCAACGTACAGGTGATAGCTGATGCCCAACGCCTCATATGGCACGTCCGTGCCAAACACCCCGGGTCCAGCCATGACAGTTTCATATACCGTCAGAGCCCCATCCCAGCAGAATTTAACCAGAACATGTATGGGGACAGCTGGCTGGTTGGTGAGTGACATGGGAGTCAGGCATGACTATCCCCTCCCGTCATGCACAACAGAAATCGCACATGCATGACTAACATTCTCCTGTCTTTTACCTTACAGGTGACTCTGCATATGCATTGGGACCCCATCTAATGACTCCTTTCCGGAACCCCCAAACCAGAGGAGAGAGAAAATACAATGAAGCACACATCAAAACCCGTGCAGTGGTTGAGCAAACATTTGGGCTCCTGAAGTCCCGTTTCCGCTGCCTGGATAAGTCTGGGGGGGCCCTATTGTATTCCCCTACCTTTGTGTGTCAGATCATCGGTGCATGTTGCATACTACATAACTTTGCTATGAAAAAAGGCCTGCAGATTGACATACGTGATGACCTGACCCCCGACCCACACAGTCCCCCCCTGCCAGAGGACACCCAGTCTGCTGATGGAAGAGCAGTCAGGAGGGTCCTCGCCGTAGGCATCTTTGGACACTAAACCAATACATTAATCACACAGACAGTGCACGCGTGTACACCACTGATGTCCCTAGATCACACACACCACATGCACATCGCATTGGATTAGCCCAAGTCCAGCATGTAGGAGTTGGGAGCAGTAACGCCAGCGTCAAGGCCCCAATGATGTCACTGTCCATTCACACACCTTTCACACATCATTCATTCAGCCGTGGGGTTCACTTCACCACCACGGCCGAGGGTGACACCCCTTACTTTCAGGAGTGCCACCCTCTCACATTCACACACCATTCACACTGTCCCCTGCACTCCTGACCGTGTGCAGTACAAAAATAAATTAGAAAGATCATATCCTGATCAATAAAAGAAAAATAATCTCATAACCTGAGAAAAATAAAAAATAAACTCATGACCTGAGTATGTGAAAAATAATAATATAAAACCAGCAACAAAAAAAAGGCCTCATCGGGGATGCCGGGGGCTTCTTCTGGGGGCCCCTCTCTGGCTCCGCAGCTGCCTGGATGGAGTGGGTGGGGGTGGGGGGGCATCTGGAGGTGGCTGATCCCCAGGTGGGCCACTCCTGGCAGGTGTGGCCTGCGTGCCCTCCAAGGCCCTGGCTATCCGTCCAAGGTAATTGTTCGTCTGGGCCTGCATCCGGAGCTGACGGGTCACCTGGTAATGCTGGGCCCGCCGACTCAGCCTCCCCTGCTCCCGGATGGCAGCACTGTTCCCATGGATGGCAGCAGTGTTGGCCTGGACGGCTGCAGTGAGGTGCTGGATATCCCCCTGCACCTCCCCCAAAGTGGTGACCACTGCAGCGCAATTAGAGCTGACATCCTGCACTGCGTTGCTGAGGTTGGCAACGGAGCCCAGGCTGTCAGACACTTTCTGCAAGTGGTCCGCTATGGCCCCCATTTGTTCTGTCTGTCTGGCGTGATCCCTCGCCAACTGGTCCTGGACACCATCAGACACCCCCCTGGTCTTCTGGGTCGCCTTCCTGGGGCCCGAAGATGGATGTCCTCGGGTGGAAGGAGTCGCCCTTGAGGGGCTTCCAAGGATGGGGGAGGGGACGACAGACGGGCCAGGAGAAGGGGAGGAGACAGACAAAACCAAAGAAAAGTCCTGCTCTGCCACAGCAGGATCTTCCACAACCACCTCGGCAGGTGTGGTGTGGCCACTCTCCTCCTCCACAACCTCTTCACCACCCAGTGGCTCGGGCACATGATGGCGTGGGGGGGATGGGGTGGAATGCAGGCTGACAGATGATGGCCCAGCTCCGTCATCTGTGGATGACACAAAGCAGACACATGTTGGTGGTCCCACACACTTGGCACATGTACCCCCCCCCCCCAAATGCAAAACATCAAATAGTGGATTAAAAAACACTTACCTGTCCTTGTGCCTTCCTCCACGGAGTCATAGCCTGCGACCCCCTCCACCTGCTCCCTCTCCAGGCACCGAGCAACCACCTCCTCCTCTGCGGTCAGGGTGACAGGACATGGGGGACCACCACCTGTGCCCCTCTCATACCTCCTGATGGAGGCCACCTTGTCCCTCACCTTGCGCCGCAGGTCATTTATTTTCTTTTGTATGTCCCCAGCAGTCCGGGTGGAGTAGCCCAGGACATTGACCCTGGCAGCAATGGACTCCAGGATGCCCTGCTTCCTCTCCCGGCTGGTCTTGCGGCTTTTTTTGCCATGGAGAAATTCATTCTCCGTCTCCATAGCCGAGATAATGACAGAGACCTCCTGGGTATTAAAATTGAGGTTCCTCCTCTCTCTGGGGGTAGCGGGAGCAGCCATTACAGAGCAAAAGTATCTTCCCTGGGGTGGGGGGAAACGGAACTACTTTTGCGCCGGAATGGCGTTTCCGCCAGCGCTTTTAAGCGCCCAGCGGAACGCATTGCGCTGACGTTTCCCAGGAAGTGGTGCCGACGGAAGTTGTGAGCATGCGCACAAGGGGGCGAGTGGAGCCGCACTCACTGCGCATGCTCCGTGGATGATGCGCTGAACGTAAGCCTCTGCGCCGGCCTCCGCCCATCATTTACATATGATCACACCCACTTCCACTTGCGTCGGGTTACGCCAGCGCATTATCGTTACTCTGGCGCAAGTTTACGCGCAACTGCTATGTGAATTGCAGGAATTGCGCTGAAAGGGTCTTCAGAGTAACGTAAATGAGAAGCGTTACTCCAGAGGAAAGATACTCTCATCTACCTGAATCTGGCCCATAGAGAGATATAGAGAGATAGATAGATATAGGGCCAGATTCAGGAACACTTGCGCTGGAGTATTTCGATATGCGCCGCGTAACTGTGATGATGCGCCGTCGTTTCTATGTGCCCGTACCCACCAAACTAGATGCGCCCAATAACGGGTCATTTGCGACTGGCGGAACGTTCCGACGCCAGAGTATCGTCAGCGCTTAATTTCGTTGGGCGCATCAGTCGCGCCTATTGATTTCCCCTGCAAATATGCAAATGAGGGATTTTTCACAATTCACGAACGGATTAGCACCATACGCTGGCTACATGCGCCGCGCGTATCTCGTCCGTCCGGCGCAAAGTTATTTCTACAAAAGGCTGCTTTATCTTTACTCCAGATGGCCACAGGTCAGCAGGAGAGCAGCTACAGCAGCGTTACCGACGATAAGAGCTAGCTGAGCACCCCCACTTGCAGGACAACACCTCTGTCCATGCTTGTCTGTCAAATTTTACAGCCATGGAGGAAGACATCATAGGTCTCCATAGCCGAGATGACGGCTGACAGCTCCTGGCCATTAAAGTTCAGCTTTCTCCTGTGTGTTTGCGGGGAACGGGAGCAGCCATCTCAAAACAAAAGTAACATCACTGCGGGGAGGGGGAGCAGGATATACTTTAGTGCCGAAATGGCGCTTCTACGGGCGCATTTAAACGCCCAACGGAAGGCATTGCGCTGACGTTTCCCGTGAAGTGGTGCCGACGGAAGTTGTGAGCATGCGCACAAAGGGGGCGAGTGGAGCCGCACTCACTGCGCATGCTCCGTGGTTGATGCGCTGAACGTAAGCCTCTGCGCTGGGCTCCGCCCATCATTTACATATGATCACACCCACTTCCACTTGCGTCGGGTTACGCCAGCGCATTATCGTTACTCTGGCGCAAGTTTACGCGCAACTGCTATGTGAATTACAGGACTTGCGCTGAAAGGGTCTTCAGAGTAACGTAAATGAGAAGCGTTACTCTGGAGCAAAGATGCTCTCATCTACCTGAATCTGGCCCATAGAGAGATAGATAGATCAGGGAGGCTACTAGTTAGTATAGTTAAATGTACAGTTTGTAGAGAATATATTGACATCCCTAGGAGTTGTCAATATATTTATAAACTGTATAGCTTAGCTAGTTCTGCTATTAGTATCTGTCAGGCAGGAGATTGTGCTTGATGCTCTAACGTGTTAGTGTACACGTGTTAGTTAATTGCACATAGACGCATTAACTGTTACTGCACATGTGCTATTTATTTGCACAGAAAGGCAGTTGCTGTTAATGCAAGTGGGCTATTGAATTGCACAGAAACGCATTTGGGGTCACCGCACGTGTACTGTTACATACCACCTGAGCGCATTTGGGGTCACCGCACGTGTGCTGTTACATATCACCTGAGCGCATTTGGGGTCACCGCACGTGTGCTGTTACATATCACCTAAGCGCATTTGGGGTCACCGCACGTGTGCTGTTACATATCACCTGAGCGCATTTGGTGTCACCGTACGTGTGCTGTTACATACCACCTTAGCGCATTTGGTCTCACCGCACGTGTGCTGTTACATATCACCTGAGCGCATTTGGTGTCACCATCCGTGTGCTGTTACATACCACCTTAGCGCATTTGGGGTCACCGCACGTGTGCTGTTACATATCACCTGATCGCATTTGGGGTCACCGCACGTGTGCTGTTACATATCACCTGAGCGCATTTGGTGTCACCGTACGTGTGCTGTTACATACCACCTTAGCGCATTTGGTCTTACCGCACGTGTGCTGTTACATACCACCTTAGCGCATTTGGTCTCACCGCACGTGTGCTGTTACATATCACCTGAGCGCATTTGGGGTCACCGCACGTGTGCTGTTACATATCACCTGAGCGCATTTGGTGTCACCGTACGTGTGCTGTTACATACCACCTTAGCGCATTTGGGGTCACCGCACGTGTGCTGTTACATATCACCTGAGCGCATTTGGGGTCACCGCACGTGTGCTGTTACATATCACCTGAGTGCATTTGGGGTCACCGCACGTGTGCTGTTACATATCACCTGAGCGCATTTGGGGTCACTGCACGTGTGCTGTTACATATCACCTTAGCGCATTTGGTCTCACCGCACGTGTGCTGCTACATATCACCTGAGCGCATTTGGTGTCACCATCCGTGTGCTGTTACATACCACCTTAGCGCATTTGGGGTCACCGCACGTGTGCTGTTACATATCACCTGAGCGCATTTGGGGTCACCGCACGTGTGCTGTTACATATCACCTGAGCGCATTTGGGGTCACCGCACGTGTGCTGTTACATATCACCTGAGCGCATTTGGTGTCACCGTACGTGTGCTGTTACATACCACCTTAGCGCATTTGGTCTCACTGCACGTGTGCTGTTACATATCACCTGAGCGCATTTGGTGTCACCGTACGTGTGCTGTTACATACCACCTTAACGCATTTGGTCTCACCGCACGTGTGCTGTTACATATCACCTGAGCGCATTTGGGGTCACCGCACGTGTGCTGTTACATATCACCTGAGTGCATTTGGGGTCACCGCACGTGTGCTGTTACATACCACCTTAGCGCATTTGGTGTCACTGTCCGTGTGCTGTTACATACCACCTTAGCGCATTTGTGGTCACTGCACGTGTGCTGTTACATATCACCTGAGCGCATTTGGGGTCACCGCACGTGTGCTGTTACATATCACCTGAGCGCATTTGGTGTCACCGTACGTGTGCTGTTACATACCACCTTAGCGCATTTGGTCTCACCGCACGTGTGCTGTTACATATCACCTGAGCGCATTTGGTCTCACCACACTTGTGCAGTTACATATCACCTGAGCGCATTCGGGGTCACCGCACGTGTGCTGTTACATATCACCTGAGTGCATTTGGTGTCACCGTACGTGTGCTGTTACATACCACCTTAGCGCATTTGGTCTCACCGCACGTGTGCTGTTACATATCATCTGAGCGCATTTGGGGTCACCGCACGTGTGCTGTTACATATCACCTGAGCGCATTTGGGGTCACCGCACGTGTGCTGTTACATATCACCTGAGCGCATTTGAGGTCACCGCACGTGTGCTGTTACATACCACCTGAGCGCATTTGGTGTGACTCCGCTTGTGCTGTTACATACCACCTGAACGCATAAACATGTCTGGAAGGACAACAAAGAGAGGCAGAGAGTCACGAGGGCAAGCAGGCTCTGCATGTAGAGGTAACGCTGGTAGTGGATGTGGTGCATCCTCTTCAGCACGTGGCCGTGGCCGTGGCCGCTCGTCCTTCTTTTCGGGAGCTGGCCATGTTGAGCCTCAACATGCAGAGAAATTAGTAGAGTGGATGACCAAGCCATCCTCATCCTCCTCATCCTCTCTCACACAGACTGATCAAAGTTTATTTGGCAAAGCAGCTGCCAAGGCGTCCTCTTCCCTCTGCACAATGGCTTCACACAATACTTCCCTAGTACCACCATGTCCTCCTGAGGAGTCCCCCGAACTGTTTCAACACAGTGTTGGGTACATGCTGCAGGAAGATGCGCAGCGTTTTGAAGACTCCGATGACGGAACACTGATAGGCATTGATGTGAGCCCAGGGAGAAGGGGTGTCCGAGAGGGACAGCAATTTGTCAGTGATGATGTTCCCCCAGCTGGAGCATACTGCCAGGTTGTTGACAGTGATGAGGAGGGAGTGGATGATGAGTTCACTGACTCTACCTGGGTGCCTGATAGGAGAGAGGAGGAGGAGGAGGACGAGGCACAGGCACATCTCCAAAGAGGCAGGATGCTCTCCAGGGGTCAGCTTAAGGTCACACCCACTGCATTACAGCGCACATCTACGGCGCTTGTGCATGGCGCTGCTGTGTCTGACCGGTACAGCAAAAAGTTCTTTGGTGTGGGCCTTTTTTGAAACATGTCCACAAGGGGCCAGATTCAGGTAGATGCGCGCATCTTTTCGCCAGCGTAGCGCAATGCATATACGCTGCGCTGACGCAAACTAGCGAGTGAAGTACAGTATTTACCAAGCGCATGGCCGTTACTTTGCGAAGGAGTAACGAAGATGCGTTGGCGCAACCCGACGCAAGTGGAAGTGGGTGTGATCATATGTAAATGATGGGCGGAGCCCAGCGCAGAGGCTTACGTTCAGCGCATCATCCACGGAGCATGCGCAGTGAGTGAGGCTTCACTCGGCCCCCTGTGCGCATGCTCACAACTTCCGTCGGCACCACTTCACGGGAAACGTCAGCGCAATGTGTTCCGTTGCGCGTATAAAAGCGCCAGCGGAAGCGCCATTCCGGCGCAAAAGTATTTCCGTTTCCCCCCACCCCAGGGAAGTTACTTTTGCACAGAGATGGCTGCTCCCGCTACCCCCAAAGAGAGGAGAAACTTGAATTTCAATGCCCAGGAGGTCTCTGTGGTAATCTCTGCTATGGAGACTTATAATGACTTTCTCCACGGAAAGAAAAGTCGGAAGACCAGCCGGGAGAGGAAGCAGGCCATCTTGGACACCATTGCTGGCAGGGTGAATGTGTTGGGGTACTCCACCCGGACTGCTGGTGATATCCAGAAGAAAATTAACGACCTGCGGCGCAAGGTCCGTGGCAAGGTGGCCACCATCAGGAGGCATGAGAGGGGCACGGGTGGTGGACCCCCATGTGCGGTCAGCCTGACCACAGAGGAGGAGGTGGTCGTCCGCTGCCTGGACAGGGAGCAGTTGGAGGGGGTCACTGGATATGACTCCATGGAGGAAGGCTCCAGGACAGGTAAGTGTTTTTTATCCCCTATTTGGTGTGTTGCATGTGGGGGGGGAGGGTACATGTGCCAAGTGTGTGGGACCACCAACATGTGTCTGCTTTGTGTCATCCACAGATGACGGAGCTGGGCCATCATCTGTTGCCAGCCATTCCACCCCAACCCCCCAACGGGATCCTGAGGACGAGCCCCTGGGTGCTGAAGACACCGAGGTGGAGGAGAGTTCCCACACCACTTCTGCAGAGATGGTTGAGGAGGAGCCTGTTCCTCAGCAGGAGTTTATTTTGGTTTTGTCAGAGTCCACCCCTTCTGCAGGGCCCTCTGTCATCCCCTCACTCATCCTCGGTAGCTCCTCAAGGGCAACTCCATCCCCACAGGGACAACCTTCTCCTGGCCCCAGGAAGGCAACACGGAAGACCAGGGGGTTGTCTGATCTAGTCCAGGACCAGGTGGCGATGGACCACGCCAGGCAAACCCAGCAGATGGGGGAGATTGCTGGCCACTTGGCACCTCACAGCAGCCGTCCACGCCAACACAGCTGCCATCCGGGAAGAGGGGAGGCAGCGGCAGCGTGACCAGCGGCATAATGTCACCCGCCAGCTGAGAATGCAGGCCCAGACCAACCTCTATCTAAACCGGATTGCCGTGGCCTTGGAGGTAGGGTTGCCACCTGTCCAGGATTCACCCGGACAGTTCGGGTTTGGGATCATGCGTCCGGGTTTCGGACTGTCTGAAACACGGACACATTATTCAGACTGGACAATGGCTTCCCAGCAGGGTTGCTGGCTGCAGTTGTCAGTTACACTCTTTCACACTGCCCAAAGCCTACACTAACAATCCCCCTCTCCCCCTAAACCCAAGCACACAGACGGGAGAGAAGAGAGGGCTCAACCTGCACCTCTTCCCCTACCCCTCTGTCTTCCCACACTCCAATCACTGGCACTGCACCTCAGAAAATAAAAGTTGGGGATGGAAATTTGAAGTCCAGCAGCCTCAGATACATCTGAATGAGAGGTGCTGACTGCCAAGGGGTGAGTGAGTTCACTATCCATCCCTGTCTGTGGTGACTGAAGTCTCCCCCATTCTTTCTCCTCCCTCTGAGTGAGTAAACTAAGGTAAAACAGGGTTCTCAGAGCACCCCTTACATCAGAGTTCCCCTTTATACCAGAGGCCACAGTGTTCCCCCTTTACATCAGAGTCCTCTCCGTACATCAGAGTACTCAGTGTTCCCCCTTAGATCAGGTTCCCAGAGGATCCCTTATATTAGAGTCCCCAGAGTTCTCCCTTACATAAGTCATGAGTCAGCAGAGTCCCCCCTTACAGTGAAAGGGAACTCTGCCAGTTCAGATGTAAAAGGGGGAACTCTGTGGACTATGATGTAAAGAGGGACTCTTGTTATTAACTTCATATGATTAGAAATGTTATTTAATAGAAAAATATATGTATAGTTTATTCTATAAAAAAATAAAAATTGCTGTGCGCCGCTAAAGTGTTCGGGTTTGACTTGAACAAAAGGTAGCAACCCTACTTGGAGGGCATGCAGCCAACAGCTGCCAGGAGTGGCCCACCCGGGGATCAGCCTCCTCCAGATGCCCCCCCACCCCCACCCACTCCCTCCAGGCAGCTGAGGAGCCTGAGAGTGCCCACAAGGAGGAGCCCCCGTCATCCCAGATGAGGGTGTTTTTTTTTTTTGGGTTAATTTTTCATTTTTTTTTCTTGCTCAGGTTATGAGTTTATATTTTATTTTATTACTCATATTATGAGATATTTATTTTATTTTTAACTGCACACGGTCAGGAGTGCAGGGGACAGTGTGAATGGTGTGTGAATGTGAGGGGGTGGCACTCCTGCCAGTAAGGGGTGTCACCCTCGGCCGTGGTGGAGAAGTTATCCCCACGGCTGTATGAATGACGTGTGAAAGGTGTATGAATGGACAGCGACATCATTGGGGCCTTGACGCTGGCGTTGCTGCTCCCAAGTCCTTGGGCTAATCCAATGTGATGTGGATGTGGTGTGTGTGATCTAGGGACATCAGTGGTGTGCATGCGTGCATTGTCCGTGTGATCAATGTTTTGGTTTAGTGTCCAAAGATTGACTGACTGCTCTTCCATCAGCAGACTGGTTCTCCTCTGGCAGGTGGGGACTGTGTGGGTCGGGGGTCAGGTCATCACGTATGTCAATCTGCAGGCCTTTTCTCATAGCAAAGTTGTGCAGAATGCAACATGCACCGATGATCTGACACACGAAGGTAGGGGAATACAATAGGCCCCCCCCCCAGACTTATCCAGACAGCGGAAACGGTACTTCAGGAGCCCAAATGTTTGCTCCACCACTGCACGGGTTTTGATGTGTGCTTCATTGTATCTTCTCTCTCCAGTCACCTGGAAGGGAAAAGACAGGAGGATGTTAGTCATGCATGTGGCCCTTGTGATGTGTGCACCATGGGAGGGGATAGTCATGCCTGCCACCCATGTCACTCACCAACCAGCCAGCTGTCCCCATACATGTTCTGCTCGAATTCTGCTGGGATGTTGCTCTGACGGTATATGAAGCTGTCATGGCTGGACCCGGGGTGTTTGGCACGGACGTTGATGGAATGCCAATGCTTCCGATTGCGGTATATGTGCTCTGTGGCACTGGGGGGCTGAAGGGCCACATGTGTGCAATCAATGGCCCCCACAGTGCGTGGGAATCTGGCAATGCTGTAGAAATCTGTCATTGCCTTCAGCCGCAGCTCCTCAGTGGTGGGTCTGATGAACTGGTTGGACATGCGTCTGAGGATTGCAGGGACAACCTGGTGCACACATCTGCTCATGGAGGACTGTGACATCCCAGCCACCACTCCACTTGTACGCTGGAATGATCCACTTGCAAGGAAATGAAGTGTTGCCAGTACCTTCACCAGTGGCTGCACTGCTTGTGAGCGGTGTGTTGGGCTGGTGATGTCACCCTGCAGGGTTGTGGTTAGTTCAAGTATTGCATCTGGGCTGAATATGAAGAGGCGATACACCTCCTCATCCCCCATGCCAAAGAGGCTCATGCGCGTGCGGTATATCCTCTCACGTGCCTGCCTCCTCCGTACCGGGGGACCCAGTACTAGTGCTAGGACCGCGACTGCCCCTGGCATGTTGGCACACAGAGGTGTTGTCCTTGCACGTGTGGTTGTTCAGCTTGCTAGTTTCGTCGGTAACGCTGCTGCTGTAGCTGCTCTCCTGCTGACCTGTGGCCGTCTGGAGTAAAGATAAAGCAGCTATTTGTAGAAATAACTTTGCGCCGGACGGACGAGATACGCGCGGCGCATGTAGCCAGCGTATGGTGCTAATCCGTTCGCGAATCGGGAAATCTCCCTCATTTGCATATTTGCAGGGGAAATCAATAGGCGCGACTGATGCGCCAAGCGAAATTATGCACTGACGATACTCTGGCGTCAGAAAGTTAAGCCGGTCGGGGAAAGCCCGTTTTCTGTCGCATCTAGTTTGGTGGGTACGGCCACATAGATACTACGGCGCATCTTCACAGTTACGCAGCGCATATCGAAATACTCCAGCGCAAGTCTTGCTGAATCTGGCCCAAGATCGTACCTTTGCTATTTGCAACTTATGTCGCAAGCATATCTCGCGTGGCCAAAACATCAACCGCCTGGGTACCACATGCTTGTCCAGACATATGTCGACCTGCCATGCAGCTTGTTGGCAAGCACACCCGAAAGACCCACACCAAAGACAAAAGCGTATCCCCCCTTGCCCTTCTGGGACCTCCAACCCCAGTAGACCCCCAGTCCTCTCTGAAGCCCTCAGTGGCAAGTACCAAAACGCCACTTTTTCTCACGGAAGGCTATTCCGGCTCTCTACCGGCATGTGGAAGGCAATGTCCATGCCTCGCTGGACAGGGTGGTCAGTGGTAAGGTGCATCTTACCGCTGACTCATGGTCCAGCAGGCATGGACAGGGACGTTACCTGTCTTTTACGGCGCATTGGGTGACTCTGCTGGCAGCTGGGAAGGACGCAGGGTAAGGTCCAGTAGTTTTGGAGGTTGTTCCACCACCACGCCTCCAAAGCACTACTACTGCTTGTGACACACCTCTCTCCTCCACCCCCTCCTCTTCCTCTGTGGCCTCTTCCTGTGCTGAGGTTTTCTCCGAACCAGCCGTGCTCCGTAGGCGTACGAGGGGCTACGCAGGAATGCAGGCCAAGAGATGCCATGCGGTGCTAGAGCTGGTGTGCTTGGGAGACAGGAGCCACACTGGGGAAGAGGTTTTGTCAGCTCTGCAGGGTCAGGCTGAGAGGTGGTTGACGCAACGCCAGCTGAAGCCTGGAATGGTGGTCAGCGAAAATGGCACGAACCTCCTCTCTGCCCTGCGACAGGGAAAACTCACCCACGTGCCCTGTTTTGCACATGTCCTCAATTTGGTGGTGCAGCGGTTCCTGGGCAGGTACCCGGGATTGCAGGATGTCCTGAAGCAGGCCAGGAAAGTCTGTGTGCATTTCCGGAGGTCATATAATGCCACTGCTCGGCTGACTGACCTCCAAAGGGAATACAACCTGCCCAAGAACCGCCTAATTTGTGACATGCCCACCAGATGGAACTCAATGTTGGCCATGCTGCAGTGGCTGCACACGCAGCAACGGGCCATCAATGAGTACCTGTGCCAATATGGCAGCAGAACTGGGTCAGGGGAGCTAGTTTTTTTTCCCCACGCCAGTGGGCCTTGATGAGGGATGCATGCACTGTCCTGTCACCATTTGAGGAGGCCACGAGGATGGTGAGCAGTGACAGTGCATGCATCAGTGAGACTGTCCCTCTTATTCACATGTTGGAGCACACGCTACGTGGAATAATGGACAGGCCCCTGGAGGCAGAACAGAGGGAGGAAGAGGAGGACTTCCTTACCTCTCAAGGCCCCCTTTGCCCAGACAGTGGTCCTGCTTGCCCATCTAGCACACAGGAAGAGGAGGAGGAGGAGGAGGAGGAGGATTGTATCAGCAGCATGGAGGTGGAGCCTAGCACTCAGCAGCAGCAGTCTTCAAGGGATCATTTACAGTCCCAAGGAGCACATGGAGTTTTACGTGGCTGGGATGAGGTGCCTGTGGATCCTGTCATCCTCAGTGACCCAGAGGACTGTGGCCCGAATGCCTCTGCAAACCTACGCTGCATGGCCTCCCTGATCCTGCAAAGCCTGCGTAAGGATCCTCGTGTACGTGCTATTAAGGAGAGGGATCATTACTGGCTGGCGACTCCCCTTGATCCATGTTACAAGAGTAAGGTTGCGGACCTTATGTTGCCATTGCAGAGGGAGCAGAAGATGAAACTTCTGCGGGAGGCCTTGCAGAAGGGTCTGTGCAATGCGTTCCCAGAACCAGGGGGATTACCAAAACCTGGCTCTGGACAACGTCTTGCTGAGGCTTCGGTGAGTCACAGAAGGGGCGGTGGAGAAGGTGGTCGTCTGACCGATGCGTTCAGGCAGTTTTTTAGTCCGCAGCCCCAAGGTCTGACCGGTTCCAGCAACCATCGCCAGCGTCTGGTTTACATGGTTCCGGGAATACCTAGGGGCAAGATCCGACTTGGACACCTTCCCCACTGAAAATCCTCTGGCTTACTGGGTCTTGAGGATGGATCACTGGCCAGAGCTTGCCCAGTACGCAATTGAGCTACTGGCTTTCCCTGCATCCAGTGTTCTTTCAGAACAGACATTCAGTGCTGCTGGAGGCTTTGTGACTGATCACAGGGTGCGCCTCTCCACCGGCTCTGTTGATCGACTGACCTTCATCAAAATGAATCAGGCTTGGATCAACACCAGCTACCAAGCACCTGATGCTGATATTAATGAATAATATCTTTTTGTTGAAATGTCGGATCCCTTTTAGACTGCTGATGCTGAGTGACTGTCCTCTTATGCTGCTGATGGAATATCCTTCTCCTCCTCACTTTTCTTGCTGATCACTTCCGGTTTCCTGAGTGACTCATCCTGGCTGGTCTGAAACATGAGAGAATTCGGCCGATGAACAGGACATCTCACTGAAGCTGCTAGCAGAGAGTCATTTTAGAGCCATCTAGAGATCATACAGACGGTCAGGAGGGAGACCTTAAACCCCCGTGCTCAGAGTGACCAGCATATTGGTCAGTTTATTCGGTAAGTACTGGTGAATCAAGCCTACTTATACTTTTCACTTTCCACCTCCTTTGATGACCCGTAGGACTCAATTTCTGGGACTCCCTCTCGCATGTTTATCATTTAAAAAACGATCATCTTTCCTGTGGAAATTTAAATGGAATAAGAACTTATTTTTTATTTTTTTTTGCACAGTTTTGGTGTATATGATCAGTGTGTGAATATTTTTTCATATATATTTTTTCATATATTTTGGTTATACTTTTTATTTTTGCACAGTTTGGTGTATAATATTATAGTCTTTGCTCATAAGTTTTTGTTCATACATTTTGGTTGGTTTCCTATGGCGTTATCCAGCTTCAATACGCTGTAGTTATATGTTTATCCATCCAGTCTTCATTTTCATCCAGCGCCGTATCTTTTTCTTTTTTCTATGGTTTAATTTTTGTATCACAAATTTTTGATACTGGCTGCTTTTACAAAGTCTCACATTTGTACATGTCAATTTATCATATATTATTTTGTAATTTTTTATTAAGCACAGTGTTTCCCTTGTGGGTTTTTTTCTTTCTTGCTGATAGCTAGTAAGAAATGTTGTGTTTCTGGGCTCCGCCACCAGTGCCTAAGGCACAATTTTTCAGCCCCTGTTTAACAGGGGCGCCTAATAACAATTTTTGATGCAATAATTTGCACGTGGCTCCTTGTTGCGCTCTAATTGGAGTTATTGTGAGGGGTTGCAGTGTTGTGTTGTGCCCAAGGCCCAATTTTTCTGCCCCTGTTTTAACAGGGGCGCCTAATAACAATTTTTGATGCAATAATTTGCACGTGGCTCCTTGTTGCGCTCCAATTGGAGTTATTGGGAGGGGTTGCAAGTGTTTTGTTGTGCCCAAGGCCCAATTTTTCTGCCCCTGTTTAACAGGGGCGCCTAATAACAATTTTTGATGCAATACTTTGCACGTAGCTCCTTGTTACGCTCCAATTACAGTATGTTTGAGGGGTGCCCTTTTTTCTAAAAATTTTCTTTCACAAAACAATAATGGCCCCCCACCACCGCTCAAATATTCGACATAATGTTGCCACACAGAACTTGCGCAAGTAGCATTAATTACTTTTTTTTTATAGTCCTCGCATGTTGTGCAGGGACATTTTTTTTTTTTTTTTTTTTTTTTTTTTTTTACCACCTCAGCCAACACCAAATTCCAGAGACCAGCTCATTATCCGGTGCCTCATTTCATCTCTGTTTTGCCGGTTTGCATCATTTGTGGTATATATGCTGCATAGTCTTTTTTTTTTTTTTTTTTAATATATCCGTTTAGGTAGATAATAAATGTCTTATTACACAACATATGACTCCATGACTCCTTCCCAGCCAAGTAAAACGGAATATAACCTCCCCCCCACACCTACCAGAGAGGATATAATAGAAAACGATTTACTATCCTCCTTCCCTGCACCCCCCCTTCCCCTCCCCTCCCAGTGGCTCCCAGATCTCCACAGTTTGTTCTCCACAATATTAATATTTACATATATGTATTCACTACAAAATTGGCGGCATTATGAGGATCGAGATAATAGCAAGAAAAAAAAAAATCTATGATCCCTAGTCGATATTATTTAGGGGACCCTAACATTCTCTGCATAGCTCCAAGATTTCTTGTACTCTTTCCACTTCTCCCATTTTGCCTTGAAATCATTATTTGTGCCTAATACACTCTCCTTAAGCTCTTCTAATTTGTAGGTTTCTTCTACTGCATTTATCCAATCCCACACGGATGGTATTTCCGTTTCCCGCCATCTTCTTGGTATGAGCCGTTTCGCAGCGTTTAACAAATGCGGGAGGAGAGAGTTTTTATAATTTTTTTTCTTTCCTGACTACAATGAAATAAGATGACCCAAGGGTCTTTCTTTATCTCCTTCCCCATGATCTCTCTTGTTTGACTCAATATAGTATCCCAATATTTTTGGATTTTTGGGCAGGTCCACCACAAATGGGCCATTGTACCTTTATCTGTGCACCCTCTCCAGCACTCTTTTGGCTGCCCTGCTTTAAAATGGCTGGCCTTGTCCGGGGTGATATACCACCCTGATATGCATTTATAGTTTGTCTCGGCGGTTCTCGTATCGATTGCCGACGAGTGCGTCAACTGCATAATCCTCTGAGATGTATTTTCCCCTCTAGATCTTTCAAGCTCTCTTTCCCATTTTGCTATAAAGGGTGGTTCATCCCTTGCTCCTATTTTGCTAATTATCCCATAAAGTTTAGTAATCGAACCTTTAGAATTATCAGTTGTACATAACTTTTCCAGTGGTGTCATCTCCTCCCATGAACGTATAGGACGGGGGAGGTGCTGCACAAAGTGAGCTAATTGGGAGTAGTGCCACCTATCTAAATTCCAAAAATCAGTTCTCGTTGCCAATTCTTCATAAGTCTTAATACCCTCCCCTGTGATTATATCCCCTAAGTGAACAGTGTTTTTTTTTATCCAATTTCCACCAATTTTTTTTCCCCCGGTGCAAAGAAGACGTTTTCTTTTAAGTTTATTAGTGGGGAGTTAAATTTACTTCCTAATAGTGTCTGTACCCTGTCCCACATTCTTAGAGTGTCGCGTGTCATAACATTTGTGTTGTGGTCCAATGTGCTAGGGGGTTGGGTTCCAAATGACCTTACTCAATTGTGTGTGCGCTTGTGCATTTTCAATTTGTACCCACCTTTTATCCTTTCTATTTCTTGCCCATTCCACTGCCCGGGACAAAACTGCCGCTTTGTAGTAGCTTTTGATATCGGGCACCGCTAGTCCCCCTAGTTGCTTTTTCTGTTTTAGTATGGAGAGAAAGATCCTATGTTTTTTATTTTTCCAAATATATTTCATGAGAAGAGAATTCAAAATTCGTAGAAATTGTTGGGGTACCGCTATTGGCAATAAAATACATTTTTACAGAATTTTAGGTACTACCACCATTTTCAACCAATTAATTCGTCCAATCCATGAAATAGGTTTATTAATAGTTTTTTTTAATTCATTTTTAATCTCATTTAACAGAGGTACGTAGTTTATTTGATACATCTTCGGGACGGTATTTGCAAGTTTAATGCCCAGATATTTTATTTCTTTGGACCAAGAGAAAGCACAGATCTCTTTTACCTGCCCTACTTCATTTATTTTTAAAATTTCTGATTTGGTTATATTGATAACCACTACACTACAGAAACCCTTTCTTAGACTGATTTGGTTATATTGATCTTAAAGTTGGATATAGATCTGTAGTGTTGCAGTGTCCTAGTGAGGTTTGAAATCGAAGTAACCGGGTTGGTGAGGTAGAACAGAATGTCATCGGCAAACGCCGATAACTTATGTTCCTCCTCTCCCACTTCGACACCCTTGATCCCTGGGTCGTTCCGTATGGTAGCTAACAGGGGTTCTAAGGAACAGATAAAAAGGAGGGGAGACAGGGGGCACCCCTGCCTTGTCCCGTTCTTCATCTCGAAAGAGTCTGAGAGAGCGCCGTTAATCTTAATTCTAGCCGACGGATGGTGGTAAAGTGATTTGATCCAGCTAATCATCCTCTCTCCAATCCCCATAGCTGTCAGCGTTTGCATCATAAATCCCCAGTCTACCCTGTCGAATGCTTTCTCGGCATCCACCGACAGGAATAGACCGGGGTACCTGCTCAACTTAATCTTCTGGATCAAGAGCAATGCTCGTAAACTGTTGTCTTTGCCCTCACGATTTGGGACGAATCCAACTTGGTCAGGGTGTATCAGGGTGTGCATTATCTTTTTTAAACGTTGTGCTAAAATTTTCGCAAAGAGTTTAATATCATTATTGAGCAGGGAGATTGGTCTGTACCCTGAGCAGAGTGAGCTATCTTTTCCTTCTTTTAAAATGATTACAATCGAGGCAGCAAGCGCTTCCTTACTAGTTTCGTATTCAGAGCCTAGGCCATTGAAATACTTAACTAGTTTCGGGATTAAGATCTTACTGAATCTCTTATAGTACAATACAGAGAACCCGTCCGGGCCGGGACTTTTTCCCACAGCTGTATCCTGCAATGCATTTTTAATTTCTTGTTCAGTGATAGGTTGCTCCATATTCAACTTTTCTATCTCCTCTATTTTTGAAAGACCAGCTTTGTCCAGTAACTCTTGTATCCTATTCCCTCTGTCCCCCACTTGCCCCCTCGATTGATCAATTGTATATAATTCTTCATAAAAATTTCTGAAGGTATCTGCAATTTCTGCAGTTTTATAGACCAATCCCCCGTCTCTTCCTCTAATTTTTTCGATATAGTTCCTGGCTTTCTTTTTCTGGGACATTTTGGCTAGGTGTTTACTAGATTTATTACCCCATAAGTATCTTTCTCTGGCGATATTGTTAAAATGTTTACATGTTTGTTGTTCCCTTATTTCATTAAGCTCATTTCTTTTGGAGGTTAGTATGAGGAATATTTCTTTTGCTCGTTGCTCTTTATGTTTCTGCTCTAAGCTAGTAATTTCTTTGACCAAGATGTCCGCTTTCCTATTTCTCTCTCTTGTTGCCCTGGCTCCCTCCGAAATGAGGATTCCCCTGATGAACGCTTTATGCGTCTCCCAAAGAGTTGTACTAGAGATCTCTTCCGTGTCATTGATTAAAAAGAATTGTTTAAGCTCCTTTTCCACCCTGTCCGCCACCTCATCCTCCCGAATCAGACTGTCGTCCAGGTGCCACAGAGACCGACTGGCACCATCTGTATCTAATTTAATTTTCATGGATACCGGCGCATGATCAGATACTGTGATAATGCCAATGTCAGTCTCAATAACCCTCTCCAACAGTCTGTGGTCCACCAGAATGTGGTCTATCCTGGTGTACGTACCGTGTGGGGGGGAGAAGAACGTGTAATCGCATGTTTTAAGGTGGGTAGCTCTCCAGACATCCACCAGTTGGCAGCTGTGCATCTTCTGTTTGATTTTTTGCAATATCACGCTCTTTGTCTCCCCCACACGGGACGTACTGTCCTCCCTAGGGTTCATAACAAAGTTTAAATCCCCCATAAACACCTTGTAACCTTCTGCAAAATTTTCCAACTTATCCAAAATTCTACTAAAATATTGAATTGGGTGAGTATTTGGGGCATAAATATTGGCTAACGTGATAGGGAAGTCCCCGACCTTGCCTTTAAGGAATAGAAATCTACCCTCTGGGTCTGTTAGTCTAGCCTCTAAAAAGAACCTAGTTCCTCTTGAGAAGCCAATTGCTACTCCCCTCACATGTTTAGATATAGAATCACCATAGAACCACTTTGGAAAAGTATGGGAGTACAACCTAATATTAGAATCAAGAGTTAGGTGGGTCTCTTGTAAAAAAACAATATCTGCTCTATGGCGTTTAATCTCTTCCATCACCTTAAATCTTTTCCCAGAGGCGTTTAAACCTTTAACATTATACGTCAAAAATTTGACTTCTGCCATTATTGTAGTTACTTCCCTACTGTATTAGGACGCCCTTGTGGAGTCTCTGGGAGCCACATTCCCTCCCCCCCTTGAGAACCTCCCCCTCCCCCCTTCTCCCCCCCTTCCTTGGCCACTTAAAGGCCTCAGAACCATGGATATCCTCCCTCCTCGTATCCATCGGAACTTTCCCCTGAGGTGGGACCCTCCCCGCGCCCTCCCCCGACCACGGGTCCACACTGGCTCGCCGACATCCCTAGCCAGAGGGACATCGGCGGGCCTCGTTTGCAGACCCGTCGTCCCCCTCCCCTCCCTCCCCCCCGCTTCCCCCGCCATCCCCTCTCCTCATCTTCCTCCTTAGTTTAGGATTGCTTTCTAGGCTGGCCTTTTTAATCTTCCCATCCGGGTAGCTCCATAACCGGGATATCTAGTTTAGAACAGAACCCTGCTAAGTCATCCGGGAAGGTTAGTCTAGCTGACCTCCCGTCTTTCTGCCCAATGAGGCATGCTGGAAATCCCCATTGATACTTGACATTTTGTGACCGCATCTGTTCCAAAAGGGGTTTCAAATATCTCCTCCTTGCCAGGGTCTCCCAAGCCAAATCCGGGAAGATCTGTATCTCGGACCCCTCATAACGCAGGGGGGGTTCCTTCCTAAGTCTCAACCAAATTTCTGCTTTGTCTGCGTAGTACCTAAATCTGACAATTATATCCCTAGGCCTACTCCCCTCTCCATTGTTGAATCTTCCAATTCGATGTACTCGCTCAATTTTAAGGGGTTCTACTGGATCTTGATCAAGGAGGGGAATGAACAAGCTATTCAGAATTTTTATCAGATCTTCTCCTCTATCCTCTGGGATAGATCTAATTCTTAAATTTTTTCTCCTATTCCGATTTTCTTGATCCTCCAAACGGTATTTTAGCATCCTTTGGTTCTGTTGGACGGCATGATATTGCTCTTTTAATTGACTGAGTTCTAGTTCCGGTTTTAATAGTCTAGTCTCAGTTTCTTCTACCCGCGATAGTAGATGGCCTAGGTCCGTTCTCAGGATACTAATTTCATTTTTTATAGATTTAAAAAAAAAAAAATTTCCATTGATACATGTTCCCTGGGGCAAGACCCGGGTTCTGAACGACGTTTTCCAACATTTCATTGAATTTTGGTCTTTAAAAGGACCGTTTTTGAATTCTAACGTTCGGGTCCCATAGACTTCAATGGGGTTCGAAATATTTGTGCGAACCCGCGGTCTGTTCGAACGTTCTGGTGCGAACCGAACCCGGGGGTGTTCGGCTCATCCTATCTATCTATCTATCTATCTATCTATCTATCTATCTATCTATCTATCTATCTATCTATCTCTTTATATCTCTCTCTCTCTATCCCTCTCTATTTTTCTCTCTTTGTACTGTATCTCTCTCAATATATATGTCTCTGTCTTTTTCTTTCTCTCTCTATCAATCTCTCTCTCTTTATCTTTTTCTCTAGCTCTCTCTCTATCCATCTCTCTCTCTCTCTCTCTCTCTCTCTCTCTCTCTCTCTCTATCTCCCCATCTCTTCCTATCTCTCTCTCTATCTTTATCTCTATTATCTATCTCTCTATCTCTCCCTATCTTTCTCTCTCTCTTTATCAATCTCTCTCTCTCTCTTTATCTTTTTCTCTCTCTCGCTATATGTATAGATATATATATCTCTCTCTATATCTCTCTCTATTTTTATTTTGTTCTATCTCTATCTATCTATCTATCTATCTATATATCTATC
>CM056051.1:347092913-347401921 GCA_029574335.1 Rana kukunoris
CTCTAAACAGCCACTCAGATTCTGGCTTGTTTTTTACTGTGCTTCTTCAAATGATTGTATTTTAAAAACTATAAATCGCACAGCGAATATCTTTATATTTTACGAATCACCAGACCCAGACCTTCAACCTGATGTATAGTGGTGTCTCTAAAATATTAAATTGAAGGCGCAGTCGCAGTTTACAAATTGCCTTGCAATATTCAGTTTTCAATTTTCTTTCCTCCATTGACTTTCATTGAAATGATGGATGGCGTGTGTTGCAAACAAATGTCTGTATCTTGAAAACCATTTGACCGATCGCTTAGTCGTCAACACACGTGTAGTGTCAGCAGGGACAGCTGAACATTTTGATATAAGATTTGTGTAGGTCGGCTTGAAAATGAGGGAGTGGTCGCAGTTTACAAATCATGTAATGATTTTTTCAGTTTTTGCCATTCTGTTGCTCTAGCTCTCCACCATTCATTCCTATTGGAAAATTTCGCCGCAAAATATGACGATATTTCGCGAACGATTTGGCGAAACGTTCCACAAAGTAATAGCCCACTATTCGGGAACAAGCTGCTCGATTTGATATATTACTCGTCTATGTAGCGTAAAAACTGTGGGAGGAGTTAGGGTGGTAAATTTGGCTATAAAAATAATAATAATATATATGTGAGAGAATAGTAAGTGCTCTTGCTATGCAAGACCACTAATAATAATAATATAAATGTGAGAGAATAGTAAGTGATCTTGCTATGCAAGAACACTTAATAATAACTAGAAAAGGTACAATTTCTGGGGAAATTGTGTGACGTGTTCTTGCCTTCACCAATACTCCAGACTGTAGAGCCTGTGTGCCCCTGTAGATGTAAATGTGATCCAATAGTGTGTCGATCCATTTCGATCCATTGCCCCATCAAAAACTGCTTCATCAAAAACGACCCCATCAAAACTGCGCCATCCTATTTTGCCCCATCAAAAACGGGTTGCTATGGACGGGTTGCTATGGGGGTTGCTATGGAGGGGTTGCTATGGAGGGGTTGCTATGGAGGGTTGCTATGGTCTGGTTGCTATGGTCTGGTTGCTATGGACGGGTTGCTATGGATGGGTTGCTATGGACTGGTTGCGATGGGCGGCTTGCTATGGACGGGTTGCTATTGACTGGTTTGCTATGGACAGTTTGCTATAGTCTATTCTGGTTGCTATGGACAGTTTGCTATAGTGGTACTATGGAGAGTGGTTTTGCTATGGACAGTTAGTTGCTATGGAGTCTGGTTGCTAATGGACTGGTTGCTATGGACTGGTTGCTATGGACTGGTATGGCGGGTTGCTATGGTTGGTCTGGTTGCTATGGATGGTTTCTATGGACTGGATGCTATGGATGGTTGCTATATGCAGAGTATGCAGAAGTTACGCAGAGCAAATACAGGCATACCCCGCTTTTAAGTACACAATGGGGTTTATTTACTAACGCTGGAAATCGCAATATCAGGCTCACTTCTGCAGAAAAACCAATAAGCTTCTAACCCCAGCTTGTTCAGTTAAGCCTGGTAATAAAACCTGGAAGCTCATTGGTTTGTGTGCAGAAGTGAGCCTTATATTGCGCTTTCCAGCTTTAGTAAATAAACCCCATTGTGATTGTGTACTTAAAAGTGGGATATGCCTGAAATACAGCCATATCACCTCACAGCTGTGTGGGAGGGGAGGAGCTATACAGAAAGCACCTTAGCTGTTTGTGAGGAGACATCGTCTCCTAGGAAACCAATGTAAACACATGCAAACAGCCACTCTAAACAGGCAGTCAGATTCTGGCTTGTTTTTTACTGTGCTTCTTCAAATGATTGTATTTTAAAAAACTATAAATCGCACAGTGAATATCTTTATATTTTACGAATCACAAGACCCAGACCTTCCACCTGATGTATAGTATGTCTCTCTTAAAATATTAAAATTGAAGGCACATTCGCAGTTTACAAATTGCCTTGCAATATTCCATTTTCAATTTTATTCCTCCTTTGACTTTCATTGAAATGATGGATGGCGTGTGTTGCAAACAAATGTCTGTATCTTGAAAACCATTTGACCGATCGCTTAGCCGTCGACACAGTTGTAGTGTCAGCAGGGTCAGCTGAACATTTTGATATACGATTTGTGTAGGTCGGCCTGAAAATGAGGGAGTGGTCGCAGTTTACAAATTCATGTAATTTTTCAGTTGTTTTTGCCATTTTGTGGTCTAGCTCTCCCCATTCATTCTTATGGGAAAATTTCGCCACAAATATGACGATATTTCGCGAACGATTTGGCGAAACGTTCCACAAAGTAATAGCAAACGCGATCGGGAACAATCCGCTCGTTTCGGTATATTACTCGTCTATGTAGTGTAAAAACTGTGGGAGAGAGTTAGGGTGGTAAATTTGGCTATAAGAATAATAAGAATAACTAGAAAAGGTACAATTTCTGGGGAAATTAGTGTGACGTGTTCTTGCCTTCACCTTGAATACTCCAGAATAACTGGAGACGGGTGCCCTGCCAATTTTGGAGATGTAAATGTGATCCAACAATGTGTCGATCCATTTCAATCCATTGCCCCTCAAAAAACTGCTTCATCAAAAACTACCCCATCAAAACTGTGCCATCCTATTTGCCCCATCAAAAACGGGTTGCTATGGACGGGTTGCTATGGACGGGTTGCCCCTATGGAGGGGTTGCTATGGAGGGGTTGCTATGGAGGGGTTGCTATGGTCTGGTTGCTATCCAACAAGTCTGGTTGCTATGGTCGGGTTGCTATGGTCGGGTTGCTATGGACGGGTTGCCCCTCAAAATGGACGGGTTGCTATGGGCGGGTTCAAAAACTATGGGCGGGTTGCTATGGACAGTTGCTATTGACTGGTTGCTATGGACAGTGCTATAGTTGGTTGCTATCAAAAACGTCTGGTTGCTATAGTGGTCTATAGTGGTTGCTATGGAGTGGTTGCTATGGATGGTTGGTTGCTATGGAGGTTGCTTGTGGGTTGCTATGGAGGGGTTGCTATGGAGGGGTTGCTATGGTTGGTTGCTATGGTCTGGTTGCTATGGACTGGTTGCTATGGTCGGGTTGCTATGGTCGGGTTGCTATGGACGGGTTGGGTTGCTATGGACGGGTTGCTATGGGCGGGTTGCTATGGACAGTTGCTATTGACTGGTTGCTATGGACAGTTGCTATAGTCTGGTTGCTATGGTCTGGTTGCTATGGAGTGGTTACTATGGAGTGGTTGCTATGGACGGGTTGCTATGGAGTGGTTGCTATGGAGTGGTTGCTATGGAGTGGTTGCTATGGAGGGTTGCTATGGTCTGGTTGCTATGGATGGTTTCTATGGACTGGATGCTATGGATGGTTTCTATATGCAGAGTATGCAGAAGTTACACAGAGCCAAATACAGGCATACCCCGCTTTTAAGTACACACTAGGGTTTATTTACTAATGCTGGAAATCGCAATATCAGGCTCACTTCTGCAGAAAAAACAATAAGCTTCTAACCCCAGCTTGTTCAGTTAAGCCTGGTAATAAAACCTGGAAGCTCATTGGTTTGTGTGCAGAAGTGAGCCTTATATTGCGCTTTCCAGCTTTAGTAAATAAACCCCATTGTTTACTTAAAAGTGGGATATGCCTGAAAAACAGAGCCATATCACCTCACAGCTGTGTGGGAGGAGCTATAGAAAGCCCCTCAGCTGTGTGTGAGGAGACATCGTCTCCTAGGAAACCAATGTAAACACATGCAGGCAGCCACTCTAAACAGCCACTCAGATTCTGGCTTGTTTTTTACTGTGCTTCTTCAAATGATTGTATTTTAAAAACTATAAATCGCACAGCGAATATCTTTATATTTTTTTTTACGAATCACAAGACCCAGACCTTCAACCTGATGTATAGTATGTCTCTAAAATATTAAATTTAAAGGCACAGTCGCAGTTTACAAATTGCCTTGCAATATTCAGTTTTCAATTTTCTTTCCTCCATTGACTTTCATTGAAATGATGGATGGCGTGTGTTGCAAACAAATGTCTGTATCTTGAAAACCATTTGACCGATCGCTTAGTCGTCAACACGTGTAGTGTCAGCAGGGACAGCGGAACATTTTGATATAAGATTTGTGTAGGTCGGCTTGAAAATGAGGGAGTGGTCGCAGTTTACAAATCATGTAATGATTTTTCCGTTTTTGCCATTCTGTGCTCTAGCTCTCACCATTCATTCCTATGGGAAAATTTCGCCGCAAATATGACGATATTTCGCGAACGATTTGGCGAAACGTGCCACAAAGTAATAGCCCACTATTCGGGAACAAGCCGCTCGATTTGATATATTACTCGTCTATGTAGCGTAAAAACTGTGGGAGGAGTTAGGGTGGTAAATTTGGCTATAAAAATAATAATAATAATATATATGTGAGAGAATAGTAAGTGCTCTTAATAATATATATGTGAGAGAATAGTTGCTATGCTTAATAATAAATAATAATAATATATATGTGAGAGAATAGTAAAGACAAGAACACTTAACTAGAAAAGGTACAATTTCTGGGGAAATTGTGTGACGTGTTCTTGCCTTCACCAATACTCCAGACTGGTGATGGTGCCCCTGTAGATGTAAATGTGATCCAACAGTGTGTCGATCCATTTAGATCCATTGCCCCATCAAAAACTGCTTCATCAAAACTGCACCATCCTATTTGCCCCATCAAAAACGGGTTGCTATGGAGGGGTTGCTATGGAGGGGTTGCTATGGAGGGGTTTCTATGGAGGGGTTGCTATGGAGTGGTTGCTATGGTCCGGTTGCTATGGTCCGGTTGCTATGGAGGGTTGCTATGGTCTGGTTGCTATGGATGGTTTCTATGGACTGGATGGTATGGATGGTTGCTATATGCAGAGTATGCAGAAGTTACGCAGAGCCAAATACAGGCATACCCCGCTTTTAAGTACACACTAGGGTTTATTTACTAATGCTGGAAATCGCAATATCAGGCTCACTTCTGCAGAAAAAAACAATAAGCTTCTAACCCCAGCTTGTTCAGTTAAGCCTGGTAATAAAACCTGGAAGCTCATTGGTTTGTGTGCAGAAGTGAGCCTTATATTGCGCTTTCCAGCTTTAGTAAATAAACCCCATTGTGTACTTAAAAGTGGGATATGCCTGAAAAACAGCCATATCACCTCACAGCTGTGTGGGAGGAGCTATAGAAATGCCCTTAGCTGTTTGTGAGGAGACATCGTCTCCTAGGAAACCAATGTAAACACATCCAAACAGCCACTCTAAACAGGCACTCAGATTCTGGCTTGTTTTTAATACTGTGCTTCTTCAAATGATTGTATTTTAAAAACTATAAATCGCACAGCGAATATCTTTATATTTTACGAATCACAAGACCCAGACCTTCAACCTGATGTATAGTATGTCTCTAAAATATTAAATTTGAAGGCACAGTCGCAGTTTACAAATTGCCTTGCAATATTCAGTTTTCAATTTTCTTTCCTCCATTGACTTTCATTGAAATGATGGATGGCGTGTGTTGCAAACAAATGTCTGTATCTTGAAAACCATTTGACCGATCGCTTAGTCGTCAACACGTGTAGTGTCAGCAGGGACAGCGGGAACATTTTGATATAAGATTTGTGTAGGTCGGCTTGAAAATGAGGGAGTGGTCGCAGTTTACAAATCATGTAATGATTTTTCCGTTTTTTGCCATTCTGTGCTCTAGCTCTCACCATTCATTCCTATGGGAAAATTTCGCCGCAAATATGACGATATTTCGCGAACGATTTGGCGAAACGTTCCACAAAGTAATAGCCCACTATTCGGGAACAAGCCGCTCGATTTGATATATTACTCGTCTATGTAGCGTAAAAACTGTGGGAGGAGTTAGGGTGGTAAATTTGGCTATAAAAATAATAATAATAATATATATGTGAGAGAATAGTAAGTCCTCTTGCTATGCAAGACCACTTAACTAGAAAAGGTACAATTTCTGGGGAAATTGTGTGACGTGTTCTTGCCTTCACCAATACTCCAGACTGGTGATGGTGCCCCTGTAGATGTAAATGTGATCCAACAGTGTGTCGATCCATTTCGATCCATTGCCCCATCAAAAACTGCTTCATCAAAACTGCACCATCCTATTTGCCCCATCAAAAACGGGTTGCTATGGAGGGGTTGCTATGGAGGGGTTGCTATGGAGGGGTTTCTATGGAGGGGTTGCTATGGAGTGGTTGCTATGGTCCGGTTGCTATGGAGGGTTGCTATGGTCTGGTTGCTATGGATGGTTTCTATGGACTGGATGCTATGGATGGTTGCTATATGCAGAGTATGCAGAAGTTACGCAGAGCCAAATACAGGCATACCCCGCTTTTAAGTACACACTAGGGTTTATTTACTAATGCTGGAAATCGCAATATCAGGCTCACTTCTGCAGAAAAAACAATAAGCTTCTAACCCCAGCTTGTTCAGTTAAGCCTGGTAATAAAACCTGGAAGCTCATTGGTTTGTGTGCAGAAGTGAGCCTTATATTGCGCTTTCCAGCTTTAGTAAATAAACCCCATTGTGTACTTAAAAGTGGGATATGCCTGAAAAACAGCCATATCACCTCACAGCTGTGTGGGAGGAGCTATAGAAATGCCCCTTAGCTGTTTGTGAGGAGACATCGTCTCCTAGGAAACCAATGTAAACACATCCAAACAGCCACTCTAAACAGGCACTCAGATTCTGGCTTGTTTTTAATACTGTGCTTCTTCAAATGATTGTATTTTAAAAACTATAAATCGCACAGCGAATATCTTTATATTTTACGAATCACAAGACCCAGACCTTCAACCTGATGTATAGTAGGTCTCTAAAATATTAAATTTGAAGGCACAGTCGCAGTTTACAAATTGCCTTGCAATATTCAGTTTTCAATTTTCTTTCCTCCATTGACTTTCATTGAAATGATGGATGGCGTGTGTTGCAAACAAATGTCTGTATCTTGAAAACCATTTGACCGATCGCTTAGTCGTCAACACGTGTAGTGTCAGCAGGGACAGCGGGAACATTTTGATATAAGATTTGTGTAGGTCGGCTTGAAAATGAGGGAGTGGTCGCAGTTTACAAATCATGTAATGATTTTTCCGTTTTTGCCATTCTGTGCTCTAGCTCTCACCATTCATTCCTATGGGAAAATTTCGCCGCAAATATGACGATATTTCGCGAACGATTTGGCGAAACGTTCCACAAAGTAATAGCCCACTATTCGGGAACAAGCCGCTCGATTTGATATATTACTCGTCTATGTAGCGTAAAAACTGTGGGAGGAGTTAGGGTGGTAAATTTGGCTATAAAAATAATAATAATAATAATAATATATATGTGAGAGAATAGTAAGTGCTCTTGCTATGCAAGACCACTTAATAAGAATAACTAGAAAAGGTACAATTTCTGGGGAAATTGTGTGACGTGTTCTTGCCTTCACCAATACTCCAGACTGGAGACGGTGCCCCTGGAGATGTAAATGTGATCCAACAATGTGTCTATCCATTTCGATCCATTGCCCCATCAAAAACTGCTTCATCAAAAACTACCCCATCAAAACTGCGCCATCCTATTTGCCCCATCAAAAACGGGTTGCTATGGACGGGTTGCTATGGAGGGGTTGCTATGGAGGGGTTGCTATGGAGGGGTTGCTATGGTCTGGTTGCTATGGTCTGGTTGCTATGGACCGGTTGCTATGGTCGGGTTTCTATGGTCGGGTTGCTATGGACGGGTTGCTATGGGCGGGTTGCTATGGACAGTTGCTATTGACTGGTTGCTATGGACAGTTGCTATAGTCTGGTTGCTATGGTCTGGTTGCTATGGAGTGGTTACTATGGACTGGTTGCTATGGACTGGTTGCTATGGACGGTTGCTATGGAGTGGTTGCTATGGAGGGGTTGCTATGGAGTGGTTGCTATGGTCCGGTTGCTATGGTCCGGTTGCTATGGAGGGTTGCTATGGTCTGGTTGCTATGGATGGTTTCTATGGACTGGATGCTATGGATGGTTGCTATATGCAGAGTATGCAGAAGTTACGCAGAGCCAAATACAGGCATACCCCGCTTTTAAGTACACACTAGGGTTTATTTACTAATGCTGGAAATCGCAATATCAGGCTCACTTCTGCAGAAAAAACAATAAGCTTCTAACCCCAGCTTGTTCAGTTAAGCCTGGTAATAAAACCTGGAAGCTCATTGGTTTGTGTGCAGAAGTGAGCCTTATATTGCGCTTTCCAGCTTTAGTAAATAAACCCCATTGTGTACTTAAAAGTGGGATATGCCTGAAAAACAGCCATATCACCTCACAGCTGTGTGGGAGGAGCTATAGAAATGCCCTTAGCTGTTTGTGAGGAGACATCGTCTCCTAGGAAACCAATGTAAACACATCCAAACAGCCACTCTAAACAGGCACTCAGATTCTGGCTTGTTTTTAATACTGTGCTTCTTCAAATGATTGTATTTTAAAAACTATAAATCGCACAGCGAATATCTTTATATTTTACGAATCACAAGACCCAGACCTTCAACCTGATGTATAGTATGTCTCTAAAATATTAAATTTGAAGGCACAGTCGCAGTTTACAAATTGCCTTGCAATATTCAGTTTTCAATTTTCTTTCCTCCATTGACTTTCATTGAAATGATGGATGGCGTGTGTTGCAAACAAATGTCTGTATCTTGAAAACCATTTGACCGATCGCTTAGTCGTCAACACGTGTAGTGTCAGCAGGGACAGCTGAACATTTTGATATAAGATTTGTGTAGGTCGGCTTGAAAATGAGGGAGTGGTCGCAGTTTACAAATCATGTAATGATTTTTCCGTTTTTGCCATTCTGTGCTCTAGCTCTCACCATTCATTCCTATGGGAAAATTTCGCCGCAAATATGACGATATTTCGCGAACGATTTGGCGAAACGTTCCACAAAGTAATAGCCCACTATTCAGGAACAAGCCGCTCGATTTGATATATTACTGGTCTATGTAGCGTAAAAACTGTGGGAGGAGTTAGGGTGGTAAATTTGGCTATAAAAATAATAATAATAATAATATATATGTGAGAGAATAGTAAGTGCTCTTGCTATGCAAGACCACTTAATAATATATATGTGAGAGAATAGTAAGTGATCTTGCTATGCAAGAACACTTAATAATAATATATATATGTGAGAGAACAATAAGTGATCTTGCTCTTGCTTGCTATGCAAGAACACTTAACTAGAAAATGCATTTCCTGAGGAAAATACGTGGGAATGCTGAATAGCTGAATTGCTAAGCCCGCACAAATCCCATTCACCATAACCACTATACTATCTTTAGGACATACAAGCAGTGTTCCTTCAGTACTTATAAAGCCTCTCTTTAATCATTAAGGGTGTTGTAAAGGTAAAATCATTTTCCCTAAATAACTTCCTTTACCTTAGTGCAGTCCTCCTTTACTTACCTCACCCTTTGATTTTGCTTTTAAATGTCCTTATTTCTTCTGAAAAAATCCTCACTTCCTGTTCTTCTGTCTGTAACTCCACACAGTAGTGCAAGGCTTTTTCCCTGGTGTGGAGAAAGCCTCTTGAGGGGGGAGGGGGTGAGCAGGACGCCCACTAACACACAGCTCCTTTCTCTATCTGCAAAGTACAGAGCGTCCTGACTTCCTGGTCGCCCCTCCCCCTCAAGAGGTTTTCTCCCCTCCCCAGGTGTGTGAGGGGAATATTGACCTGTAAAGGTCACATGACTCACTCTGAGCCATGTCCATAGGAAGACTGTTTAATCGATAACATTTTCTGAAAAAATCACTAAACGTAAATTGCTTTTTCACAAAAACTATAAAAGATTTCAATCTGAAAAGTCATAACCGGCTGAATATTTTGTGACCGTGGTAAAGTTTGTTTGGTGTCTGTCAGTGAAAGTATGAAGGAGGAGATACATTTTGTACGGCATGAGTTTTGAAGCAGGAGAAAGCATGTTCTCATGTTCTTCAATGTTAAAAAAAAGCGACTAAAAGCTTAATATTTTAAAAAATATAAATAGCACAAAAAAACTTGAAAAAGTCCCATCGTTAGCTGAATGAGATGAACATTTTACAAGTTGAATGGTCTCAATCGCTGAAAGTATGGCGAAGTTACGCAGAGCCAAAAAACGTACGGAATAAAATTAATAAGAATAATAAAAAACGAATAACAATACTGGGAATGCTTATTAAAGCATTCCCACTAATAATAAAAAACAAATAACAATACTGGGAATGCTTATTAAAGCATTCCCACTAATTAATAAGAATAATAAAAGAATAATAAAAAACTAATAACAACACCTGTGAATGCTTATTAAAGCATTCCCACTAATAAAAAACGAATAACAATACTGGGAATGCTTATTAAAGCATTCCCACTAATAATATATATGTGAGAGAACAATAAGTGATCTTGCTATGCAAGAACACTTAATAATAATAATATATATGTGAGAGAAAAGGTACAATTTCTGGCGTGTTCTTCCCTTCACCAATACTCCAGACTGGTGATGGTGCCCCTGTAGATGTAAATGTGATCCAACAGTGTGTCGATCCATTTCGATCCATTGCCCCATCAAAAACTGCTTCATCAAAACTGCACCATCCTATTTGCCCCATCAAAAATGGGTTGCTATGGACGGGTTGCTATGGAGGGGTTGCTATGGAGGGGTTGCTATGGAGTGGTTGCTATGGTCTGGTTGCTATGGTCTGGTTGCTATGGACAGTTGCTATGGACAGTTGCTATGGTCTGGTTGCTATAGTCTGGTTGCTATGGACTGGTTGCTATGGACTGGTTGCTGTTACCACCACTTAATTAAATGCATATTTCCAAGATAAAAATTCGAATGTATTGATTTAAATAAACTTTTTATGTGGAAAACCTTTTTTAATAAGTTGTGTTGATGTAAAAATGTTGAAAATTACAGCAACTTAATTTTGTGTGTTGTGTACAGTCCCCTTTCTGCATTCATTGATGTAAAAGGAAATGTAAGTTGTGATAACTTAATAAAATGGACTTGGTAACTCAATTTTGTTCTATCTTAAATTATTGCAAGTCTCCTCCCCCACCAACTTAACACAGAGAAAGTTGAGAGATGTTGGAAGGAAGACCTGCTGCTGCACATAGATATACATATACAAGACATTTTTAAAGGTAAGAATAATTTGCTTTACAATGACATTTGGAACTATTACTATATGTAATCCCTTAAAGCCTATAGCTAGAAATCTAGGGGTTAAAAGGCCACACCAATTAACAAACTTTATTCTAATATAGTGCTGGTTGTATTTAGCCTTGTGGACATCATTGCCTCATGTCAGTGGATAGGATTAATAGTGTGGCATTTGTGAAATCTGCTAAGCTTGAAAAAAAAATTGTGCCAGGGGAGTCAGTGTATTATTACAGATTTTAGCTTCTATGGCAAACTACATTCAAGTTGCTGTTATTCACATAGATTAACATGTTTTCAAATTTAAACAAAGGGGGTTGATTTACTATGAAGGCAAATCCACTTTGCAATAAAAGCGCACTTGGAAGTGCAGTCACTGTAAAACTGAAGGGGACATGCAAGGGGGAAAAAAAGCATTTTAGCTTGCATGATTGGATGATAAAATCAGCAGAGCTTCCTCTCATTTCAGAGCTTCCCCTCAGATCAACAGTGACTGCACTTCCAGGTGCACTAGTAGTGCAGAGTGGATTTGCCTTTAGTATATCAACCCCAAAGTGCTAGTGACCAAATTCAATTGTATTTTGGGTAATGCATAAAATAACTGCCAATTATTTTTCCACAGATCTCTTCTTGGTTTCTCCAGTGTTGCTTTTGTGACAAAACTGATGTTATGCAGGGACTACCTCTCCCATCGCCAGAGGCTGGCTATGGTAGTCCTGCAGAAAAGGAGACAGAGCCAAGATCGCTGTGGGGACCCCAGAAGAGGACCAGGGCCATGTTGAGCAATACCTCTGCACAGAGCAGGTAAGTCTGACATGTTTGTTATTTTAATAATAATAAAAAAGAGTTCTGTAACACTTTAAGGGCTGTTTCTCCTTAGCTCCTGTGCTGTGATATGAATTAGTGGTGTAAAGTTAATGATCCCGAACATTTAATTATTCTACTTTTGTATCCAACAGATAAATGAAAAATTCAAGAGAATTATGGCCACAAGCCTTGAGTCCACCTTTATGGCAAAACTTGACTATTGCACCCCAGAACTGACGAACATAGTATCATCACGAGGAGGAGCGGCTGAAATGAGAATCAAGCAGATCAAAGACATGCTTCTTCTGGTATGACAATTGTTTAGATTTATCTCTTTAATGAAAGTAATAGTAAATGCTCATTGTTTATTTTTACCTACAAGTAAGCTTATAATAAAGCCTACCTATAGGTAAAATGAATATCTCATAAACGTGCGTGGGAGTTATATCATGGCGGCTTGGCCAGTCAGACGGCTGGGGTTTGCTACCAGGAAAGAGGACCGGGTAAAGATGGAAGCATTTGTAGCATTGACAGCACCGTCGCTGGAGGGCTTAGTTTTAAGGTAAGTCTTTCATAATGTGCTGGTATTCAGTACATACTAGCACATTTTAATATTGCCTTGCAGAGGAAACCTTTTTTCATAGTCTTTACTACTTGAAGGTTGTTGGTTTTCACCCATTCAGATTATATTGATTAAAGTGGTTTAAAGGCAGAAGGTTTTTTCACTTTTCTGTATTGTCTGTATTAAAGTGGAGGTCCACCAATTTAAAAAAAATAAAATTTAAGTCAGCAGCTACAAATACTGCAACTGCTGACTTTTAAAGTAAGGACACTTACCTGTCCAGGGCACCTGCGATGTCAGCACCCGAAGCTGATCTCTCCCTCGGCTCTCGGGTGCTGCCGCTGCCATCTTTGGTAAGGGAATTGGGAAGTGAAGGCTTCACTTCCTGGTTCCCTACTGCGCATGCACGAGTTGCGCTGTGTCATCTGAATAGTCACTACTGTCTTCTGGGATGTGTGTCTCCCAGAAGACAGTGGGGAGTAGAGGAGGTGCTGGACATGGCGTAGATTCTTGTATGCATTGTATGCATAATATCCCCTCTCCAGCCCCACAAATTGGGTACGTTAGCCCAATGTTGATCCAGCACTGTGCTTGAGAGCAGCATAGCTTCTCTCTATCTCTCTCTTCACTGGCTCCATGACAGAAGCGGGGACCAGTGGCTGCCACTGCTGTCAGTCAAAGTCACAGTGAGAAGAGACTGGGGACAGGGCCAAGTTGTGTCTCAGTAGACGCACAGAGCCCAGATTGGGAGCAAGCCCACATGAGTTCCCCCATAGCTAGTGGTTTTACTATGGGGGCATTCAGAAGGGGGAGGAGCCGGTAGCTCCACCTGGGGACCCCAGAAGAGGGGGAGGATAGGGGCTACTCTATGGAATTACTTTAAGGGACTTTGCCCTGATACTTTTTACACCATTTTTCTTCATTAGCACAATACAATTGAAACGCGCAGAGAAGTAGCCATCCGCTGCCTTATCGTGTACCTTGGAGAGAGGGAGGAAGACCTTTTCAAAGATTTTAGCGTAAGTAAACAAAACATATTGAGAAAAAAATGAAACATGCAGTTTGTGCCACTCTGTATCTATTCAAATATTCAATTATTGAACTTAAGCTGAAAATGATTGATTACATTAAATTATTATTTTTTAGTTACGAAAAAGACAAACATGGAAGGCACGGCACACTTAGTGCCTTACTAATGACAATTTAATTCCTAAAAATCCATAAAAAGTGGGTACTCACAAAGCACAAATCTCAATTGAGCCATAAAAAACAGTGTGTTGTGCTGATGTGCTGATGCATTTCAGGGGCACAACCCCTGCCTTAGCCTAGCTAGGAAAAGGGGTGTGCCCCTGAAACATATCAGCTATACCCTGTGTTGTGTTCCTGCACATGTCCACACTGTGTGTGTTTTTTATATGGCTCAATTGAGATTTGTGCTTTGTGAGTACCCACTTTTTATGGATTTTTATGAATTAAATTGCCGTTGGTAATGCACTAGGCTTCAAAACTAATTCCGCGTACACACGACATGAAAAATGGCATTAACCACTTGCCTACTGTGCACATACACCCCCTTCCTGCCCAGACAAAATGTTAGCTTCCGGCACTGCGTCGCTTTAACTGACAATTGCGCGGTCGTACGATGTGGTTTCCAAACAAAATTGATGTCCTTTTCCCCACAAATAGAGCTTTCTTTTGGTGGTATTTGATCACCTGTGGGGTTTTTTATATTTTTGGGCTATAAACAAAAAAAAAGCGACAATTTTGAAAAAAAAAAAACACAATATTTTTTAATTTTTGCTATAATAAATATCCCATTTAAAAAAAAATGTATCTCAGTTTAGGCCGATACGTATTCTTCTACATATTTTTGGTAAAAAAAAAAAAAGATCGCAATAACCGTATAGTGACTTTGTTTTTACTAGGAATGGTGGCGATCTGCGATTTTTTTTTTCCGGGACTGTGACATAATGTATAATAATAACGGACACTTTTGACACATTTTTGGGACCATTCACATTTATAGAGATTAGTGATAAAAATGTGCATTGTTTACTGTATAAATGTGACTGGCAAGGAAGGGGTTAACCACTAGGGGGCGGGAAAGGGGTTAAATGTGTAGCCTAGTGAGTGTTCTAACTGTAGGGGAAGGGGAGTGACTGGGGGAGGTGACCGATCTGTGTCCCTATGTACAAGGGACACAGCATCGGTCTCCTCTCCCTGACAGGATGTGGATTTCTGTGTTTACACCCCTTTATTACACACACAGATCCACGGTCCTGCTCAGTTACTTGACAATCGCGGGTGCCCGGCGGCCATCGCGGCCACTGAGAACGCGCGATTGTGTTCCCAGTAACGTGACGGGTGCGCGCCCCATATGGCTTTAAATAACAGGACGCCATATGACGTCCTGTCAGAACAATAGAGTATCCCGCCCACCGTCATTTGACAGCGGGCGGGTGTCAAGTGGTTAAAAACTATCTAGTGTAGGCTCTAGAGCATTTTTTTACGACGTGAAAAATGGGCATTAAACATGAACATGCTCTAAATTTTCGCATCGTTTTTCACGTTGTTTTTCACGCTGTGAAAAATGATTGTGTGTAGGCTTTAATGACGGGAACAAAACACGTGTGCTCCGAAGCAAGTTATGAGATGGGAGCACTCGTTCTGGTGAAACTACCGTTTGTAATGAGATAGCACATTTATCACGCTGTAACAGGCTGAAAAGCACAAAGACTGAAAAACATCTCTCACCAAACTTTTACTAAAACAAAATCTGTGTTTCATTTCGAATGACTTGTCATAACCTTTGTTTTAATTTCTTTTACAAGGACTCTTAGAAACGTTGGAAGCAGAACTAGACATGCAAATTATGAAAATTGCTATCATTGGTAACCAGCCCACCTCAGGATATGACTACAGGACAGACACCATTCTGGTTGAGGGAACCAAAATCCTGGAGAGATGTAACATCCCAAGATGCTGTGCTATGCTGATGGGTATACTATATGCTCTGAATCTTTGCTATCCCAAGAGACTGAAATACACGTTTGACGTTTTTCAGAAACTGTTTCTTGAACTTGATGGACTAAAAGCCTGTTCTAAAGTAATGAGTCTGAAGAATAGTATTTTCTGAAGAACCTATGCATTCCACAACATTGTTCTCTGATGGCATTTTGTATTGGAAATTGTTTTTTACAGTCAATTTTTTTTTAAACTTAGAAGTGCAGTCGCTGTAGATCTGAGGGGAAGCTCAGAAACAAGGGGATCTCTGCTTATTTTATCTTCCAATCATGTACAGTACAAGCACAAATGCGTTTTTTTACTTGCACATGATTGGATAATAAGCAGAGCTTAACCTCATTTCAGAACTTTCCCTCAGTTCTAGAGCAATTGCACTTGACGTGCAAAGTTGATTTGCCTTTAGTAAATAAACCCCATAATCTGATTATTGTCGCCTTTCCTTGGAGTCGGAGGGACTGTTTTCCTCTCTCCCCTCCAACCTATGGCCACTATTGTGGTATTCCTATTTGTCTGTTTTTATTTTTTTTTGTTTGATGCTCTTCCCCCTAACAGCTCCCTCTTCTCTCTTTATACTTGCCCCAAGGCTGCTTGCACACTGAGGCGGTGTCGGCAGTAAAGCGCCGCTATTTACATTTTTTGCCATAGTTTTGGTGGTGCTATTCGGCTGCTAGCGGGGTGCTTTTAACAACCACTAGCAGGCAGAAAAGGGTTTATTAAGCTAAAAAAAGTGTGCTCATAATTGTAGCAATTAAGTACATGTGACTTAAAAAAATGATTGTAGAAACTGGAAAAACGAATTGAAGCAACTTAATATTGTTGAGTACTCAACTTAAAAATATGTGTTTATAATGCCAGTAATTAAGTAGGTGGTAAATAAAAATGCATTTATATCTAGCAGAAAAGCTAATTACCTCAACACAATGTAGGTTGTTGCTTCCACTTGATTTTACCTGACTTAAAAAGCTTGATGCAAACGGTTGCGTTAATTTTTTTAGTTGAGTCAAGGCATTATTTTTTAGAGTGTATGGACTGGATGCTATGGGTGGTTGCTATATGCAGAGTATGCAGAAGTTACGCAGAGCCAAATACAGGCATACCCCGCTTTTAAGTACACACTCTATGTAGCGTAAAAACTGTGGAAGGAGTTAGGGTGGTAAATTTGGCTATAAGAATAAGAATAATAATATATATGTGAGAGAATAGTAAGTGATCTTGCTTAACACTTAATAACTAGAAAAGGTAACATTTCTGGGGAAATTGTGTGACGTGTTCTTGCCTTCACCAATACTCCAGACTGGTGATGGTGCCCCTGGAGATGTAAATGTGATCCAACAGTGTGTCGATCCATTTCGATCCATTGCCCCATCAAAAACTGCTTCATCAAAACTACACCATCCTATTTGCCCCATCAAAAATGGGTTGCTATGGAGGGGTTGCTATGGAGTGGTTGCTATGGTCTGGTTGCTATGGTCTGGTTGCTATGGACAAGTTGCTATGGTCTGGTTGCTATAGTCTGGTTGCTATGGACTGGTTGCTATGGACGGGTTGCTATGGACGGGTTGCTATGGACTGGTTGCTATGGACAGTTGCTATAGTCTGGTTGCTATGTACTGGTTGCTATGGTCTGGTTGCTATGGAGTGGTTGCTATGGAGTGGTTGCTATTGACAGTTTGCTATGGACTGGTTGCTATGGACTGGTTGCTATGGAGGGTTGCTATGGTCTGGTTGCTATGGATGGTTTCTATGGACTGGATGCTATGGATGGTTGCTATATGCAGAGTATGCAGAAGTTACGCAGAGCCAAATACAGCTTTTAAGTACACACTAGGGTTTTTTTTACTAATGCTGGAAATCGCAATATCAGGCTCACTTCTGCAGAAAAAACAATAAGCTTCTAACCCCAGCTTGTTCAGTTAAGCATGGTAATAAAACCTGGAAGCTCATTGGTTTGTGTGCAGAAGTGAGCCTTATATTGCGCTTTCCAGCTTTAGTAAATAAACCCCATTGTGTACTTAAAAGTGGGATATGCCTTAAAAACAGCCATATCACCTTACAGCTGTGTGGGAGGAGCTATAGAAAGCCCCTTAGCTGTGTGTGAGGAGACATCGTCTCCTGGGAAACCAATGTAAACACATGCAAACAGCCACTCTAAACAGCCACTCAGATTCTGGCTTGTTTTTCTACTGTGCTTCTTCAAATGATTGTATTTTAAAAACTATAAATCGCACAGCGAATATCTTTATATTTTACGAATCACAAGACCCAGACCTTCAACCTGATGTACAGTATGTCTCTAAAATATTAAAATTGAAGGCACAGTCGCAGTTTACAAATTGCCTTGCAATATTCAGTTTTAATTTTTTTTTCCTCCATTGACTTTCATTGAAATGATGGATGCAAACAAATGTCTGTATCTTGAAAACCATTTGACCGATCGCTTAGCCGTCGACACGTGTAGTGTCAGCAGGGACAGCTGAACATTTTGATATAAGATTTGTGTAGGTCGGCCTAAAAATGAGGGAGTGGTCGCAGTTTTACAAATCATGTAATGATTTTTTCGTTTTTGCAATTCTGTGCTCTAGCTCTCACCATTCATTCCTATGGGAAAATTTCACCGCAAATATGACGACATTTCGCGAACGATTTGGCGAAACGTTCCACAAAGTAATAGCAACGTGATCGGGAACAATCTGCTCGTTTCGGTATATTACTCGTCTATGTAGTATAAAAACTGTGGGAGGAGTTAGGGTGGTAAATTTGGCTATAATAATAATAATATATATGTGAGAGAACAATAAGTGATCTTGCTATGCAAGAACACTTAATAATATATGTGAGAGAACAATAAGTGATCTTGCTATAATAATAATAATAATATATATTTGAGAGAATAGTAAGTGAACACTTAACTAGAAAATGCATTTCCTGATTAAAATACGTGGGAATGCTGAATAGCTGAATTGCTAAGCCCGCACAAATGCCATTCACCATAACCACTATACTATCTTTGGGACATACAAGAGGTTTTCTCCACAGCAGGTGTGAGAGGGGGAATATTGCACTGAGAGAGAATTACCATTACAAATGCCTTTAATTCACAGACCAAATGAGTTACCGAACCCTTCAAACAAACCTTAATAAATCCTCAACCGTACATGCGATCGATACAGGCGACTTCACCGCCGTAAAGACAAGACCCTTGTGAACGCATCGATATGAAATTTAAAAGCGCGTTATAATGAAGGCCTATGGGAAATTTTTTGGAACTCTTGTCCTTTAGAAGCTCCAGCAACGAAAAGTAAAATGCGCATCACAAAACTGATCACATTGCCTGAAAGCAGACAAAAATACCTACAATTTGATATATAAATTGTGTATGACAGGTAGATCTTGTGGGCGTGAGAGCAATTTGTTCCCCCTTTTTTATAGATAATCAGAGTTTTTTCAAAACTCACACTCTAAAGGTCACATGACACACTGTAAAAGGTCTCCATAGACACGCAGTGTAATCGATAACATTTTCTGGAAAAATCACTAAACGTAAATTGCTTTTTCACAAAAACTATAAAAGATTTCAATCTGAAAAGTCATAGCCGGATAGCTGAATATTTTGTGACCGTGGTAAAGTTTGTTTGGTGTCTGTCAGTGAAAGTATGAAGGAGGAGATTTTGAATCACATACGATTTTAAGCAGGAAAAAGCATGTTCTCATTGACTTCAATGTTAAAAAAAAGCGACTAAAAGCTAAATATTTTAAAAAGTATAAATAGCACAAAAAAACTTGAAGAAGTCCCATCGTTAGCTAAATGAGATGAACATTTAAAAAGTTTAATGGTCTCAATCAAAAACGTACGGAATAATCTATATATATTAAACTCAACGTGTGTGTATGTATATTCCAGCATCACGTCCCAACGGCTAAAGATATTAACATGAAACTTGGCACACATGTCAGCAACAAACATAGGATAGGTGGTTTAACCCTTTTGCCATGGGTCGGGGTTTTTCTTTAAAGTCTCATTCAACTGTATGGGAAATACATGTTACTTCCAAACGGCGGTTTTCCCATGCAAGTTGTCTGTTGTCTCTTCATCACAGCTAGGCCACAGCTACTGATGTCATCACAGGTCCTTCAAATCCAAATACTTTATGGGAGAAGTATAAGGAAGCACTAAGTGAGGATAAACTTGCCAAAACTCGGAGGGAAAACCCAACATTGGAAATTACTTTTTGTCCCGAGATTTTCAACAGGGCGTTAATAATTTTAGAGGACAAGTGTATTGCCATGATCAATTAGTGCAGTTAGGCCTGCAAGCACAGTACACAGAACAAGATGTACTGAATGCAGATTACATGAGAGAGAAGAACTACAACATGGAAGAGCTGCGTGCATATGTGGTAGATAATAAACCACTTCTAAATCAAGATCAAAGAAAAGAATACCAAATCATTATTGATCATATAACAAGACAACAAGGTGGGATTTTTTCTAGATGCCCCTGGGGGTACAGGAAAAACAGGGAGAAGTTGCTCTTGCTATTGCCTCCTCAGGAATTGCAGGAATTTTCTATCACGATCAACAAGTCACCATTTGGTACTGCGGAGTTGATGTTTCTCACATGTGGTTCCCCAAATAATTTGTTCAAGTGCGGGAGACACTAAGAATATAGTATACAAACAAGTATTGCAATAATATGTCAGTTGAGTTAACCGCACTTTTTAAACGTCTGTGAGTTGGTACTAGTTGGTACTAGTTGTTGGTACTAGTTGTACTAGTTGTACTAGTTGTGTGAGTTGGTATCTGCTTCATTGTACCATATTTTGCTCTGTTTCAACATTCACAAACTGAACAGGAAAATGTTATAACAGTTATGAAATACAATACTATCTAATCTAAAATATTCATATTTTTATCTGTCAAATTTCTCAAATTAAACATTGTGTTATTTATTATTAATTTATTTATATTTATATAACTATGATTTTCCTCCCCAAAAGGTTAAGATAGGAAAACTGGGCAACGCCGGGTATTCAGCTAGTAAGAATAATTAAAAACGAATAACAATACTGGGAATGCTTATTAAATAATAATGTCAGATATTGCACACGGTCCATAGCATACTCCTGTATCCTGCGCTCCATAAAACCAGTAATAAACAAATGCAGTGACAATTATTTATGATACCATACTGCTAATGCGGCCCTCGATGAATTTGAGTTTGCCACCCCTGATGTAGATCTTCAGAATTAAGTAGGAGTGATAGAGCAATGAATTCTCTTCTTCTTGGGTTGGAGGAATCAAGACCCTATAAAATGATTAGGGGATGCTCTCGGAAAGGTGTTAGTTTCCCCATGACGGTTTTATACAACTGGCCTTGGCAGCTATATCAACATATAAAATTACTGCAGTATGATATACCTGCCAAAAATGTATATTTCTGAGTGGATCAGTTGAAATGCTACAGTAGAGTGTATCGCTATAAGGACTCAAGCATTTTTCCTAGGGGAGTTGGCAAAAAAGCAATGTGGGAATTTTTTATGAGAAAAAGATGGTGGTTCAAGAGAGGAAAGGTGGGTTTCTTGCACGCACATGAGATCTGCTTCTTTCCATAGTAAGTGGCGTTTAAAGGGGTAGTTGAGGCGTTTGACATACAGGGAGCCAATGGTAAGAGTCATAATGTGTAAAACAAGGCTTTGGAGTGTGCAAGGGGGGGAGGAAGGAGAACACCAAACTACTTTTTAATATTGAACAATAGTACATATTAATTGTAAATACTGGTAAAAGTTCTGGTATGTACATAACTTTTTATTTTAACTTTTTTTTATTGATCTCATAAATCGGAGTACGAGAAAGTATAATTACAGCCGCTACAATGAACACATACGTAAAGTTACATTACGATAGCAAACATTAACAAGAATAAAATAAATTAACTAAATAGATTCAAAATCAATATGAGAATGTATATAAATTTGGTTGTAGATAACACACAAGCAGTAAAGATATCTATATTGTTAAATCTCTTCTTGATAAACATAAACAGGAATACAGTAAAATTGGAGTTCAGGGCTGGATCACTCATCTTGAGAGTTCTCTGGTGCCTCCCCCTGATGTCTCGAAGGTTGGAGAAACGACTAGAATTAGAGAGTAGGGTTTCACTCCTTATGTGCTATTTAATGGGACAGTGAGTTCCTGCCTGTTAGGGGCTGTTGCTGAGCTGACAAGGAGTCTGTCATCCCTCAGGAGTGGATCAGCAGAAGTGTGTGCAGGAGGAAAGCTGACGTGGAGTCATATAGGAAGTTGTCCCTGATGTTGTTGTTACTGTCAAGTGGGCATTCCATAAACTCCCTATCCCCATCCAAGTTATTAAAACAAAGAAAAACAAAAGCTACAGTTTTCTGCGCAGGAGTGGGACAGCTGTTCAAGGGAATCCCTGTTCATCTGCAGCTCCTACGTGGGGTGTGCTACACTATTTTGAAATTATATCATGTATCTCCAATACATAAGATTATTTCAAAATAGAATGTAACCAAGTTGGGTAATTTTTTTTTAATCCACTTTATATTTTCTTTTCTAATTCAGAACATTTTTAAAAGTAAAAAAAGCTTATTAATGCAGTAAAAAAAAAACTTGATAGGGTGTGTGAACTTTGGGGGGTTCAGAAAGGGGAGGCTCTTTCCCTCCCAAATGTCGCTTTAGAGCATCCGAATTTCCGGGGCCCAAAATAATATTAAGAAATACAGAGAGGACTGTAAGCCTGTCCTCTCTGGATCCACTTTACAGTGCCCGAAGAGATTCCCTCTGGGTGACCTCCTGAACAAGTGTTTTTTAAAAACCTTTAGGGATCAAACTCCGAAAATTGGCGTCCATCTATGACCATCACCCTGGCGTCCTGTACAGGTGCTAAACACTCTGTGTTATCTAGGGGGAGTGTGAGAAGAAAAAAATGCACAGCGTAATGTTATAGACAAAAAATAAATAAACAAGAACATAAAATACTCATCTGGGACATTCAGTTGTTATGGAGAGAAGTTGTTATGCAGGCTCTAAGCGTGTTCACAACCACTGCTCAAAACACAGGATAATGATAGCTGCAATAGCTGTGCAGTACTCCTGCCTGGAGACAGTGCTGCACCTGGAGATGTAAATGTGATCCAACAGTGTGTTTTTTTCTGTGGCGGCTGCAAGAGACCAAGAAGGTATGAAGGTCAGATATTGGCTTCTTTACGCTGCACAGTAAATTAATTAAAATCTCCACAGAGTATTGGCAATCCATTATTTCCAAAGTATCCAAGAATCCGGTAAAACAACAGCGATCAAAGCTTGTCTTTACAAGCTTTGATCGCTGTTGTATTACCGGATTCTTGGACTCCAGTTTAACAACCGAAAGCTCCATATGATGATATTGCTTTTCAACAGCCTTGAAATGGTTTCTGACATACAAGGCGACACATCCGCCACTTTTACTTGCAATGTCAGGAAGGTTCGTGTATGAGCGTTTGAACAGGTTGTAGCCCTCCAGCTGGAGACGTAACAAGCCCGTCTTCAACATCAATGTTTCTTGTGAGCTTGCAGTGTGTCAATCAGATTGTCTTTGTGTTTCCAAGGGGAAAGGTTGGCGTTGCCTCTGCATCGCTCCTGTTTTAGGGTCTTTTCTGTAATCGTCTGCATCTATGTTGGTGACGTTGGAATGGAGAACAGACACAGTTGCGGCATTATGTTAGTGAACCTCTTTGTTGGTGGCAAAATGTGCAGCACATCATTAGGGCAGTGGGTGGGATCTGTCAAAGCTCTGATTCTATTCAAAAGCTCAGCAATTAAATATCATCCTTTCCAGACGTCATTGGTATTTTCCTCAAAACACGCAGAGTGGTTTACTTTTTCCCAGCGGGGGGACCTGGTATAAGTCTCCTACTGCTAGTACTGACATACCACCAAAAGGTTTCTTACTGCCTTTAATTTGCTGTAATCTCCAGTTGAGATTACAGCAAATTAAGGCAAACAGGGGCTTTGAAATCATTGACACCTCGTCAATAACAATGATCTCTGCATTTGACAGCTGTGACCTCACTTCATCTATGAGATTTCCCAGTCCTTGGCTTCAAGCTTCTTGGCAACTTTCAGCAGAGAGTGCAAAGTATTATCTGAAATGTTGAAAGCTGCTGTTCCTGTAAATGCAGTTGGTAAAACACTGGGCATGGAAAACGTAGTCTGGTAAGTTTAGAGAGTATTTTTGTTGCTTCAGCATAGATGCACTTTATCAGGTGTGATTTGCCTGTCCCTGCTGGGTCAGGATTTAGGCCACGCACACGGTTAGTGCACCAGTCACAAACTGAGTAAAATGTCAGGTTAAGGTTTCTGTATATTTTCGGATGGAAATCAGGACACATTCACATTAAGCGCACTTCCACTTGTTTGTTTGTCACGAGTACTCTGGAACATCATCTTGTTCATTCTCATGATGTGGCTCCCCTTCTTTGCGTTCCTCTATACATTCCAACCTATCCAACTCAGCTTCTGGGGCAAAGGTGTTCCAAGCATCGTCAACAGGGCCGTTTTTTACAAAGTCATCCAAGACTTGTTCCACAATTTTGTTGTGTGTTGTTCGAACTTTTTTTGGTTGCTGGTAACAATTGCAGACACCACTCTGATTGCTTCTTCTCCTGGTGAGCTCACACAAACGCCTTTATATGGTGTGTGGGGAAGGTAGAGTTTAAGCAGTCTGCCATAGTAGTTCTCGGGGTCCTTCTTCCCTGAAAAGCGTGCATTCCCATGTCCTGACACGCTTGCCATCTTTCTCTTGCTTGCCATCTTTTTTCTACTTGCCATAGACAACCCTGTAATGGGATGCAGTCTGCCAGACACATGGACTCAAACATGGACAAAACTCGTCAAGTCTATAAGAGAATCGGGAGACTCATTTTCAGTGCCAACGCAGAAAAACAACCTCACGTGAGCAAGACTTCTTTTTCAGGCTGCACGTACAGGCCATAGACTCCTGGGCGCTGACCTCTCTGTGTTTTTAGTAAGCCTGAATAACTTCTTTCATTTCCTCTCGTTCTGTCTCTGTTTCTGGGCTCATTTCTTTGACAATTTTTTCGAGATGGTCACTCATCTCGCGTTCTGGCTTGTATGTAGGACAACATGTACATGATGCAACCATACTCATCAAGAATGTACTGGATTGGCGTTCCAGGCCGTCAGCAAATGTGGATTGTAGCTGTTTGCCCAGCAGTCCTTGACATCACGCATTAGGATCACGCTTGAGGAGGTTAATGCCTCAATGTGCCAGTAGCTGTGACATGTCTTCAAGCTGCACTTTTGGGTTATTAAGCAAATCCCATACTGGTTTCAGTTTGTTTTTGGCTGCTTGATGTTTCATTGCACAATCTTCTTGTTCTTCTGCCATTGGGTAAGTTATCTTCGTTTTTCCAATAAGTGCCTTTGGAAATCCAAATCTGCTGTGCATTTGAAGTTACAAATCTGTGAAGAAAAGCCTGCAGCTGGCATGAGATGTTATGATCTATAAAGGCACACACCTTGTCATCACTGTCTTTTCCAAATATAGGAGCTCATGCTACCCAACATAGACAATGTATGAGGGCTCCCTCTCGCCTGAATTTCAACCCGGTAAAAGTAAAAGTTATCTATAACTTCACCGATTGCAGGACCCAACAGCAGCTCTCGCATCAACTCTTTTGTCAAACATGCGCATGGTGGCACTGGGTTGCCTCGAAGTATGTCACAATTTTCAGCCCAGCTCTGCAAAATCCACCTTTTCACCTTTATTGCCGTTATTACCTCTGGCCATCTGAATTCTGCAGCAGACAAGGTAAGAAAAAATGTCAGCTTACCCAATCTGTCTGACCATGTAAATCCTTCAGTGGTTGCATGAACCTTGGTGGCATCTCAGTTTCACACCAACCTCTCAACCTTACGCTTGTTCTGTTAACAGCTTGTTGGATATTTTCCGCCCATTCCTGGTATTGGGTTTTCCTTTCCTTAACTGAATGGACATGCTGCTTTTGGCCATGTGTGTTTCTGTGACAAACTGCGCAAAGAAGAGGTAGCTTGTGTCTCTTGCAAAACAAGACAGTTTAACTTGTCTTGCCTGGTCCAATGTATTCTGTCCAGTAAAGGGAACTGAACATGGAAAGCCATCCATCATTTCAGTTTCATCCACAACTGTCGAGTTTCCATCCGATGACAATCAACAATATATCAACATAATCAACCTCATCAACATAATCAAACATCATCATCATCATCGATTGTCTCATCCACTCTGATTGAAATGTGGTGGTCGGGATGTGTGTCAATGAGTTTTGACAGACCTGCTACTACATTTCTCATGTTGATGGCATTTGCTTCAACTTAAAATCAGCATCTACTCTGTATCGGCTGGTGATGTATATCCTCTTCTTATTGGTGACAGACATCTTTGTAGCCTTAAAATTGTGCCTTATTTCACTTCTTTGCCTTGTCTTCTGTTTTTGTCGTTGCTGTGCATTTAATTTGGATAATGCCTTACTGTCCTTCCATATTCCCTGTGAGGATTTTGCATCAAGTGACCATGGAGGATGCTTGCTGGCTGGGTAATCCAGCTGGTAATCCTGGCATCTTTGGTCAAACCATCTGACAGACATCTTACACCATGCCGTTCACCGTTGAGTGATACTCAATGTAAAAGGTTTGAACCACCCAAACCAAACTGCATTTTCTATGGCTCACAGCAGAAAATCTCAATAGTGATATCGTTTGTGTCCAGGAGACGCCAAATATCCTATGGTGTACATACTTGAGAGCAGATACCTTATTTTATTATGTACTCTCAATGGCATCAACTACAGTCTGCTTAATCTATATGCCCCTTGAACTTCAAGCAAGGCCACCTACTTACTTGTTTGTGGAGACGTCAATTTAATGGTTGATATATACATATGGAACCAAAAGAAGAGATGCCCCCTTGAAACAGTTCCTCACGTCACAGGATTTATTTGACGTTTGGAGATGTCATCACGGTTCGGAAAGAGATTATACATACCTACTCTCCGCGACATAATTCATACTCGCAAATCATACAATTTATAAATCCTTGCCCCTTCAAGTTATTGGCATCAGTGTATTGGCCAAAAGTCGTCTTTTCTGCGCATTCAAATCGCAGAACCCATTCAGGCGCCAAGCTTAAATGTGTAAAAGTGATCATAACAGCTTTTCCTTTTATTTCCCAGACTTGTCTCTGAACAATGCATGTGTAACCTCTGTTATTGAGGCATTGAAGTCTTGGAGCTTTCCCAAGAGGGTAACGATTAGATTGTTGCAAGTATTTCCTGACCAAGTGAAGGGTTCTGTTCAAGGAGGACAGTCCTTCTTCTGTTAAAGTAGGGAGTGTGATTTGTTGAAGGAATGCGTCAATGTCAGGGTTGTGGTGAAGAGGGGTCATTATATAGTCACTAGACGCATCTGCAATATCCTGAGGATTAGTCAATTTCTGATTGGTGTGAGGGTGAATTAAGTGAGTTATCTTTGATTTGGTTCTTCTACCTTTCAGGCGTTGTGCCAGTTTTGTCTTCTAAGAGGTGGCTCTAAATTTACGTTGCCCTCTCTCGAAGGAGTCAAGGAGTATTGTCCTCAATTCCTGCCTAAGAACTAGCAAATGGGCTAGGTGTGTCGGGCAGGAATTGGCTTTATGGAGGGTCTCAAGATTGGCTATTTGTGAAGTTAATTCGTCAATACGCTGCGTCCTCTTCATTTTACATATGTAGCTGAATTTCATTATGATTCTGCCTTCTAATTACCGCTTTGTGACCTCCCCCCCACCAAACCATCATTAATTTCAAAATATTCTTTTAAATTTTTGGTTATTTCCTGGGAGTAGACTGAATGTTTTAATACATTATTGGCTCTCCAGAGAAATGTATTCCTCTGATGTTCAGTGTCATTAATGGTAATTGTGATTGGAACGACATGGGCTATTTTTTTGTAATAACCACTTGTCTGTAAGGAACATGTCTATACGCGAGTATGAATTATGTCGCGGAGAGTAGTATGTATAATCTCTTTCCGAACCGTGATGACATCTCCAAACGTCAAATAAATCCTGTGACGTGAGGAACTGTTTCAAGGGGGCATCTCTTCTTTTGGTTCTATATGTATATATCAACCATTAAATTGACGTCTCCACAAACAAGTAAGTAGGTGGCCTTGCTTGAAGTTCAAGGGGCATATAGATTAAGCAGACTGCAGTTGATGCCATTGAGAGTACATAATAAAATAAGGTATCTGCCTATGGATCAGAGATTTCCCGTATCGGGTGAAAGTCAATGTTGTGTTTTATAGCTCTCAAGTATGTACACCATAGGATATTTGGCATCTCCTGGACACAAACGATATCACTATTGAGATTTTCTGCTGTGAGCCATAGAAAATGCAGTTTGGTTGGGTGGTTCAAACCTTTTACATTGAGTAAATGTAACGGTGAACGGCATGGTTTATGTGACAAGTAAGATAAGATGGTAAAACACTTACAGTTAGCGGGAGCAAACAGTTCAATCAAAGGTTGCAATGCAATCGTTAATAAGGCGCTGTGATTCCTATGGGAGTAAAACTGGAGCTGCGAAATAAGGCAATAAGTTGAAACAATAATACAAACAAACAAACAAAAAAAAACTAAGATTTCCCTGTTAAAATAAGATGTATAAATAAATAGATGCGGCAAAAAGCGGAAACATAAGCTAAATTTAGCTAAGCCGCCAGTGGGGGTAAACAGTTAGTAGCTTAAGCTTCTTAAGAAGGGAAATTTAAAGGACTTTCTAATGACAGCGCATCACAGTAGAGCCCTAGATAGGAACTTAGCGCCGCCCATACTCGCTATAGTCAGAGTCTGGGCATATTTGCGCACTGCACATAAGTGGGGGGATCTTTGCCTTTCCCACGTTCCAGAGGAGGTGTCCTCCAAAGGCGTCAAGTCTCCCACCACTACAAGTGGCCCCTCAGAGTATCGCATACGTTTTTCTTTGTGTCCCTTAAGGAATGTATCTTGGTGGGTACCAAGATACATTCCTTAAGAGACACAAAGAAAAACGTTGGGGGGCATACAGGTTTGCCAATGTCATCTTCCTTGTCTCCAATGAGGCCTTTCATCTGTGCATCTATCAGCTTCCAAGAAACTTTTGCAGAAATAAGGATAAACCCTGGATTTAGCCTCCACATAGGTAGAGTTGTATCTGGGGTAGCGTCTAGCGTCTGTTCTTGAGTAGTGGCAATTTGAGGTTTCCGAAATGATATTTTTGTAACATTTATTGTCCGCTTTCGAGCGGCGCATGTCATGGAGTAACATCTTCCGTTTTTCAGGTATGTTTAGCCCTTTCGTGTTCAGCGATATGATATCGAGTAAGTCCATGTCCGCACTACTGAGAGGGCAGCGGTACGGGGCAGGTGGGTGAGGGAATAGAAATGGTTTAGGGATACGGAGGGACTGACCAGATCGATGTTCCAGATTGGCTCCAGATCCTCACGCGTGCATTTCCACGCTTCGTGGCCCACTCCCGCCGCGCCAGCAGAGAGGCAGGAGGAGACAGCGGAATGCCACAGGACTGCACCATGGGCCACGCATACATCCCTGATTATTCCTTCCTCTCCCCATGGTCACTCGGCAAGAAGCCCCTAATGCTGGCTCCGCTGCCTGATGTGCCCACTTATACCGCTTCCTATGGAGGGAGCTGGGAGCATCCCAGAACCGCAGTGGAAGACGTAAAGATCCCGCCCTGCCCCGGCCCATACTCCGGGGGGGGGCTGCACCGTGGGCCGGTTTGTTGGCTGTTTTTCGGGGTCCTGGCTGCCTTTCCCCACTCTCTCCCCCGCTGGGCTGTCCGGGGCGTGGATGTAGGCCCGGATGAGACAAGTTTTCGGTCGGATGCAACCCATTTTTAGACCAACCATCCCTTTCTATCTCTCGGCTGACCCTAGTTTGCTTATATAGTCATTGGGGGCCACATCCCCTTCCCCTTTTGCCCTCCCTCTTTCCCTCCCCCCTAGACAACCTCCCCTCCCTCCCCGTAGCAGGGGGGTGAGCAGAGTGTTAAGGATATTTCTCAAGTCCTCGCCCCCTTCTTCCTTGAATTCTCAGATTCTGCCTTCTATTCCGATTCTCTTGATTTTCTATACGATATTGTAGAAGTCTCTGATTTAATTTCATGGTGGTGCACTTTTTTAGTTGATTTATCTCTGAGTCCTGTTTTTCAATTCTTGTTTCTATCTCCTCTACCCGTGACAGAATATGGGTAATGTCTGTTCTGATTTCCTCCTTTATGGCTTTTTCTAATCTCTTTTCCAATCTCTTTAACATTCCGTCTAGCTCCACCATCGTTGGTACGTGTGTACCTAGTATCGACTCGTCTATTTGGCTTAATACCTGGCCCCCTTCAACGGACGTATCAGTCCCCTTGTTCTTTGCCCCCGTTTTATCTGATTTTTTTGGGTTAACTGGGCTTTTAGCGCTCGCTTCCTGGGACATGTATTGTCTTATCGAGCTGGTAGTAGGGTTTTCGGGGCTGAGCCCCTTGTGGTCTTGCTCATATTATATCTATTTCTCGTTTTATTAGAACTTACCCAGTTTTGATGAAGGCGTTGCCCAGGGGGAATTTATACACCTTCTATTGATTCTAGCGGTGGTGGCAGGATATCTATGCGGGATAAAGGATCGCTTTCGCCAACCTGGCCGACACTAATTGAGAACAAGACTTTGATCTGTCTCCCACCTCCTTCTCCACGGCTGAATATCCATCGCTAGGGAGAAAAGAGCAGGGGCGACAAAGGGCACCCCTGCCTCGTCCCCCTCTCTAATAAGATCTTTTTTTTTAATTCATTGTTAATTCTAATTTTGGCACTAGGGCTCTCATAAAGTATTTTTCGGACCAAATCCGAACTTTCCCAACACCCTCCAAATATATCCCCATTCTAACACTATCGAATGCTTTTGACACATCTGATGACAATACAGCTCTCATCCCCACTGACTTCGTCGGGGTTAAGAAGGTCCTTCTTGCTGGTAGATCTACCCAAGTATGAATCCCGTTTGATCTGGGTGAATCAGTTTTAAAGTTAATCTGCTAAACCTCGGCCACTAGGTGGCCGCTAAACCACTCGGCCACTATCTTGGCAACCGAACACAAAAGGGAGATTGGTCTGTAAGCAGCTGGATCTAAGGGGTCCTTTCCTTCTTTTAAGATTAGTATTATTGTTGCCCCCAACATTGACACTGTTTCCGCGGCGTTCAGCTCTTTTAACAGCTCCGGCAATAATATTTCTCCGTAGTATTTATATATTTCTGACGGAAGTCCGTCTGGATCAGGAGACGGTGATGGTGAACTTATCCTTTAAACTCATTGCTTTTGAAACCAAGTTGGATCCCCGTCGCTTCTATGACGCCATTGTCCCCATCGCGGCAAGCCGGCTCGGCGCTGGCTCCTGCAATGGGGCTCGTACCTTCCACCTGGTCAATGTCGCCGAGAAAGGGAGCGAGATTGACACAAGATCATACGTCGTCCTGTACCAACGCGATAATGGCTTGTAGTTAGTCTCCTGAATTTTTGCGCATATGGAGGACTTTGTCTGTGTATCGGAGTATGTGTTGTCTCTTGGTGGCGTCGACACGACAGTCCAGCTCATTTTCCCATTTTAGAAGTCCCGGGGGCACAAAGTCAGTAGAAGGTGTGTTCAGAAGTTTGTAAGTCAGGGAGAGCATGTGGGCCTGTATTCCTGTTGCGGTACAAAGGTCTTTTAGCGGGGTGAGTGTTAGTCTACTGTCTACCAGGGGCGGCCTAGAGTGAAGAAAATGACTTAGTTGAAGCGCTTTTAGGAAGTCCAGACGGGAAGGGCCTGGGGTATCAGTGAGATCCGAGATCGTTTTTCAACGTCCACCAGAGCTAAAATAAGAGGATTGGTGACATGCTGGGTGGCCGTCATATGATGTCCTCGGGCCTCCCGGCTGCTAGGCTGTGCACGAGTGTGGCCGCCGCGTCACTCGGGTGCCAATGCATGTGCCTGGCAGCCGCGATGTCCACCAGGTACCCATGATCGGCAGTTACAGAGCCAGAGACATGGATCTCTGAGATTCACGTCCTGTCAGGGAGAGGAGAGACCAATGGTGTGTCCCTTGTACATAGGGACACAAATCAGTCATCTCCCCACAGTTTAGAATAACTCCCTAGGAAACACATTAAACCCCTTGATCGCCCCCTTTCCTTGTCAGTCGTCACATTTATACAGTAAACATTTTCAGTCTTTTTTTGTTCATAGGGCAAAAAATAAAAAAACGCATATATTTGATCTATATATATCTATCACTCACAATCTCTCTCTTTCTATCTCTCCCTCTCTCTCTAATCATTGTTTCGATCCCTCGCTAATTTCTCTCTCTATCTCTCTCTCTCTTTTTCGATAGAGAGAGAGAAAAAAAGAGAGAGATGGAGAGAGATATCTCTCCATCTCTCTTTTTTTCTCTCTCTCTCTTTTTTTTTTTTTTTTCACAATCCAAGGTTTATTGAAGCAACATGGAAAATACAGGAAACATTGTAAACGTATAACGCAGATAACAAGAAGTGATGATAAAAGAGATTAACAGAGTAGGTATGGTCAGAGTACAATTGAAAATACTAGTAGGGGGGTTCACAGGATGGAGGGATTTGGGAGGAAGGGGTAGGGAGAGGGGAAGCAAACAGGGTAGACAGGGTAAAAGGGGAGGGGTAAGTAATTCGTATTCTTTTGAGTAAAGAAAGGAGACCCAGGGTTGCCAACTCTCGATAAAAGAAGTGCTATCTTCGGTTTTCATCAATTCTTCCATTTTATGAATGTATTTTACTTTGTCTAGCCAATCTCTGACAGATGGGGAGCGCATAGTTTTCCAGTGCAGTGGAATTAATAATTTTGCTGCCGTGAGCAAGTGTCTTGTTAAAGACTTTTTGTATTTCCTTATCGAGAAGGAATTAATGTGTAGCAGACAAGCAGCCGCATCCAGAGTGATACTGGTATCGGTGATGTGCTTAATCCAGGTGGAGACGTCTTCCCAGAATTTGCAAATTCCAGGACAACTCCACCATATGTGGAGGAAGGTTCCCACTTCTGAGTTGCATCTCCAGCAGGTGTCAGAGATTGACGGCGACCATTTATTAGCTTTCAGTGGCGTGATGTACCACTGCGTCATTATCTTATACGAGGTTTCTTGGTGTTTCGTGCTTAATGAACATTTATGTGTGAATATACATGCTTTTTCCCATTGGCGGTCAGTGAATTGCTGCTGTAGGTCACCTTCCCATTTCAGTTTATGTGTGGAGGCCTCACTGGGGTCATGTGAATTTAGCCAGGAGTATGCTAGGGAGGTTGTCTTGGTTATTGGGGTTCTTTTGTAACAAATGTCCTCTAAGGGTGTCATCTTCTGAAAGTATGTCGATTTGTGTTTGCTGTTCGCCAGGAAGCTCCGGAGCTGCATGTAAAACCAGGGGCTTGGGGATGATTCTCCGAACTCGTTTTTGAGGGCTGCAAGGGGCTTGACTGAGTTACCCGCCATACAATGTGTGGCAAGGAATTTGTGGGGGGGGGGGGGCAGGATTCGGGAGAGACCTCTGATTTTTGCCAGGAGGGAAGTCAGGGTTATCTCCTATAGGTGTCAAAGGGCCTGGAATCGTTGCTAAGTTATGTTGTCGTGTCAATCTATGCCAAACTTTTAGTGTGTTGGCTATGAGCGGGTTAGAGGAGTTAAGGGGAGTTTTAGAGTGAAGTGTCCAGGGGTAGTAAAGGAGAGATTGGGAGGAATAATTTGTCTCTAGGTGGACCCAATCCTTATTGGAGTCGTGGCAGTGCCAGTCGATCACTCTGGTAATGTGAGAGGCGAGATAATATTTTTTGTAGTTAGGCAGACTGATGCCACCTCTATTCTTAGGAAGATTATTGGGAGGGCATTAAAGAAGTAAAGCAATCTCGGAAGTATTACCATTTTCAGAATGGCGGCTCTGCCAAACCACGAAAATGCCTTAGAGTTCCACCTCTTCAAGTCTCCTGATAGTGAATTTAGTAGGGGTATGAAGTTAGTCCTGTACAGTGAGTCTATGTTCGAGGTGAGTTTAATCCCTAAGTATGTGAATGATTCTGTTTCCCATTTAAATTTAAAGTTTTGTTTGAGCTCATTATATGTGTCATGGGGTAGGGTGAGGTTCAGGGCTTCTGACTTGGTCGGGTTAATTTTAAAATTCGAAATTAAGCTAAATGTCTTAAATACCTTGGTCAGGTTCGGCATGGAGATATGGGGTTTAGTGATAAAGAATAGGAGGTCATCGGCATAAGCAGCCACTTTATATTCTCGTCCTCTGACCTTGAAGCCTTTAATGTCTGGAGATAAGGTTTATGGTCCTAATGAGTGGTTCTAGTGACATGATGAAAAGCAGGGGGGAAAGGGGACAACCTTGGCGGGTACCGTTTCTGATGTTAATGGGTTTAGAGAGGGTAGTGTTAACTTTAACCTGGGCCGTCGGGTTTTGATATAGAGCTTTGATCCAATTTAATACGTTGCCATTGAAGCCAATATGGGAGCACGTTGCAAACATATACTCCCATGATACTCTATCGAAGGCCTTCTCCGCATCCGTAGATAGGAGAAGGCCCTCGAGTTTTGAGCTGCCTGCATGGTGAATAAGGTTTAGGGCTTTGGTGATGTTGTCCCTGGCTTCTCTTAAAGCCCACCTGTTCAGGACCGATGATTTGTGAAAGTATGGGTTTGATTCTATTGGCTAGAATTTTTGCTAGGATTTTTATATCTAAATTTAATAGTGAGATGGGCCTGAAGTTCGCACAATTTGTGTGGTCTTTATCTGGTTTGGGGACAGCTATGGGCAGAGAGTAAGGAGTGGGAATCGTGGGTGTTTTGCGCTAGGTGGTTCAGAGCTGTAAGTAAAGGTTTGAGGAGGATGGGAGAAAAACATTTGTAATATTGGGAAGTGTATCCATCCGGACCTGGGCTCTTCCCCGATTTTAGATCTTTAATTGTGGCTTGGAGTTCTAGTTCCGTGATGGGTTCATTTAAGATGGCAATGTCATCCTCTCGGAATGAGGGGAGTCCACTGTCCGTCAAAAATTTGTGAATCTGTTCTTCTCTAGAGGAGTGTACGTGATGGGGTTTATGCTGTGGTGGGAGGTCATATAGGCCTGTGTAAAAGTCGTGGAAGATTCCCGCTATTTTATCCGTGGAGTGCTCCAAGGAGCCTGAGCTATTTCTTAAGGAGTATATTTGGTTTGCCAATGTGGCGTCCTTTCAGGGCTCTGGCGAGAAGATTCCCACTTTTATCACCTCTCTCATAGAAGATACTCTTTTTAAAGAATAGGGATTTTTGTGTCTGGAAGGTGAGCAGTTGTTTAAGGGATGTCCTGTGTCTAACCAGTTCGTCCATGTGTAGTGATTCAAGTTTGGCTATGGTGTTGGACAGGGAAGAGATCTCATTCATCCTTTACCTCTTTTTCCGTGCTCCCCATTTCATAAACTCACCCCGAATTACGCTCTTGTGGGCTTCCCAGTTAGTCAGTGGGTTTGTATCTGATTCTTTGTTCAGTGTAAAGAATGTTTCTATAGATTCGCGGATATCATCGTGTATTTTGGGATCAGTTAACAGGGATGCATTGAGTCTCCAATTGAAAGGAGGTCTCTGCATGGGATTCAAGGACAGAGTCACGGCCACTGGTGCGTGATCTGAGATCGAAATAATGCCTATTTCAGCTTTTGAGAGGGCGGGTAGATTTCTTTGGGAGAGGAAGATCAGGTCTAGCCTCGCGTATTTTTTATGAGGAGAAGAGAAGAAGGAGAAATCCCTATCCGCGGGGTGCAGGAGCCTCCATGTATCAACTAGCATGAGCGAGTGGAGCAAGGACTTGATGCGCGCTAAGGTCTTGTAGGGGACGGAGGAATGACCATTGGAGGTGTCCTGTGAGGGGGACAGAGGGATGTTGAAGTCCCCTCCCAGTACAATGCAGCCCTCAGCGAACCCTTTCAGTTCAATTTTGGTGCAGAAGGTGATATGGGCCGAATTTGGGAAATACACATTTGCTAGTGTGACCGGCAGTCCTCCCCAAAAGCCCTTGAGAAAGATGTATCGGCCTTCTGGGTCGATTAGTTGACCAGATAATTCAAATGGGGTGCGTTTGTTTAGAAGGATAGAGACTCCTTTGGTTTTTGCCAAGGGCTTTGTAGCGTGGTACACTTTAGTAAAAAGGTTGTCGGTGAGCTTGGGTATATTTTGGCCTTTAAAGTGTGTCTCCTTCATACATGAAGACCACTGAGGGATTCACCTTCTTCAGCTCTCTCAGAATTTTAGTTATTTTTTCAGGGACGTTGAGGCCGTTAACATTGTGGGATATAACTGTGGGTGATTGGCCCAGGTGAGAGTAAGGCATGTTGGAGAAGTGGAGTAGGGCGGGTGAGGTGCAGGAGCTACTTGGATAATAGGAGTGTAAGGCGGGGGGGAAGGGGGGTATGTGGAGGGGTATGAGGGTGGTCAAATGGGTGTGTGGGGAGGTATGTGTTGATATCAAGGTACCAAAAGTGAGACTAACCTCTGGATTTCGCTCGCAGAAGCGCAGAGTTATAAGGTGTCACAAAGTGAGGCCAAAGTGGTAATGGGGAGTATTGTAGGTTCTGTAGATCTATAAGACTAGGAGCAGAGGAACCAGGGAGACTGTATAACAAGTGTGTTTTAAGTACATATATTTTACAACCTGCTATTCATTCAGAATTACAAATATTGACTAAGTTCAAGGCATATGGAACATCTAAAATCCTTATAACAAGGCCTAAGGGGTACCGAAACTACACATCAAAAGTTCAAAAGGTTTGAGACCCGCAAAGGCGGCCCGGGATGTCCTAGTTCATCTAAGGCAAGGTCAGCCTAGTTGACTCAGCTAGGGGAGGCAAACAATGACAACCAGCTTCCCCTAGGTCAGGGACCGGGCTGAAGGAGGGCTGTGGGTAATAGTACCTACGCCGTCTTACCATTGTACCAATATAGTCACCGGAGGCAGTCAACGAGGTCAGACCTAGTGGTGTTACAAGACTGCTGTGCGGTATGGCTTTGCTGGCCATCTAAATCACCCGGTCTTGGAGACCAGTAGTTCGCAAACAAATGATGTGAGTCATAGTTTGTGTGCTTCCAGGCCCATGGGAGGGGCAAGTTTCAATTGAGCAACATGGAAATATGTGTTCAGTGGTACTGTACCGGAACCCATCTGGGAGAGGCCATCTTCTGGAGGTCCAGGTGGCTAGGGTCGTCTTTGTAGATCCCATCGATTCCATGTGGATCTTAAACAGGCAGCTGGAGACCTGGAAAAAGGAAAAGGCTGGAGACGGCCAACAAAGAAAACCGGACAGTCAAATGTTCATAAGGTATAATGATGAAGCACCGCAGAGTAAAAAAAATAAATAAATAAAAGGTCAAAAGCAGATAACAATGGGAGTAGGGCAGGCCTGTGAGGATATGCTGCGGAGCTATGTCATCAGCACACGGCTGCCATCCAATGGGGAAGGCTACAGAGGATACCCAGCCCCCCCAGGTCAGGCTCTAGGTTAAAGGAGGGTTGTGGGTAATAGTGCATATGCCGTTTATACCCTTATACCACCGTAGTCACCGGAGGTGGTCAACAGGGCCAAACCCGGTGGAGATACATTTCTACTGTGCGTCATAGCTATGCCGGCCCATAGAGGGAAAAGGAAAAAGCTGGAGGTGGCCAACAAAGAAAACCGGACAGGCACATATTTGGAAGGTACAATGCTGATGCGCTGCAGAATAAAAATAAAAGGACAAAAACTTCTAGCAATGAGGGTGGTGGGGGTCCGTCGGCTGTCTGTTGAAGGTAGTATGTAGCACGTTCGATGAGGTTATGCTATGGAGCTCCGTCAGCAGCACGCGGCTGCCATCTAGTGGGGGAAAAGCATAAAAATAAATAAAGAAAATAAAAATAAAAATATGTTGCAGTCTGAAAGTGTAATCCCGGACCAGCTATTGAAGGATATAAGGATCCCAAACAAAAACGGTACAAATCGCAACTGCGAGGGTCCCCTTAGGCCAACAGAGAAGGATTAAACAGGCTGATCACATCGAAGGGCTCCCTGTTTTATTCAGATACTCTGGGGCTCCTGGCAACAGGGGAGTTGTAGTCATCTCGACGTGCGTTTTTCCTGGGGTTGCTCTGGCTGTGAGGAGACTTAGTGGGTGAAGGGCTCCGTTTGGGCGAGTAATTATTAATTTCGGGCGGAAGGCGGAACTCAGCATACCACTCTGGGAGATCAACCCTGTCAATTTGCATCCCATCACAGATTTTTTGGATATCATCTGGGGTTCTGAGCAGGTGTTGTCTGCCGTTATGTGAGGCCTGCAGGGCAAATGGAAACTTCCATCTGTAGGTGATCCCCTTCCTTCTGAGTGCTTCTAGTAGTGGGCGCAAAGCTCTCCTATTATTCAGTGTAATCGGAGATAGATCTTGGAAGAGCTGTATGGCATTGTCGTCAAAGGAGATCTGGTCCCTCTGCCTTGCCTTCTGTAAGATATCTTCCTTAAGGGTGTAGTTTGGGAGGCAGCATATAATGTCCCTCGGGGGGTTATCATCCGGTGCCTTGGGTCGTAAAGCTCTATGGGCTCTGTCGAATTCGATAGGGGAGGCTTCAGGCCTATCTATGAGGCCGTTGAAGATGGAGGATAGGGTTGGTTGTATCTGCTCTGGGGTGATGGATTCGGGGACCCCCCTCACCCTAATGTTGTTTCTCCTCCCCCTGTTATCTAAATCCTCCAATTGCCTATTCATGGTTATGAGGTGATTAGTGTGGTCTGAAGCAATGTCGTCCAATCTGACTAGGGCTCTGTCTCTTCTCTTGCCTGCTCTGTCATGTACCGCCATGCGCTTTTGAGAGCCGCAGCAGTTCCGACTTGATGTCGGTAATGGCAGCTGCAAAAGAGCTCTTTATATCTGCTGCAATGTCAGTCATTATGGCATAATTCAAGGGATGATCGTTAGGGATAGTACCTCTTGACGAGTCTTCCGAAGCTGGGAAGCGAGATCTCGTCATCCTCTCTGTCCTCTCCCCGCTCAGGGCTCCGTGTCGGCGCCATCTTAGAGCTCTTGCTTCGGAATTTCCCCAGGTTAGACGGTGAAATCATGCTCTTAGGGGTGCCCGTCGAGCGCAGGGTGTGATGTCCTTTCTTTGTCAGGTTGGACATATTCGGTGATCTGGAAAGTTGTAAATCGGCTAGCGTCTCCCTGGAAGTCGGAGCTCCTCTACTCAGCAGCCATCCACTCCTCTACTCAGCAAGCCACGCCCCTCTCTCTTTTTATCCCTCTCTCTATCTCTCTCAATCTACTCTACTCTACTCTCGCTCTCTAGCTATCTCTCACTATCGCTCTATTTCTCTCTCTCGAGCTCTCTATGTTTCTCTCTAGATAGAGAGAAAGATAGAGAGCTCGATAGATTGCTATCTATCTTTTTCTCTCTATCTATCTATATTTCTCTCTCTGTCTCTCTCTCTTTGGTTCCCCTCTCCACCTCTCTCTCTTTTTTCTCTCTCTTTCTATCTCTCCATCTACCTATCTATCTATCTATCTAATCTATCTATCTATCTGCCAGTGTGTGCCCGCCCCCTGCTCCTCACCGCAGGTCCTGGAAGTTTACAAGCGAGTAGGGGCGTGACGTCATAGTTCTTCCCCGCCCCCTGCAGCTCGTGGTCCACTCCTTGATCACATTGAGAGTAGGGGCCACACCTGTCTCCCACGTCACTTGCGTGCTTCTGGTTCCCGGGTCCACCCCTGGCTCTCCTAGAGGCATGACGTCCCATGCGCCCACTGCATCCGCCCCTGAATTCTAGGTATGTGGCATATTCTTAGTTTGTTGATCACCATTAACGGGCTAATTTATTGTCAACATTAACACTGCTGGGCATATGTTCAAGGTCATGCTGATGGGCACTTTTTTATGTTAAGGGAAACTCTGACGGGCGCATTTTATGGGGACACCTGATGTAAAAGAGCACTGTGATGGGGACACCTGATGTAAAGGGGCACTGTGATGGGGACACCTGATGTAAAAGGGCACATTCACACATACACACCATCCATCTACTCTTGGTCCGGCCCTCGGGTCCAATATATGAACCCATTGCGGCCCTTGAGTCAAAAAGTTTGCCCACTGCCCAATTAAACTGGGATCAACATTCTGAGAGGTCATTCAAACCGCAGCCAACCACCACACCCCCCTGGCCCCCATCAGTGCCAGGTCAACACCAGAGACACCAGTGCCACAGCAGCATACACAACCCACAGCTAGCCCAAAAGTCTGTCCATGATTATGTAATCCGGGGTTAGCCGGGGGGTTACCACAGGACCCATAGTTTTTCAAATTTTCCAGAGCATCCCCTATTTCTCAGCGCATTACCAAGTGCAGTGGTCCATTCCATAACTGTGGGGGGCACCTCAAATTTCCAACGCTGCATGATCAGTTTTCTAGCCAGAAAAAGGGACCTAGTGAGGGCCTCCCTAATATGAGGTTCCTATTCCAGCTCATCTAGAATATTCAGGAGATATTGTTTAGGATCTAATGTCACACTATTGGATCCAATAGGCATGCAACCACATTTCAATTTTCTAACATTATTAAGGGATTGGAGATGCGATTTTCAGGAGTCTAACAGAGTGCCTCCACAGATCTACCACCAACAGTTAATTTATGCCTTGTCATTTTTTGACTAGCTGACCCAGTTTGATGTGGTCCGCACCTATTTTGGTGGTATTTTGGTTTGACAGGCATGTTTTGGTTTCACCCCTGTTTTTTTGTCTTTCCAGTGCTCTCATTTACCAGACCAACTTTAGATAGGGGCAGGTCTAGGTTGCCATCTGCTCCCTGTCTATTAATTAGCACACCTGGGCTGTTTTAGTGCTTCTTGGGTTGGTATTTTGGATTTAATAGGGGGCAGGGGCAATTTCAAAGACAGTCAGTGCAGAATTAAAATAAAAAAATTATAATTACACCGTGCCTACTAGCATAGGGGGGGTGTATTTTTTCCATTATCTGTGCCCCTTTCTGATGATCATGTGCTGGTCGGCATGAAGGGAATATTTCTTCAGTTTCGGACGCATGCCCATTCAGCTCCGCTCGCATGTTCTTCTGCCTTGGCTCAAATCCTGGCCAGCCACCTGCCTATCTCCTTGCCTTTCCTAGCAGAGTGATCTTCCTCCGCTCCCCCATCCAGTAGTAGCCGGGGGCCCGAAGAGTAAGACTTCAGAGGCTGTGAGGCGGTCGGGGACGGGCAGAGAGGGGAAGGCCGCCACCGGCGAATCTAGCTCCGAGCTTTGGGAATGGGAGAGAGGCGGGAACGCAATCTCGTCCAGGTAGTCGGACAGCTCCTCCGAGGCTGGGCGATACAACGTTGCATAGAAGTCTGCTAGCGTCTGTATTATGAGATCAAAGGATTGAACCCGCAAAGTTTCGATAGCCGGGGACTTTTTTTCCGAATTCGCTATCCTAGCCAGGAGACGGCCCCTCCTCAAAAAATGCTGTTTTAGTAAAAATTAGTAAAAAAAAAAAATTCTGCTGAAGAGGCGAGCAGGTGCTCATACACAGATTGAGCCGACTGCCATGCCCCTCTAGCCGTCTCAGTGGGATCCTGAACATACTTAGCCTCCAAGGAGTGGATCTGCAGTTCCAGAGCCTCCCTGAGGGCTTCAGAGCGCTTCTTAACCTTATTGACCTCACCACCAGGCCCGGACTGGGACACAAAATAGGCACGGGCATTTTAGACTGAGCAGCCCGGGGGGGGCGCTAAGGGGGTTAATGATGGGATGTGGGGTGAGATAAAGAAATATAGACAGACAGAGAAAGAGAAAGAAAGCCAGATATAGAAAGATAGATATAGATAAAAAGATAGATATAGAAAGAAAGAAAGTTAGATATAGAAAGAAAGGAAGGTGGATAGAGAGATAGATAACGATAGCAAGAAAGAAGGGAAGGAAGATAGATAAAGATAGCAAGAAAGAAGGGAAGGAAGGAATATAGATAAAGAAAGAAAGATAGATAAAGATAGAAAGAAAGAAGGGAAGGAATGTAGTAAAATAAAGAAAGATAGATAAAGATAGAAAGAAAGAAGGGAAGGAATGTAGTAAAATAAAGAAAGATAGATAAAGATAGAAAGAAAGAAGGAAAGAATTATAGATAGATAGATACAAAAAGATAGATAAAGATAGAAAGAAAGAAGGGAAGGAAGAAAGATAGATAAAGATAGATAGATAGATAGATAGATAGATAGATAGATAGATAGATAGATAGATAGATAGATAGATAGAGAAAAAAGATAGATAATGATAGAGGGAAAGGAGGAAGATAGATATATAAAGAAAGAACGATAGATAGATAAAGATAGAAAGAAAGAAGGAAAAGAAGATCGATAGATAAAGAAAGATAGATAAAGATAGAAATAAAGAAGGAAAATAGATAGATAGATAGATAGATAGATAGAGAGATAGATAGATAAATAGATAGAAAGAAAGGAAGATGGTTGAAGAAAGAAAGATAGAAAGAAAGGGAAGGAAGGAAGATAGAGAGAGAGAAAGAAAGAAAGAAAGAAAGAAAGAAAGAAAGAAAGAAAGAAAGAAAGAAAGAAAGAAAGAAAGAAAGAAAGAAAGAAAGAAAGAAAGAAAGAAAGAAAGAGGAAAAAAAAAGTGAGGGAAAATAGAGATAGATAGATAGATAGAAAGAAAGATAGATAAAGAAAAAAAAAAGATAAAGATAGAAAGAAAGAAGGGAAGGAAGACAGATATAGATAGATAGAAAGGGAAGTCACGGAGTGTGACGGGGTCAGTCTCCTCCAGCATCAGCCCCGCGATGGCGTAAGGCCTGCTCACAGTTCGTAACCTAGCTCTTAAGAATGTGAAGTTGTTTATAAGATGAAAGTGTAGCCAAGAAGCCAGAAAAACGGCTCATCATTGTGAGGGGATCAACAGTCCAGATATAAATGCACAGTCCACTGAAAGATAGATAAAAGATAGATAAAGATAGATAAAGATAGAAAGAAAGAAGGGAAGGAATGTAGTAAAATAAAGAAAGATAGATAAAGATAGAAAGAAAGAAGGGAAGGAATGTAGTAAAATAAAGAAAGATAGATAAAGATAGAAAGAAAGAAGGAAAGAATTATAGATAGATAGATACAAAAAGATAGATAAAGATAGAAAGAAAGAAGGGAAGGAAGAAAGATAGATAAAGATAGATAGATAGATAGATAGATAGATAGAGAAAAAAGATAGATAATGATAGAGGGAAAGGAGGAAGATAGATATATAAAGAAAGAACAATAGATAGATAAAGATAAAGCACTGCCTCCCTGGATATCTGCGGCTTGGACGTGTAGAGCATGGCATATGGTAACTGCAGGGCTCTCAGGCGTTTTTTCACATCAGCAAATCTTGCTCTACTTCTCTGCACCTCGGTAGAGAAGTCAGGATAAAATGATACTCTGACTCCATTGAATGTAACATTGGCCCGCTCCTGCGCTCAGCAAAGAATTGCCTCCCTATCACGGTAATGTAGGAGCTTGGATAGCATTGACCGGGAGGGACCCCCTGTGGCAGGGGTCGGCCTTGCACTCTGTGGGCTCTCTTCACGGTAAAAAATGGTGAGAAAGCTTCCCTGCCAAACATCTCAATAAGCATGTTCTCCACAAATATAGTGGGGTCTCTGCCCTCCGATTTTTCGGGGAGACCGACAATGCAGACGTTGTTCCTGCGCAAACGATTTTATGTGGTGGGCTGCTCTGGTGTCACTTGCTATTTGAGGGAGTTTGTCCTCTAAATTTTTCACTCTGCTCTCAATGGCTGTTGCCCTTTCCCTGACTTTTTGGAGGTCCTGCCGAAGAAGGGACACCTCTTCCCTCAGGCCCCCAAACTGTGCCTTCATATCAGCATGCCCATCTGCACCGCTCTCAGTATTTCTGCTAATGTTGGCTGCTCCACAGGCTATTGTGTGTCTGCATATGGGGGGGAGACATGACTGCATATGAGGGGGAGTCATGGCTGCATATGGGGGGGAGTCATGGCTGCATATGGGGGGGAGTCATGGCTGCATATGGGGGGAGTCATGGCTGCAATATGGGGGGGGGGACATGGCTGCATTTGGGGGGGAGACATGGCTGCATTTGGGGGGAGACATGGCTGCATATGGGGGGGACACAAGGCTGCATTTGGGGACACGTGACTGCATTTAAAAAAAAAGTATCGGTATTCGGTATCGGCGAGTACATGAAAAAAAGTATCGGTACTTGTACTTGGGCCTAACAAAGTGGTGTCGGGACAACCCTAACTAAGGCCTAACAAAGTGGTGTCGGGACAACCCTAATATATATCTATATCAAGCTCTCTCTATCTCTCTTTTTTTCTTTCTCTCTAGCTCTCTCTCTATCTCTCTTTGTCTAGCTCTCTCTCTTTATTTCTTTCTCTTTATTTCTCTCTCTTTTTCTATCTCTCTCTGTCTTTCTCTCTCTATATCTCTATATCTCTCTCTGTCTTTCTCTCTCTATATCTCTATATCTCTCTCTATCTTTTTCTCTCTCTCTCTCACTCTCTATCTATATCTACATCTATCTATCTATCTATCTATCTATCTATCTATCTATCTATCTATCTATCTATCTATCTATCTATCTATCTATCTATCTATCTATCTATCTATCTATCTATCTATCTACCTATCTATTTATCTCTATATTTCTCTCTATCTCTCTATATTTCTCTATCTCGCTCTCTCACTCTTTATCTATCTCTCTCTATCTCTCTCTTAATCTCTTTCTCCCTATCTCTCTCCTACTATTTCTCTCTTCTTTATCTCTCTCTTAATCTCTCTCTCTCCCTCTATTTCTATAGATATTTCTATATCTAGCTATATGTATCTCTATTTCTTAATCTATCTCCCTCAAGGATCGCCTCTGTCACCAGTGTTGTTTAACATATATCTTCGTCCTCTCTTTGAGATTATCAGCAGACAAAAACTGCTCTACCACTCATATGCAGATGATACGCAACTGTATTTCCGCATCTGCAATAGTCAGGATCACCACCTCAATCTAGAGACATGCCTCTCTTTGATAGAGGACTGGATGACAAAGAGTTATCTTAAACTCAATGGAGCGAAAACAGAACTTCTCCTGTTTCACGCCAAGCGCAGGAATCAACTTTCAACAGCGTGGACCCCCCCGCCTATTTTGGGCAAGCTCATCACCCCTAGCGCCAAAGTCAAAAGCCTAGGGGTCATTTTTGACTCCTTTATGACAATGGACGCACAAATAGGGTCAGTAGTCAGCGGATCTCACCATCTACTGCGCCTACTACGTAGACTCACTCCGTTCATCCCTAAAGAAGATTTAGCGGTCGTGGTGGGAACAATTGTAAACTCCAGGCTGGATTATGCAAATGCCCTTTACCTCGGCCTTCCCAAGTACCAAATCGCTCGTCTGCAAGTCGTTCAGAATACGGCCGCCAGACTTGTGACTGGGAAAAAACCCTGGGAAACCATCTCACCTTCACTGAGAGCCCTTCATTGGCTGCCAGTCAAAGACAGAATTGCTTTTAAAGCTCTCTGTCTTACGCATAGATGTGTCCATGGGAATGCCCCCCTTTATTTATGCGAAATAATAAAAGCGCATAATCCCAATCGCGTTTTGCGATCCACGAATCAGAACCTACTCCAGGTTCCAAAAGCAAACTTCAAGTCCAAAGGAGAAAGAAGATTCGCGATCCAAGGTCCCAGACTATGGAACGCTTTACCAACCAGCATTCGGTTGGAGGAGAACCACCTAGCATTTAGGAAAAAGGTCAAGACTTTTCTCTTTTGATATCAAAGGAGACAGGAACAACAAGCGCCCAGAGGCGATTCAGTTCGCATGTGCCACGCTATACAAGTTTTCATTCATTCATTCATTCATCTCCAGCTCTCTATCTCTCTATCGCTTTCTCTAGCTCTCTCTCTATCTCTCTATCTTTTTGTCTCGTTCTCTAGCGCTACATCTCTCTCTTTCTATCTCTCTCTATCTATCTCTCTCTATCTATCTCGCTCTTTATCGATCTCAATTTATCTTTTTATCGCGCTCTCTCTTTCTCTGTCTATATTTCTCTCTCTCTCTCTCTCTCTATCTCTCTATCTATCTATCTATCTATCTATCTATCTATCTATCTATCTATCTATCTATCTATCTATCTATCTATCTATCTATCTATCTATCTCTCTCTCTCTTTCTCTCTCTCTCTCTCTCTCTATCTCTATTTCTCCCGCTATCTATATCTCTCTCTCTCTCTCCATCTCCCTATCTCGCTCTATCTACTCTCTATCTAGCTAGAGAGAGATAAATAGAGAGCGAGATGTGGAGAGAGAGAGAGAGATATGGAGAGAGAGAGAGAAAGACAGGGAGAGAAAAGTGAGAGATAGATAGTATAGCTCTCTCTCTCTCTCTCTCTCTCTCTCTCTCTAGTGCTCTCTCTATCTCTCTCTATATTTCTCTCTCTATTCCCCCTATCTATCTATCTATCTATCTATCTATCTATCTATCTCTCACTACCTCTCTCTTTTTCTCTCTCTCTTTCTAACTCTCTCTCCACTATCTCTAAAATGGAGAGATAGTGAGAGATAGATAAAGAAATATAGCGATAGCAAGAGACAGAGAGTGAGATAGAGTGCTATCTCACTCTCTGTCTCTTGCTATCGCTATATTTCTTTATCTATCTCTCACTATCTCTCCATTTTAGAAAGAGAGAGAGAAAAAGAGAGAGATAGTGAGAGATAGATAGATAGATAGAGAGGGGGAATAGAGAGAGAAAGATAGATAGAGCACTAGAGTGAGAGAGAGAGAGAGGGAGCTATACTATCTATCTCTCACTATCTCTCTATTTTTCTCTCCCTGTCTTTCTCTCTCTCTCTCTCCATATCTCTCTCTCCACATCTCTCTCTCTATTTATCTCTCTCTAGCTCTCTCTATCTATCTCTCTCGATCTCACTCTCTCTATCTACTCTCTGTCTCTCTCTCTATATCTATCTCTCACTTTATTTCTCTCTCTCTCTCTTTTTATTTGTTTCCACTCACTATCTATCTATCTATCTATCTATCTATCTATCTATCTATCTATCTATCTATCTATCTATCTATCTATTTATCTATCTTTCTCTATCTCTATCTCTCCATATCTCTCTCTATCTCTCTCCCTATCTCTCTCTCTCTCTATATATATATATATATATATATATATATATATATATATATATATATATATACAGTGTTGTAAGTAACAGAGTTACAATAAACGCAGTTACCTAACGCAGCCCCTTTTGAGGGTAACGAGTAATCTACCTGATTACTCTTCCCCTCACGGTAACACAGTTCCCATTATTTGGGCGGCATTACCACAATTACATCTACCGCCACTAGATGACAGCAGAGTAATTGCTTCTGTCGGCGCTGTGAACATAAATATGTGTGGAGAATGTGATGGCCTGTCACAGCGGTCTGAAAACTCCCAATTGCAAGGAGCCCTGGATACAATGAGTCCCACCCGCCTCACACTGACCTATCACCGGGGAACAACTTGAATCGGTCACTGTGTGCGCAACCTGATTAATGACCCGGGGAACCCATGGCTGGAACAAAATGTTCCACATAACAAACGTTCCCTATACAACACAGTGTACACAGTGACATCTAGTGGTCAACATGGTAAGTGCAGGACACCTATACAGACCAATGATCAGCAGGTTATTTTTGGTCAGTGATTTCATCTCTTTATCAGACAACAAAGAAAAATCTGACATCCCCATTCCAGATCCCTTGCATCCAATAAAGCTTATATAAGATAAATAAAATAATAAACAATAAACTATAGAAAATTCTAATAAAGCCTAATATAAGATTTTAAATGACAGACTCTGTAAACATCAAGGGAATGTATATTATAAACATACATTTTAATCCAGCTTATAATTTGGATGTAATATATAGCAGATGGATAAGGGTTTTAAGTCCTATTAGCTGCACATACATGGTGGGACGGATGCACCTAGGCTGAGATATACACGAGATCACCATTTGTTTCCGGTTTTCTTCTCTCAAGGATCTGGCATTCTTTTGTCTTGGAGTATTAACTCACTGCTCCCTGGCAAGCGCCCGTCATCTGATTCTCAACAAAGCATTGAAGAATATTAAAAAAAAATTCAGTTACTTTGCTGAGTAACTAATTACTTTTTCAATGTAGTAACTGAGTCACTAATGCAATTACTTTTTCATAGAAGTAATTTGTAACTGTAACTAATTACTTTTTTAAAGTAAGATGAGCAACACTGTATATATATATATATATATATATATATATATATATATATATATATCTTTGTCTATCACAATCTAAATCTCTCTATCTATCCATCTCACTCTCTCTCTTTCTTATTTTCTCTCTCTAGAGCTATTCCTCACTTTCAATCTTTATCTATCTATCTATCTATCTATCTATCCAGAGCTTTATTTCTCAGAGAATAGGTGCAGGAACTCAACCACGACCCCGTTCAGATTTCACAAACAGTAGAAGGGTCTTAAAGGGGCATTAAATACCAGGGGTGCATTACATACTAAGTGCAGAGTTCAGGGGGTTACACACAGATTGCAGAGCTCTCACTTGTAAACACAGAAACCAGACTTCTTTGTTTACAAGTGATTGTGGTGAGCAGGCACCAAAGGGTCTGAGCCAAAGGTGGTGGAACTGAGTTCCCCCAAGTTCTATCTATCTATCTATCTATCTATCTATCTATCTATCTATCTATCTATCTATCTATCTTTCTCTCTATATCTCTCTCTCTCTCTCTCTCCATCTCTCTCTCTCTTTCTACCTTTCTCCATCTCTTTCTCTTTTTTTCTCTCTCTCTCTCTATTTCTCTCTCTCTCTCTCTCTCTATTTATATTTTTATCTCTCTCTTTCTCCACATCTCTCTCTCTCTCTTCTCTCTATTTATCTCTTTATCGCTCTCTAGCTCTCTCGATCTCACTCTCTCTAGCTTCTCTCTCTCTCTCTCTCTCTCTCTCTCTCTATCTATCTCTCACTAGCTCTCTATTTGTCTCTCTCTCTCTGTTTAATTCTCCCCACTTTTTTATCTATCTATCTATCTATCTATCTATCTATCTATCTATCTATCTATCTATCTATCTATCTATCTATCTATCTATCTTTCTCTCTCTCTCTCTCTCTCTCTCTCCATCTCTCTCTCTTTCTACCTTTCTCCATCTCTTTCTCTTTTTTTGTCTCTCTCTCTCTCTCTATTTATCTTTTTATCTCTCTCTTTCTCCACATCTCTCTCTCTCTCTCTTCTCTCTATTTATCTCTTTATCTCTCTCTAGCTCTCTCGATCTCACTCTCTCTAGCTACTCTCTCTCTCTCTCTCTCTCTCTCTCTCTATCTATCTCTCACTATCTCTCTATTTGTCTCTCTCTCTTTGTTTATTTCTCCCCACTTTTTTTATCTATCTATCTATCTATCTATCTATCTATCTATCTATCTATCTATCTATCTATCTATCTATCTCTCTCTCTCTCTCTCTCTCTCTCTCTCTCTCTCTCTAAAAAGATAAATAGGGAGAGAGAGAGAGAGAGAGAGATGTGGAGAAAGAGAGAGATAAAAAGATAAATAGGGAGAGAGAGAGAGAGAGAGAGAGAGAAAGGTAGAAAGAGAGAGAGATGGAGACATCTCTCTCTCTTTCTACCTTTCTCCATCTCTTTCTCTTTTTTCTCTCTCTCTCTCTCTCTCTCTCTCTCTCTCTCTCTCTCTCTCTCCCTATTTATCTTTTTATCTCTCTCTTTCTCCACATCTCTCTCTCTCTCTCTTCTCTCTATTTATCTCTTTATCTCTCTCTAGCTCTCTCGATCTCACTCTCTCTAGCTACTCTCTCTCTCTCTCTCTCTATCTATCTCTCTATTTGTCTCTCTCTCTCTGTTTATTTCTCCCCACTTTTTTTATCTATCTATCTATCTATCTATCTATCTATCTATCTATCTATCTATCTATCTATCTATCTTTCTCTATCTCTTTCTCTCTCTCTATCTTTCTCCCTATCTCTCTCTCTCTCTCTCTCTCTCTCTCTCTCTCTCTCTCTCTCTCTGTATATATATATATATATATATATATATATATATATATATATATATATATATATATTGTAATAGTGGAAGTCCCTGTACGTATGAAGCACAGCAAAACTTTAAAATGAAGAAAACTGTTTTGGCAGCTTTCTCCGGGTTTTATTGGGGCTGTGTGGTTTGGAGATCCTGCAGAGACTTGGGTGGGATTGGATCTCCAACCCTGTTCGGGTCTTGTTTACAGCCAATATAATGAGGGACTGGTGACAGCAGAGTGAGAGGAAGGTGGAGCAGTGGCTTTTACTGTCTCTGTGTGAGGATAGACGATGTACGTGTAGAAGGAATTCGGAGCCTTGTGCATCCAGGACCATGGGTCTGGAGGAGGTGATGGTTTGAGGGACCAGTACCTGTAGCCGCAGTGCTGTTAAAGAGAGGCCAGGTGGGCTGAATGGTGGGCAGTTGTCGATGAATAACGTTTAAACCCCTGCGTAGGATTCCTGAATGGACTGTTTTTGTTTTGTTTTCCTCATCTAATAAACGTGGGCTACCAGGCCCTTATATCTATCTATCTATCTATCTATCTATCTATCTATCTATCTATCTATCTATCTATCTATCTATTTATTTATCTCTCTCTCTCACTCTTTCTATCTCTCTCTCTGTCTACTCTATCTCATTCTCTCTCTAGCTATCTCTCACTATCTCTCTATTTTTCTCTCTCTCTTTCTCTCTCTATCTCTCTCCCTATCTCTCTCTATTTATCTCTCTATCTCTCTCTCTCTATCTTTAGCGCTCTCTAATCTTTAGCGTTCTCTCTCTCTCTCTCTCTTTCGATCTCTCTCTCTATCTCCCCCTCTATCTTTCCATCTAATCTATCTAACTCTCGCTATAGCTCTCTTTTTCTCTCTCTCAATTTTCTAACTCTCTCTTTTTCTATCTCTCTCTCTCTCTCTCTCTATATATATATTTCTCAATTTCTCTCTCTCTCTCTCTCTCTCCACCTCTCTCTATTTTTATCTCTCTCTTTTTTCTCTTTCTCTCCATCTCTCTCTCTCTCTCTCTAGCTATTTCTATATCTCTCTATCTATCTCTCACTGTCGCTCTTTTTTTCTCTCTCTCGCTCTTTCTATCTCTCTTTTTCTCTCTCTCTATCTTGCATTATATTTCTCTCTCTCTCTATCTCACTTACGCTCTCTCTAGCTATCTATCTCTCTATCTCTCTCTATATTTCTCTCTCTACCTCTCTTTATTTCTCTATCTATCTCTCTCTTAATCTCTCTCTCTCGCTCTCTCTCTATAGCTCTCTCCTACTAATTTCTTTCTTTATCTCTCTCAATCTCTCTTAATCTATCTCTCTTTCTCCCCCTCTCTTTCTATAGATATATCTAGCTCTTACTATCTCTATTTCTTAATCTATCTCTAGCTCTCTAATCTCTATCTCTTTTTTTTTATTTCTCTCTATCTCTCGCTATCTCTCTTTTTATTTCTCTCTAGCTCTCGCTAATCTCTATCTCTCTATCTCTAGCTCTCTCTCTCTCTCTCTCTTTGGCACTCAAGAGAGAAAGATCTCTCTCTCTCTCTCTCTCTCTCTTAGGCTATTTCTCTCTCTCTCTATCTCTCTATTTCCATTTTTATCTCTTTATCTCTATCTATCTCTCTCTCTCTAGCACTCTATTTCTATCATCTCTCTCTTTTTTCTCTCTCTTTCTCTCTCTCTCTATCGATCTCTTTCTCTCTCTCTCTCAAGCGCTCTCTCTCTATATATATTTATATATTTATCTCTATTTTTTCTCTCTCTCTCTCTCTTTCTCTCTTTCTTTCTATCTCTCTGTATCTCTCCCTCTCTCTCCCTCTCTCTCAATCTCTCTCACTCTAGCTATCTCTCTCCCCCTTTTTTCTCTCTATCTTTCTATCTCGTTCTCTAGCACAAAGCAAATTCCTGCTCCTGCGTACTTTTCCCTGCCCAGAGAAATCGGATGAAGGTGGAATGGGTCTGTTTAAAGAAGCCCACAGGGATGGATATTGCATAAGGTATAGAAATTTAGGGAGTATTGTCATTTTAGGGATGTTGCAGCGGCCCATTGCCCCCTGCATCTTTCAATATCTCTTTGTCACTACTGTCTACCCCCTCTCTGGACTCCTTTACATTACACAGCACCCTGCACCCCTTTACATTACACAACCCCCTGCACCCCTGGACGCCGGACACTGGTGTACTGGAGTTTGTCGCAGTGTATATGCAGTTTTTCTGCATTTAATCCCTACTTCTATTAGCTTGTGTAATTTTACTGCATTTTCTGAAAGCACACCAAAGATTTATTATAGAGAACATTTGGTGCACTTTCAGAAAATGTTAAAAACATGTGTAATCTAATAGAAGTCTGTGGGACTTTGGTGAAAATGGAGATAAATGCAGGAAATCTGTGTATACACCGGCACTGCATCAGTGTAAACCCACTTGAGTCCTAGTTCACATATATGCGATTCCTGCATTGCATGTTGCTTGTCGGCCGTTCACTCTGCCCTTTGCAAACTGATACAGGTGTCAATGTAAAATTAATGACACCCCCATATCGGTTTGCAGATTGCAGTGAGAACTTTGAAATGGTGCAGGAATTGGATTGCATAGGTGTAAATAACCATCCACTCCAAAAAAAGGGTCCTGCACAGTTATGGTGCAAATGACATTTCAGCCATACCGTTTTTATGGCTGAATTTGCATCGCACAGACATCCCATGTGATTTGCACAGCAATGCGGTGCAAATCACATGCAATGTCTATGATCACACAAGTGAAAACCCTGGCTAAAGGCATAGCATAGGATTAATGAAAGACTGCTGGAGGACAAGACAGGAAGTGAAAGATTTGGGAGCGAGAGGGCAGAGTACACAGTGACAACGCTGATAACTCACTTGATGTTCCCAGGATGTTCACACTAGTAGTTTAGTCGGCTCTTTAGCTATCAGCTACTTGTTTAAATGTTCCCGCCCACACACTCCTTTCAGAGCAGCACACAGGCTGTGCACAGAGGGGAGGGAGGGGGCAGAGCAGATGCAGCCTCTTTCATTTCTGTGGAAGGGGGGTGGTTGTACTCACTGGGATGTAACAATTTAACAGAGTGAGACACACAGCATTGTGCATATGGGTCAGTCCACCTGAGCTCTCTCGGCGCTGTCAGCATGTCTCATCGCTGCTGCACTACCAAGCCCGTCCTGCTCTCACTGTTTCAAGTGTCTTCTCCTACGATCCTGGGGGGGGGGGGCAAACGGCATATCGGCATATGCAGATATTTTATGCTGCGTCCCACCTACAGTTACTCCGGAAATGTCCGGGTTCAGGCGAACGTGGCACAGGAATGGTTCCAGGGTCAGAGAGTAGAGCAAGGGCGAAAGAGGGCATCCCTGTCTGGGACCCCGTTGGTAATCGGAAATGACTCAGACATGACTACATTGGCTCTAACCCTGGCTGTTGGGCTCTAGTACGCCACCGCCACCCAGTGTAACATCGGAGTTCCGAGGCCTATGTGCTTCAGTGTTGCAAAACAAGAACCTCCAGTTCACCCGGTCAAACGATGTTTCGGCGTCCATCCCCAGTAGGACGCAAGGTGTCTTGGTGGTATTGTCCCTACCTCTCTAGTTGGGATGAAGCCCACTTGGTCTAAATGTACTAAGATTGGGTAAATATTGTTGTAGTCTGGAAGTCAAGATCTTGGTAAATAGTTTAAGATCAGTATTGAGGAGGGAGATCGGGCAATAGCTCCCGCACTGGAACAGGTCTTTACCTTCTTTGGGTATAACTGAAATTTGTGCCTGCAGCGTAGCGGTATGGAATGATTTCCCGGAGTCGAGGTCATTGCATAGCTTTACCATGTGTGGGCCTAGGAAGGGGAGCAGGGTTTTGTAGTAGTGGGCAGTAAGCCCATCTGGGCCCGGGGGCCTTGCCCGACTTTGCAAGCTGTAGCTCAAGTAAGGTAATAGGTTCATCCAGATCTTTTCGAGTGTCTTCCGACAGGACGGGCATGAGAGACCGATCGAGGTACTCCGACGTGGGGTCGTGCACCGGTGTAGGGGTGGTTGTACAGGGAGTTATAGAAAGATCTAAACTCCTGTGAGATTAGGTGAGGCAGCGACGCTTTTTGACCGGACGCGGAAATAACATGTGGGATGTATGATGCTTGTCATTGAGCCTGTAGGGACTGGGCCAGAAGTCTGCCGTGTGGCCCATTCATAACCCTTCCTTCTACAAATCAGCATTGCCGCTTTGGTCTTATACTTTAGAATGTCAGTGATTTGTGTTTGCATTAAGCTCGATTCGAAGCTGTCTAGTCAAGGTTGCCTTGTGGGAGGATTCCAGGGTCTGTAATTTAACGAGGAGCTGGTTCAATTGCGCAGTCTGCGCCTGTTTCATCCTGGCGCCATGCTTGATAAGCACGCCCATAATCACGGCTTTGTGAGCCTCCCATACTACCCCGGAGTCGCTTCCCGACTGGCTGTGGCTGTAAAATACCATGTCAGCCAAGACTTCAGGGTCCTGGAGTAGGCTGTCATTGAGTCTCCACACCGTTTGTTGTACTGCGTGCAGGGCCAGATTAAAAACATCATGGGCCTGGTGCTGAGGATTTTGGTGGGTCTTTTATAAATAATAAATATACAAACTATTTTTTGTTATAACAGGGAGGGAGGATGAGAAAGGGAGAGAGAGAGAGAGAGAGAGAGAGGATGAGAGAGGGGTGAGGGGTAAGGGAGGGAGGATGAGAGAGAAAGGGGGGATGAGAGAGAGAGGATGCGCATGAGCATGTATGGGAATGACATCAATGCAGCCCAGCCAAGGAAAGTGACTGAAGGCACAGAGCCCAGAAGGAAGACCGGGTGATCGCCGGACGAATCACAAATCAAAGCACTGGAGGGCCCACAGTCTGACAATTTAGGTGTACCCTAATCAGTCATCTCCCCCACAGTTAGAATCACTCCCTAGGGAACACATTTAATCCCTTGATCGCCCCCTAGTAATCAGTGCATTTTTATAGCACTGTTTGCTGTATAAATGTGAATGGTCCCAAAATAGCATCAAAAGTGTCTGATCTGTCCGCCTCAATATCGCAGTTCTGACAAAAATGGCAGATAACCACCATTACTAGTAAAACATAAATAAAAAGAAATGTAATAAATCTATCCACTATTTAGTAGGCGCTATTACTTTTGTGCAAACCAATCACCAGATTCACAAAGCACTTACATCACCGTAAGTGCAAATTTGCCGTGGTAAGCGCAAATGTGCACCGGCGTATCTGTGCGCCAGACCCACAAACCAACATATGCCTAAAAACTGGCCACCCATGCCGACGTAGCTTACATACGTCGGCGTAGCGTGGGCGCACTTTTCGTCTGGACGCATGTTGCTGTTCCCATTGATTAGCCATTCAAACATGCAAATGAGGGAAATACGGCGATCGACGAACATACGTGTGCCCGACGCATGCTACGCGAGGTGCGAGTAAATTGTATGTCCCGCGTAAAGTTTTTTCCCATAGATGAGGCGCAACCCGGCAACAGACATACAAAGGTCTGCACCAGAGAACACAGGCCGGCGTATTGGGCGTACGTTACGTTCACGGCGTACATGGTGATCTGGCGTAGCTTACGCATGCTGTTTCATGTGTCCATGTCACGGCGCATGTGCAATTCGTGATACGCCGGGTGTAAAACACTGCACCATGCTCAGACCATCATTTGCATGGGGTCACTCCCACTTCCACCTACGCTGGCCTGCGCCTTTGAAACTTACGCCACACCGACGCAACGTTGGGAGCAATAGCTTGCTGAATGCAGTGCTTGCCTGTCCGCGCTGCGTCGGCGCAGCATACGACGTTTGCGCTACAACGGCATAATGTGTGCCCAACTCTCTGTGAATCTGGGCCATTTTTTTTTTTTTATCAAAAATATGTAGAAAAATACATATTGACCTAAACTGAGAAAAAAAAGTTGGGATATTTATTATAGCAAAAAGTATAAAATATTGTGTTTTTTTTAAATTGTCAGTCTTCTTTGTTTATAGCGCAAAAAATAAAAAAACGCAGAGGTGATCAAATAACACCAAAAAAAGCTCTATTTGTGGGAAAAAAAGGATGTCAATTTTGTTTGGGAGCCACGTTGCATGACCGCGCTATTGTCATTTAAAGCGTGACAGTTCTGAAAGCTAAAAATTGGCCTGAGCAGGAAGGGGATGAAAATGCCGGTATTGAAGTGGTTAATCATGATTGCAGCAATAGCCATAACCAAAAGCAATGAATGGTGATAAATGCTGAAACACACACACTCTTCTCTACACACTCCACTCCACACTCTCCATATATCTCTCTCTATATCTCTCTCTCTCCCTCTCTCGATCTCTCTATCTCTATCTCTCACTATCTCTCACTATCTCTCACTATCTCTCTCTATCTCTCTCTCTATCTCTCTCACTATCTCTCTATCTATCTCTCACTATCTATCTCTCACTATCTACCTCTCACTATCTCTCTATCTATCTCTCACTATCTCTCTATCTATCTCTCACTATCTCTCTATCTATCTCTCACTATCTCTCTATCTATCTCTCTTCTATACCTTCGGTAAAAGTAGCGTTTGTAATGGAGATAGCACATTCGTCACGCAGCAAAAATTATTGCATCGTTCAAATGCTGCGCATCTATATCTATCTATCTATCTATCTATCTATCTATCTATCTATCTATCTATCTATCTATCTGACTATCTATCTATCTATCTATCTATCTATCTCTATTAATAGGGGAGATCACCTCTCTCTTTATCTCTCTCCTCTCTCTCTAGCAATCTCTATATCTATCTATCTATCTATCTATCTATCTATCTATCTATCTATCTATCTATCTATCTATCTATCTCTCTCTCTATTTTTATCTATCTCTCTCTCTCTCCATCTCTCTCTTTCTATCTATATGTTTCTCGCCATCTCTGTCTCTTGTTTATCTCTCTCTCTCTATCTCTCTCTCCATTATCTATCTCTCTCCCTATAGAACTCTCTCTCTCTCTTTATCTATCTCTCTATCTAGCTATCTCTCTCTATCAATCTCTCTCTCTTTCTCTCTATCGTGCTCTATCTCTGTCTATCATGCTCTCTCTATCTCTCTATGGGCCAGATTCAGGTAGAGTTTGTAACCAGAAAACAAGAAACGCCGGGTTGGATTTCCGATGCGAGCGGCGTAATTGAATTTCGCCATCGCATCGCAACTTTAATTTAAACATGGCGCCGGGGGCGTTCCCGCTGATAAACGCCGAAAAAATATGTTAATCAGCAGGAATCGGCAATTCACGATCGTATTCGGGTGCGACGCAGTGACTTTCCGACGTTTCCGTAAGCGATACGCGGCGTAAAGATAAAGCAGCCCCCTAGTGGGGTATCCTATGTTAAATATAGCCGTCGTCATCGCGTCGAAAAACAAAAAATTCACGTCGCTTGCGTAAAACGTACATGAATGGGGATTTGAAGTCATTGACGTTCACTGACAGAATTTGGAGCATGCGCACTGGAATGCATTGACAGTCGACGCATGCGCAGTACGTTTGCCGCGGGATCGCGCTTAGTTTAAATAATACACGCCCCGTACCCGCCAAATTTGAATTCCACCGGCTCATTTTCGATACGCTGCCGCAACTTTAGGAGCAAGTGCTTCATGAATAACAGCACTTGCTCCTAAAATTTCGCCAGAGTAACGTAAATGAGAAACGTTACTCCAGATTAAAGATGCTCCCATCTACCTGAATCTGGCCCTTTGTCTATCTCTCTAATTCTCTCTCTTAATCTCTCTCTCTTTCTCTCTGTATCTTTCTCTATATTTCTCTCTCTATCTCTCTTTTTATCTATCTCAATCTCTCTCTTTATATTTCTTTCTCTCACTATCTTTCTCACTATCACACTCTTTATCTCTCTCTATCTCTCTCTCTCTTTATCTATCCCTCTCCTATAATTTCTCTATATATTTTTCTCTTTAGCTCTCTCCCAATCAATCTCCTCTCTCTCTCTCTATCTCTCTCGCTTTCTCTCTCTCTCTCTCTCTCTCTCTATATATATATATATATATATATATATATACCTCTCTCTATCTCTCTATAGCTGGTGTCTAGCTCTCTCTCTTTATTTCTCTCTCTCTCTTTCTATCTCTCTCTATCTATCTTTCTCTCTCTATATCTCTATGGCCCCGTACACACGTCCGAGCTTCTCGGCAGAATCCAGCGAGAAGCTCGCTGGGGTCCATATTCTGCCGAGAAGCTCGATCGTGTGTACGTTTTCGCCGAGAAAACTGTCGAGTAAGGCGTCGAGCCAAAATAGAGAGCAGGTTCTCTATTTCCTCGATGGGCCATCGGGACTAATGGCTCGACGCCTTTTTCGACAGCCTGGTCGACGAACTCGACGGCCGGCCGAGAACCTCGTCAGGCGGAACGATGAGTTTAGCCCGACGAGGTTCTCGTACGTGTGTACGCGGCCTAACTATCTATCTATATATTTCTCTCTCTCACTCTCTATTTACCTCTATCTCTCTATCTCTCTCCGCGTACACACGACCGGTTTCCTCGAGAAACTTGGTGGGAGAGCTTTTTTGCCGAGGAAACTAATCGTGTGTATGCTTCTCATCGAGAAAACTGTTGAACTCGACGAGGAAAAAAGAGAACAAGTTCTCTTTTTTCTCTACAGGAGTCTCAATTTCCTTGTCGTGTTCCTCGTCGGGCTGTTTTTCGACGAGAAACACGATCGTGTGTATGCTATTGCTTAGAAATGCTTAGAAACCCACGCATGCTCAGAATAAAGTATGAGACGGGAGCGCTTCTTCGGTAAAAGTAGCGTTTATAATGGAGATAGCACATTCGTCACGCCGCAAAAATGATTGCATCGTTCAAATGCTGCGCATTTACAACATCTTTAGAATGGGACAAAAATGAACAAAAAATATCTTCTTTTGCTGCTGATATTCAAACTAACTTTTTTAAGCTGATCTCATAAATATTTTAGAATATTTTATATAGCCCAAATTATTATTTTTTTCAAATACAGATCTTCATTTTAATTATTATTTAATTGTTATTAAAATTCTAGTCATCTCCATGTATTTTTTGTGTGAAGTTACCACCATTGTAACATTATTTGTTTGGTCTTATCTGATCTGTCCCTTTCTAATTAGACCTTTTGTATTATTTTTAAAGTTAACCTGCCTAAGCTGCATTTTTGGTTGGAGGAAAAACACATAGACAAATATGAACTGTAAACCAAAAAAGACCATTTATTCTGGTAAAGAATATAAAGTAAATAAATAGAAGGCAGCACTGAATAACCTGCTGCCATTTGTGCACTTGTGTGTGGAGACTAAAATTGTAACATTTGGGCTGATTTACTATTGAAGCTGCGCTGCGCCGGTTCAAGCCTTAATTAGGCGCATGAACCGGCCGCAGCAGCAGCGCAATGCAATTGATAAGTAAAGCCGCCGCCGAACTCCCTGTTAAAGTCTATGGGCCAGATTCAGGTAGATGGGCGCTTCTTTACTTTGGAGTAACGTTTCTCATTTACGTTACTCCGCCGACACTTTCGGCGCAAGTACTGTTATTCACATAGCAGTTGCGCGTAAACTTGCGCCAGAGTAACGATAATGCGCTGGCGTAACCCGACGCAAGTGGAAGTGGGTTCGATCATATGTAAATGATGGGCGGAGCCCAGCGCAGAGGCTTACGTTCAGCGCATCATCCACGGAGCATGCGCAGTGAGGGAGGCTCCACTCGCCCCCTTGTGCGCATGCTCACAACTTCCGTCGGCACCACTTCACGGGAAACGCCAGCGCAATGCGTTCCGTTGGGCGTTTAAATGCGCCCGTAGATGCGCCATTCCGGCACTAAAGTATATCCTGTTCCCCCTCCCCGCAGTGAAGTTACTTTTGTTCTGAGATGGCTGCTCCCGTTCCCGCAAACACACAGGAGAAAGCTGAACTCTAAAGGCCAGGAGCTGTCAGCCGTCATCTCGGCTATGGAGACCTATGATGTCTTCCTCCATGGCTGTAAAAGTTGACAGATAAGCATGGACAGAGGTGTTGTCCTGCAAGTGGGGGTGCTCAGCTAGCTCTTATCGTCGGTAACGCTGCTGTAGCTGCTCTCCTGCTGACCTGTGGCCGTCTGGAGTAAAGATAAAGCAGCTATTTGTAGAAATAACTTTGCGTCGGACAGACGAGATACGCGCGGCGCATGTAGCCAGCGTATGGTGCTAATCCGTTCGCGAATCGGGAAATATCCCTCATTTGCATATTTGCAGGGGAAATCAATAGGCGCGACTGATGCGCCAAGCGAAATTATGCGCTGACGATACTCTGGCGTCGGAAAGTTAAGCCGATCGGAAAAGGCCCATTTTCTGTCGCATCTAGTTTGGTGGGTACGGCCACATAGAAACGACGGCGCATAATCACAGTTACGCGGCGCATATCGAATTACTCCAGCGCAAGTCTTGCTGAATCTGGCCCTATGGGGGAAATCTTAAGTGTTAATTTTAAAGGCTAATCTGCAAGTTTTGTCCAAAAAGTGTTTGGGGACCTCAGTCCTGCCCCAGGTGACATGTACCAATGTTTTTTTTTTTTTTAAAACGGCCGTTTTTTTCGGGAGCAGTGATTTTAATAATGCTTAAAGTGCAACAATAAAAGTGAAATATTCCTTTAAATTTCGTACCATGGGGGGGGGGGGGTTACGTGGGGTTCCCCCCAAATATCCATAACCAGACCCTTCAGGTCTGGTGTGGATTTTAAGGGGAACTCCACCCCAAATTAAAAAAAATGGCGTGGAGTTCCCCCTAAAATTCACACCAGACCCCTTATCAGAGCACGCTGACCTGGCCGGCCGCAGAAAAGAGGGGGGGACAGAGTGCAGCCCCCCCTCTCCTGAACTGCACCAGGCCACATGCCCTCAACATTGGGAGGGTGCTTTGGGGTGTTGATGTTGATGAGGACAAGGGTCTCTTCCCCACAACCCTTGGCCGGTGGTTGTGGGGGTCTGCGGGCAGGAGGCTTATCAAAATCTGGAAGACCCCTTTAACAAAGGGGCCCCCCAGATCCCGCCCCCCCCGTGTGAAATGGTAATGGGGTACATTGTAAAAAAGACAAGAGACGGTTTTTGACAAGTCCTTTATTATCTTCTTTCTTCTTCTTTCCTTCGGTTTCTTCTTCCTCCTTCTTCTTCCTGTGCTTCTGTCTTGGGTCTTGTAGTGCCGCATCTTGACCGGCGCCTTCTTCCATCCTCTTCTCCTTCCGCCGTCCTTCTCGTCCGCATCTTCTTCTGGTTCTTCTTCACCGGAGGCGCCGCTTCCAATTGAAATCCCCGCTGTGTGCCGGACCACGCCCCCCTCTGATGCCACGGACAAGCTCTTAGGAAAGTCCCCGTGTGGTGCCTGTGCGTCAGAGGGGGGCGTGGTCACATGTCAGATGGCGGGCAATGGGCAAGGGTTGTGGGGATGAGGCCCTTGTCCTCATCAACATGGGGACAAGGTGCTTTGGGGGGTACCCCAAAGCACCCTCCCAATGTTGAGGGCATGTGGCCTGGTGTGGTTCAGAAGAGGGGGGCCACACTCTGTCCCCCCCTCTTTTCTGCGGCCGGACAGGTCAACGTGCTCAGATAAGGGTCTGGTGTGGATTTTAGGGGGAACTCCACGCCATTTTTTTTCAATTTGGGGTGGAGTTCCCCTTAAAATCCATACCAGACCTGAAGGGTCTGGTTATGGATATTTGGGGGGAACCTCACGTCATTTGTTTTTTTTTAATGACGGCAGGGTTCCCCTTAATATCCATACCAGACCTAAAGGGCCTTCTAATGGAATTTGGGGGAACCCCACCCTTTTTTTTTTGTGTTTTTTATGAATGAATTCTCCTGCAATTGCCGGGAGCCGACAATTCATTATAGCCGCGAGTCATTTTTAAACGGCTTTTTTTTCTTCAGACTGTCAGTTTGTGCAGGGACATTTCTAACCATGGTACGAAATTTAAAGGAATATTTCATTTTTATTGTTGCACTTTAAGCATTATTAAAATTACTGCTCCCGAAAAAACGGCCGTTTTAAAAAGAAAAAACATTGGTACATGTCACCTGGGGCAGGACTGAGGTCCCCAAACACATTTTAGGACAAAACTTGCATATTAGCCTTTAAAATGAACACTTCAGATTTCCCCCCATAGACTTATACAGGGATTTCGGCGGCAGCTTTACTTATCAATTGCATTGCGCTGCTGCTGCGGCCGGTTCATGCGCCTAATTAAGGCTTCATCCAGCGCACTAATTAAGGCATGAACCGGCGCAGCGCAGTGACAATAGTAAATCAGCCCCATTGTATTTTTGAAATGTTTGATGCCTAATCACCACAGTGTAAAACACAATAGACAAGGTTTTAACGTAAATAAAAAAGCCATTTATTTTGGTACAATACAAAATTATAACAAGAACGGCAACACTTGATCAGTTAGCAAAATACATGCAGACTTGGACTTCCAACATGATCAAGAAGAAAATGAACAACCTCAGGAGCCCAGAAAAACAAATCAGAACCAGCAGCACATGACCAAAGGAACCCAAGCTATGGTACTCCAACAAGCTCACTTTTTTGTTTAATCAACTGGAAGGCAGGGAATCACTTTTTCGTCTTCCTTCCAGCCTTTCTTCCAGGCTGCCTTGCAGCGGAACCTCCACGGGCCCGTCCACGACCCCTTGCAGGTGGGGATGATTTGGCAGCAGGAGGATGAAGCAGATGTGGAGCAGGCCGGGCCGGGTCACTAAGGTCAGTGTCCCTGGTCAGCAGGTCCCTTCTCGCCCACCACATGACCTTGGTGTTCATATCCTTCACCAGGCCATTGAGGTCACTGGCGATGGAGGCGCTGTAGCTCTCCGTTGGATTCAGGGGGGCCCTCATGATTTGGCTTGCCTCCCTGATCATCTCCAGGCTCTCCTCCTCCAACTACCACACTGAAAAGGATTGGAAGTAGGCGGGCGTGATCGGACAAAAAGTCTGTTTACATCTGCTGCTCTATAGAGGTGAATTGAGGGTCCTATTGGGTTGGGTTGCTCATGTGAAAAGGGCCTAAGACAGCTTTCACACTGATGTGCTGCAGTTTATGCACACCACAGGTTCAGTGTAGTGCATCGGTGTCTATCCTGGGGGTTAGCTGAACTTTGCCATAGACTCCATCTGTGGGAAAAGTTGGAGCTGTACAGGAAGCATCGGCTTATGGGGCTCTGCTCCACAGCCACTTACTTCCTCTACCACCAGCTTCATTCACAACACTAATGCTGTGTTATGACTGGTTGGCAACCTGCGATCTGGGCTGGCCAACCAACCATTCCAGAGCAGGAGTTCGCGGGCCACATAAGAGGGCTCTGCAGGCCACATGTGGCCCCCGGGCCACTGGTTGGCCACCTCTGCCTTAAGTGCTGCCATTCTGCTGTTTTTTTTTAAATACAAAGGGTGCCTGGAATCCCAAAGGATGGGCAATTCACAATATTTCTCAATCAATTGCAGGGTGTTTTCATGTCAATGCAATTGTTGCATCTTTGGTAAATCTTTTCAAAAATGTATGGCTAGAATAACAAAAGAGAAATAAACAGAAAACACGATTTAAAAAAGGCTCAGCTTTGACATTGTCAGAATATGTGCACAATAATTTTCGAGCTACTATACAAACACAGTATCTCCTGCTGCTAAAATGCTGGCCAGCTCTGCCCCATTGTTGTACAAAAAAATGATTTTACATGCAGACCCTTTGGTTCCATTTCACTAAATACATGGCATCTATAACCATCAACAATGATTATTAATGATAGCAATCATCAAGGCACTATTTCATATATAAATATCATGCCCCTCATTGATGACATAATACACTACCTAATTACCTCTCTCCAAACAACACAGAACAATAGTTGCATGATCTGAATACACAAGACTAAAATAAAGAGGTAGAGCATTCTCACATATAGATTTTGTGATGTGTCCAAGCAGATGGAGAACAAAATAGCATGGTGGGCCCCAAGATACATAATAGTGCAAGGGTGCAAACAACATACAAAACCCCCATCCCATGGCTCTCAAGTTTCTAGGCCTCTGCTGATCCCATGTTGTAATTTACCTTTGTCTCTGTATTTCCTCGCTTACGCTTGAGTAATCTCCGCGTAACCTACGTAATCACGTCGTTCTTCTTATATACCCCGCGCAAGCATGAAACGTCACCCTCTTCGTCTGCATATTCTACGCCCGCTTTTAACCCCCCATACCATGCCTCAAGTTTCTAGGCCTCATGTTGTAATTTACCTTCGTCTCTGTATTTCCTCGCTTATGATCGAGTAATATTGGCGTAACCTACGTAATCACGCCGGTTTCCTTATACACTCCGCACATGCGTAAAACGCCGCCCTCGTCGCCGCCCATGATGGACCCTTTTCTCTTTTCCACGCCACTAATCATTGTGAAACGAAAATATGGCGATGTCACACGAGCGTGCTTTACCCTCTCATCATGATCAGGATGGGACAGAGGCAGGAACGTCACGATTCAGGCCCAAACGCTACAAGGCAACAAATATGTTACTAGAAGAGATGGTGGAGATGATGGACATACTGCGGAGGAAAGATAACAATGGTGATCATGGGCCATACAACACCTCTAACCGGAGGAAGGCTAAAATAATGGACAAGGTTGCGAGGAGACTTTATGACATCTTTGGGGTCACCAGGTCCAAGGAGTAGCTCCACAAACGTTGGTCAGACTTGAAACTGCGTGAGCCAGAGCAGTATAGGAAGATCAAGAAAATTATTGATAAAAGTAGGTCCCTTTACTAATTTTGGTTGGCAATTGTCTTTCTTATTTTGTTGGCATGTATATTTCTACATCTGCCTCGTTGGCCTGGTTGTACTTTGGAACACATGTATAAGTTTTATGTGGTTTTTGTAAAAGGAAGTTTTTCCACGATCGTAGTAGTAAACATCGTTCCATCACATCGTTTCTCACAAATTCAATGTTGTCCCAGGAACATCACACCTGGACATGGCTATTTGGCGTATAACAACGTTTATAAACATTTGGGAAAAGATGATGTGTTTGTTCAAACTTACTAGAATGTGAAAGGCAAACAGGATTCATTCACACAGTGATAATAAGCAGCTGTTTTCACATCTGGACTCAAGAGCACCTGTGTCTCCCCCATAACTACAAGATTTATTTAGGGTCTCCAACAAATAATTTTTTGGGGGGCATCCATGTGTGTCACTTCGCTAAAAAGGGGCAGTATTGCAGCTTGGAAGAAGTCAGATAAAAACAAAGGTTAGGTTTGGTGGTTTAAGCCCAAAAACACAATTGTAACCCACTTCTAAGCAATGTTTGCGATTTCTGCCCTCCAATATCTGTGTGCTGATGAGAATACCTTTTGTTTCATGTTATTTAGGGGAAAGAAGAGGACAGCATTTGGAGGAGGCAAGGAGGCCCAGACTCGCACAAAAATCTAAACCTCTGCATGTGGAGGAGGAGGATGTGGAAGAAGGAGTGGTGGAAGAAAGAGAGGAGGGAGAAAGAGAGGAGGGAGAAAGAGAGGAGGAAGAAGAAATTGTGAAAGGAGGAGTTATGGAAGAAGAAGGAGTTGTGGAAGAAGGAGTTGTGGAAGAAGGAGGAGTTGTGGAAGAAGAAGGAATCGTGGAAGAAGGAGGAGTTGTGGAAGAAGGAGGAGTTGTGGAAGATGGGGAGGTGGAGATTATCAGCACAACAGGTCAGTGTCACCCCAGCTTCACAGGGAAAAATAAATGTAGATAGGCCTGCACATTACTTATACCTTGTTCTTTTTTTTTGTTTTGTTTAGGGGATGAAGATGGTGGTATCCCAACATCTGGTAGTCCACATTTTTCCCGAGCTAATGCCCAAATCATCATCCAACAAATAATAGAATGCAGTACAGAAATGCACATTATGGGCCAGATTCAGGTAGATCAGAGCATCTTTGCTCTGGAGTAACGCATCTCATTTACGTTACGCTGCAGAAATTTTAGGAGCAAGTGCTGTTATTCATGAAGCACTTGCTCCTAAAGTTGCGGCAGCGCATCGCAAATGAGACAGCGGAATTCAAATTGGGAGGGTACGGGGCGTGTAGTATTCAAACTACGCGCGATCCCGCGGCGAACGTACTGCGCATGCATCGAGTGTCAATGCATCCCAGTGCGCATGCTCCAAGTTCTGTCAGTGAACGTCAATGACGTCACGTCCCCATTCATGAATGTTTTACGCAAACGACGCGATTTGTTTTTTTTCCGACGCGATGACGACGCCTATACCTAACATAGGATATTCCACTAGGGGGCTGCTTTATCTTTACGCCGCGTATCGCTTCCGGAAACGTCGGAAAGTCACTGCGTCGCGCCCGAAAAAGATCGTGAATTGCCGATTCCCGCTCATTAACATATTTTTTGAGCGTAAATCGGCGGGAACGCCCCCGGCGCCATTTTTAAGTTGAAGTAACGATGCGATAACGAAATTCAATTACGCCGATCGCATCGGAACTCCAACCCGGCGTTTCTTGTTTTCTGGTTACAGAAAACAGAAACGCCGGCTTAAAGTGACAGTTAGGCTGGCGGATCCATTGATCCGCCAGCCTAACTCTACCTGAATCTGGCCCTATGAGGGAAAGGATGGATGTGATTGAACAAAATTTTAAAAACATCATTGACATGTTGGGCCATATCCAAGATTAACCCCCCCCCCCAAACCTGTTTAATGCTATGTTTTGCACAACTGTTTGAATAGGAAAAAACACACGCCAAAAGTTTAAGATGCACACACAGTGTGTCTACATGTGCTATCTGCCATCACAGGATATCGATTGTCTGTGCTTTGTGGGTGCAACCCCTTCCTCAAGTAGGTGAGAGGAAGGGTTTGCATGCCCAAAACACATCCATTGATCACACATGATGGCAGATAGCACATGTGGACATTTGTCAGGGTATCTCAGGAGAGAAATCCCCATTTGGCTACTCCCACAGAATGTGTTACATCTTCAAATTTTGGCGTGTTCTGGGGTGACATCAGCCCATCACATGTGTTTGGATTTAAAAGGTTGAACTTTGTAAGTACCATTGTTTGTGGATTTTAATATTTTTGTAGCAAAAAAAGCTTTTTTTACTTCATACCAAAATTTAAAAAAAAATAGTGCCAAATAAACCTGCAAAATGTTTTTGGTAAAAAAAATTAAAATGTATTTTTAAAATAAACCCAAAATGGAGTGGCTTCTTCTTTCTATGCTCAAGACCAGTTTTTAGACTGTGCAATTGTGGGTATTTACTAAAACATGAAAACTAAATTTGGCACTAGAAGTGCACTAGTTAGAGAACCAGGAAGACAGATAAAAAGAGAAAAAGCAATAATGACAAACAACTGTATAAAGTCCAATGGTCTAATTATTTATTATTTCGTTTAATATTTCTTTCTTTTGGGGGCCGAATTAAAAAGAAATATGATCTGGCATAGTAATGGCCCCCCGACCCATGAAATACATAACAATATTTGTCGCGTACCTCACGAGCAGATTGGGTGGCCAAGCCAGCGCGACCAGTGTCCAGCCCAGGAAGGGTATCTAAGGGTAGTCCTGCCTCAGCACCGATGTTGGGTAGGTACGACTGGGAGTGCCTGGTCACTGCCTGCGTAAAAAAATTGTGCAAAATGCAACAGGCTAAAACGACACTGTTCAATTTATATTCCGCCATGTGTATCGCTGTCTGGAACAGGCGGAACCGGCTGGTGAGTATCCCAAAGGCATTCTCGACTACCCTCCGGGTTCTGGCCAGCTGAAAATCCGGGGTGAGGGAAACTGTGGAGACAAACAAAAAAATAAAATTAGTACTTTGGCACATAAACATTGCAAACACAATACAAAAACCATCCTTGTGCAACATCAGTATTAACATTTCATATTATTATTGTGGAGTGAGTATTTAATGGCAAAAATATAGACACACTTATTATCAGAATCCCCACCCCTCTGATGGGGCAATAAACATTTGGGGGGGGGGGGCAGAACTACAATGGAGCAGACAAAAAAAATGCCTCTAAAAAAAATAGGCTAGGTGTGTTTCTCTGGACAGGTTAATAGTGGTAAGGTAAAAATATGCAGGTAGGCCAACAAAAAAAAAACACGGAAAGCTTACCAACATGCATGGGGAGAAAAGGGAACATTCAACACACAGCATATTACAATCATGGTAATTAGGGAAAAATCCAAGAAATACAATACATTAGCATACATTATTAAAGACATAGGGCCAGATTCAGGTACATTGGCGCATATTTTGACCGGAGTAGCGCACCTCCTTTACGTTAGACCGGCGCAATGTAGAGGCGCAATTACCGTATCCTCGTAGTATTTACGCAGAATTTTGCGCCGGTGCAACGTAATTTCCGAGGCGTAATGCGTAATTCAAATTGGGAAGGACATGGTCGTGTTACATTGAAATGAGCCATGACCCCATGCAAATGAAGGGCCGGCCGGATTGCGCATGCGCACATGAAGCAGACCATGGTCAGCACCTCTCTGCGCATGCTCACAACTCGGGAACGGCGCAATCAGTGAGATTGGAACTTGGTGAGCTACGCAGAGAGCTTAAATAGACAGAGACAAACGCACTTCCTTTGCAAAAGTACATCCCTTGTATCCCTCCCTATACAGCAAGGTGCTTTTGTTCTGTTGTGTGTTCGCGTTTGTCGGTTTGTGACTTGTGTTTGATATATTTCTTGACTGTTTAGTATAGTGTTTTTGATAGTGGTTTTCTTTTCAATTTGTTTTTATTAAGCATAATAAGGAAATTGACAGATCAACAGGAGAAAAAAAAAACAGCAGTACAATGTGAATTTGCTAACAGATTTCCCAATAGACAATAGGATATTGTATACAATAAAGTCTGAATCATAATACCAGCGTTGAAGTATGTAACAAGCTAGCGGGTCCGCGCATCCTACTGCACATTGTGGAGCCACGGCACCCTCCGTAGGTAAGGTTCTGGCATGTATACTAAGCCCAGTTATCAAAACACCATAGAGAGTAGGACATATGTCCTTACCGTTCTAGTTCAATGGGAAGTGAACATGAGGAAGTCATGTTGGTCCTCCAATCCTGAAAGGAATGGTGACCAAATACTTTTTTTTTTTTTTTTTTTTCTTCCACATCAGGCTTTACCCAGGGTTGAGAGGTGTTGGAGGGGTTCATCTTTTTGGTTTCTCGCCCATCATTCTACCACCTCGGTTTGCATCATTTGTGGAAAATTCTCTAGATTTTTTTTTTTTTTGTCCGAAGTATGGTTACAGGTAATTTACCATGCAAATAATATATAACATTACCATTTAATTACCCTTTCTCCCCTCAGCGCCTCCCTCCCTGGGTCTCACTATAAATACTTTATCCCCCCCTCCCCATTCCTTGGAGACCCTCCCCCCCCTTCTGTCCTTCTTTTCCCCATTGGTTCGGGAGCTTGATTTTCTAATTTGTTTCTAGTAATTTTTCGATGGCCTTGTCCGATGTTTTATTAATTCTCCACTGGTCCCAAATTTTCCCGTCCCTTCCTCCCGCCTCCTCCCCCAGGTCGACCCTTCTTAAGTGCTCCATTTCTGCGATGTGGTCGACCCTGTGTATGAATTCTTTCAGAGGAGGTTTTTGTGGGTGGAGCCAGAATTTCGGGATTAGTCCCTTTGCTGCGTTCAGTAGCACTGGGACCAATGTTGAATCATATGTTTTTTTTTTCCCTTTTTGCATGCCTTGTCCATGGAAAAGACAGGTCGAGAAGTCTAATGAGATCTTTTCTCCTGAAATCTCCTCTGTCGTTTCGAGGACCTCAATCCAGAATTCCCGGATTTTCGGGCAATCCCACCATATATGTAATACAGTTCCTACCTGATTGCAGTTCCTCCAACAGAGGGGGGAGTTAGCTGCTGATATTTTATTGAGTCTTACAGGTGTCAAATGCCATTGCATCATACATTTGTAATTAGCTTCAATTGTTGTTATGTCTTTTGCATAGGAGAATGTTGCTCTAACCAGTTGTGTCTCTTCTATTCTTTCTCCAGTTTCTTTCTCCCATGCCTCTACGCTGTGTAGTATATCTTTTGTCTCTATTTCTGTTAGGATTTTGTAAATCGTCGCGATTCCATGTTGCAATGGTTCTTCCCTAGTGCAAAGTTTTTCTATTAAGTTTTGTGCTGTGTTGTCTCTTATAGGTGCAGGGAGTGAAGTTACAAAATGCTTTAGTTGTAAATATTCCCAATCCGTTATCTTTTGTGTCCCTTCTTCTACATGTATCTCGTCTTTGTTTTTTATTTTTCCCCGTGTTACTATATCCCCCAATCTTTTAGTGCTTATTTTTTCCCCTAATTTAGTCCTATTTCCCGGTGCAAATAGTTTTGTGTTTACTAATGGGATTAATGGTGAATTGTATTCCCATTTTTCCCGCTTATGTACCTGATCCCATACCTTATAAACCTGTTTTGTTAGGCTGTGTGTATTAGGGTGCATTGTTCTAAATTTAGGTGGTATCCATATATTTGTGTTTAAGTGCTGTTTATTTATCTCGTTTTCTATAAGGGCCCATTTTTTTAGTGATTTCTTATTTGTCCATTCAACTAGTCTCGCTTGATAATTACTGCTTGATAATATCTTTTTATGTCCGGGAGAGCCAGTCCCCCTCTTTTTTTGGCTCTGGTTAAAGTTGCGTAGCTTATTCTTGGTTTTTTGTCTTGCCATATGAAGTTTAAGATTATCTTTTTTATTACCTTGAAGAAACTTTGTGGGATGTTTATTGGAAGCATTTGGAATTTGTAGATGATCTTGGGTAGAACTGTCATTTTAAATAGGTTAATCCGCCCCATCCAGGTTATCTGTTTATGGGAGAAGTTTTTAAGATCCCGTCTTATTTCATTTAGTAAGGGAATGTAGTTTGCCTCGAAGAGGCCCGCCACTTTGGGAGTTATTTTTATTCCCAGGTAAGTGAGTGATTTTTGTTCCCACGTGAATGGGAATGCGTTTCGAATGGCCGCCTCCTCCTTTTGTTCGATCCCGATGTTCATAATTACAGTTTTTACTGGATTTATTTTAAAGTTGGAGAGTTTACCGTATCTTTCTATTTCCACTAATATGTTAGGTATTGATGATTTAGGTTTTGTAACATACAGGAGGACATCGTCGGCGTATGCTGCCAGCTTCTGTTCCCCTTCGCCCAGTCTCACCCCCCCTATCTCTGGGTTATTCCTAATCTTGCATAACAATGGTTCCAAAGTTAATACGTATAGAAGGGGGGAGAGTGGGCATCCCTGCCTAGTTCCGTTCATCATTTCAATCACCTGGGATTCCCTCCCATTTACCTTTACTTTTGCCGTTGGGGACTTATATAAGTTACCTACCCATTTCATAAATATGGGACCTAGTCCCATATTTTTTAAAGTCTCCATCATGAACCCCCAGTCGACTCTGTCAAACGCTTTTTCTGCGTCTAATGACATAAGCACGGCTGGGGGTCCCGCCCTTTTATCGTCCTGTAACAACAGAAGAGTTCTTACACTATTGTCCCTCCCTTCTCTTTCTCTTACAAATCCCGTCTGGTCTAGGCTTATCAGGTCGGACATATACGGTTTTATCCTTGTTGCCAGTATCTTGGCGAAAATTTTTATATCAGCATTTAACAATGCAATTGGGCGGTAGTTGGAACAAAGCGTCTTATCTTTTCCTGGTTTAGGGATGATAGCGATATTAGCCAGGAGGGATTCCTTCCTCACCTCTTCTGTGCTTCCAAGTTTATTAAAATATGTGCACATTTCTGGGATCAGTAGCTCACTGAATTTTTTGTAATATTTTATTGACAGACCGTCTGGGCCTGGACTTTTCCCCCCTGGGGTTCCTTGGATCGCTTGACCGATTTCTTCGTGTGTTATTGGTTCTTCTAAGGTTTCTACCATTTCGTTTGTTAATTTAGGTAAATTAGATTCCCGAAGGTACTCTGATATTTTTTCTAACCTTTTTGCTTTTTCCTCTTGTGTCTCTTTTCTAATTGAGTACAGTGATGCGTAGAACGTCCGGAAAGCTTCCGCTATATCAGTCGTCTTAAACCGCAAATGTCCTGACTGGTCTTTTATTTTTTCTATATAGTTTGAGTTTTTTTTTTCCCTTGAAATCCTGGCAAGGTATTTACCTGGTTTATTCCCCCAGAGGTACCTTTCCTTCCTGACATTTTTGTATGTATTTCTGGATTCAATCTCCATTAGTTCCCTTAAGTGAATCCTCTTTGCTGACATTTCCTGATATGCTTTTTTGTTATTTATTTGATTTTTGTGTTTTATTTCTAGGTCTCGTAACTCTTTAATTATCTTGTTTCTATTAGCTTCTCTTTCCTTTTTTTTTTTTGCTCCTATGGAAATTAATTTCCCTCGAATATTAGCCTTATGGGCTTCCCATATGGTGGCTATATTTACGTTAGGGGTATGGTTTAGCCTGAAATATTCCTCTATATCTGATCTTATTGTGTCTACGACTTCCATATCTTCTATTAACTCCTCATTTAATCTCCAGGGTCCCCTTCTCTCTTCAATTTCTGGGAAATGTATGTTCAGTGTAACTGGAGCATGGTCCGAAATTGTCGCTACCTCAACTACAGTTTTTTCCACAAATTCTAAGGTCTCGTGATCTACCATTATGTAGTCCAGCCTCGAATACATATTATGAACTGTAGAGTAATATGTGTAGTCCTTTTTAGTTGGATTAAAGACCCTCCAGGGATCTATTAGTTGACACGCATGCAGTTTCTTCTTAACTATTTGTTGTTGCTTTATGTTTCCCATATTAACTGTTGAGGTTCTATCTAGTTGTGAATCGAGGGTAAAATTAAAGTCCCCGGCTAGGACCACTTTTCCTTTTTTGAATTCCATGAGTTTATTTAAAATCGATGTTAGGTACCTCTGGGGGAATTTGTTAGGGCCGTAGACATTGGCCAATGTGTATCGTTTACCATGTAAAAAACCTCTTAAGAACAAATATCGGCCTTCGGGATCTACCATCCTGTCTTCAACAGAAAAACTTAATTTATTTCCTATACCTATTGCTACTCCTCTTGACCCTCTCTGCGGCGAGTCTCCATAGTACCATATTGGGACTGCCCGGGAGTTAAGCCTTACTCTTGAGTCCAGGGTTATGTGTGTCTCTTGGAGGAAAACTACATCAGCGGTATATCTCTCAATTTCTTTAAGGATCATGTGTCTTTTTCGCGGGGAGCAAAGGCCTCTAACATTATATGTAATTAAGGTTACCTTAGACATATAGGAGATTCTGATCGATTACAATCTTTTCCTCCCTATTTCGTCTTCTCCTTATGTTCTGATTAACTCCCGAACCCGTGATCTTTCGTCTATTCTCTCTACCCCTCCCGCCCCCCCCCTCCCCAAAACCCCGCCCCCCCCCCACATCCCCCCTCCTCCCCTGATTCCTCCCCCCACCCCATCCATTCCTCCCCCCTCCGGCCCCACCCCCCCCTCCCAGCCCACGATGGTGAGGGCTGGACCCATGGATCCTGTTTAGGAGCATCTTCTCTTGCACTACTTGTGCAAGGGTGCTCCCTCTGTGGTGAGGCGGAGTGCAATTCGACGCCTCCTCTCCTCCCCCCGATACCGGGGGAGTTTCCTCAGGCGGTCAAAGACTCCTGGGCCCTGATATCTCCACAACGCTATGTCCACCGCATCACAATTTCAATGTGTAGGCAGCTTTAAATGGCTACCCTCCCCTCCCTCCCCCTCCCCCCCCGTGACTATGGTGCCTCTCCTCTTGCTCAATTACTTGGGATTGGGATTCCTAGCTTTTGGCAGAACTCGGGAATTTCCTCTAGGAATCTTAACTTAGCCGTGACCCCCTCTTTTCTAGCTATCAGGCATGAAGGGAATCCCCAGTTATACTGTATGTCTAATTCTTGTAACACCCGCAGTAATGGTTTTAAATTCCTTCTCCTTCTAAGTGTCTCTTGTGATAGGTCTTGGTATATTTGTATACAGTGTTCCTCGAATTTAATTGGGGACTTCCCTCTCAGGTTTTTCCACAGTTGGTTTTTTTCTTCCCAACTTTCAAATCGTATTATAATGTCTCTTGGTTTGTCCTGTGGAATTTCTCGGGGTCTCCTAATCCTATGAGCACGTTCTATCTTCAATGGGGAGGTTACTTCTCTATCGAGTATTGGATTACAGATTTTCCGTATAATTTCTGAGAGATTTTCTGGCTGCGAGGAGTCGGGAACTCCGCGTATCCTGATATTTTTTCGTCTGTCTCTGTTTTCCTGGTCTTCTGCTTTATATGCTTGTTCCCTTTGCACTTTTTTTATTTCTAATAACTCCGCTTCCAGTTTTCTAATGGTGTTGAAATTATGGTCCGTTTTTTTTTCTGCTTCCTCCAGTCTTTCCAGCATAAATCCCATATTTCTTTCCATTCTCTCCATTTGTGAAGACAATACTTTTTCTAGAGCTGTAAACATCTCCTGCATTTCAGTTTTCGTTGGTAGTGCCAGGACTGTTGGTTGATCTTCTACTTCAGCTATTGTGGCTGTTTCAAATTCGCATTCAATCGCTGACGCTGTTTGCGGTTCTGGATTTGCTGAGCTGTTTGGGTTGAGGGCTGGTTTTGTCTTATCTTTTTTTTTCTCTCTCTCCCTCTCATTCAGTCCCTGTGTGACATACTTGTTCATTGGGCCCGGGCTTTGACTCAAGCGGGGGGTCGAGGAGGAACCCCCTCTGGCGCCCCTCGCCCTGGTACTCATATTATAGGTTAGCCCCTCCAATAACAGAATTGTTCTAGTTCAGTCTAACTCCCGGGTAATAATTATTGCAGTATCCCTTGGAGGAGTTACAAACTGAGGGGAATGATTTCAATTTAGGGGGAATCCCCTTTTTTTTTTTTTTCCCTCCTTCCTCTCTTTTCTCAATGGGCCTGCTCCGTGTATATTTTATAGTGTAGTATCTTAGTGTCTCTAGGCCTCCGTTCTCACACTCCTGATCGTATATAGTATATCCCTTTATTCCGCCTTGTAACTCCTCTACATACGGTGGAGCAGACCGGTTAGCGAACCAATTAGGGTTAGAGTGCAATAATTATATTAAAAGAGAGTCTGCCGTTGTGTATGATAAGTGAATAATGAATGATAATTTCTAAGTAAAATAAATAGTAATAGGCTTATTTACACTGTTCTTAGATAGCATGTGATCTAGGGGAGAGAGGGAAAGGATGGTATATTCACATTTAAAGAACAAGCTTCTTTCCTTATTCTCCTGTCCAAGCTCTTCCACTTATCTCCTTCAGCCTGTCAGTTTACACTGCAGGTACTACGGATATCAGTTTTCATAAGAAGTACACAGTTCACCATAAAAGATAGAGTATGTTAAATTACTCACAGTCTTGCAGAGCCCCCGTATCTTGGGCCGACTTTGCGGTTCTGGGTACCTATGGTTTTTTTTTTTTTACTTACAATTTCACTTGCAGTTTGCAGTTCAATGTTTGGCTGTGGCTAAGTTGTATGATATGGAGCTTAGTACCCGGCTCAGGCTTGAGTGTAGATGTTTCCAAGAGCCCCAGGCACATGGGTTACAGAACCACTACAGACTCGTTGGCTCTATATATCAATATGTTGCACACCAACCGAGTCCCCACACTCCATGGCAGCATTCCATGGCTGCATTCGATCCGTGCCTCCAGTGCCTCCAATCCCTCCCCGCCACCCTATCTCAAAGTCCCGTGGACCAAAGCCTTTGCCGCCCGCCGTGCCTCCGCGATCCAAGAGCGCTCTATGATCTGCGAAGGGGCACCGGATCTCGACAGGGGACGCCGCGCACCCAAGGACGCCGGGGACGCCGAGGACGAGCAAGGGCGGCGCGATCCAGCCACGACCCCAACCCCCTCAGACGCAGGCGCGGCAAGCGGGAGGCGAGGAGATGCCGAGGAGATGCCGGGATCACAGCCGCACTACGGTAGGAGACATGGCTGCGCTGCGCTGCGGGGACCTGTAGCTCTTGCACATGTAAGCTTGGTGATAGCCCGAGGGAAGCCCGGGGGAGAGAGAGGGGGGGGGGTATCCTAGGCTCAGCACAGATTCAGCATATTTTTTTTTTTCTCGGCGGCGAATGCAACGGGCAGCTGAACCGCTAAGTAAGCAGCTTAGTCCGCGATCTCATCTGCTGCAGCGTTGCGGAGCCTTCCCAGGGCTCCTTCCCTAACCCGCCTGAAGCGAGACTCGCGCCATCCTAGACTCCTCCCTCCTCGTGACCAAATACTTTAATAAGGCAAAGGTAACACATGAAAGTTAGAGCAATTGAAAAAGGAAATGGAAGGCAAATACACAAAGGAAAAGGGAAGAAAAGGATAAAAGAGGAGAGTAAGACAGAGAGTAAGGGGAGGAGGGACGAACCAAAGTACCACAGGGACTAAATTCACCACAAGACAATTGCAGAGATTAGGTAAGACCTTAAAGCACTATACATATCTCATTCAGGGAATTTCAAGATCCAAGGCATCCATTGAGTTTTAAACTTCTGGCTAACATTAGACTGTGCTGCAAAATACTTTTCATATAGATATTGTGCGGATACCCTCTGAATGACCTCACTAATATTGGGGGCCAGGGTAGTTTTCCATTTAGAGGTTATAGTCAGGCGTGCCGCTATCAGTACATGAGTGACAATAGTACGAAATTGGGATGGAATATTAGCAATGTTAATGTTAAGGAGGGCTAGTTGAGGAGTGGGACGCAAAAAAAAAACAGTTACAGACGAGAGTAGTTTGAACACCGCAGCCCAGAAACTGCGCAAACTTTTGCAATCCCACAGGATGTGATAGATGTTACCCTTAGCTCCACATAATCTCCAACATAGAGGGTTCCCAGATGGAAATATCAGTGACAATCTAACAGGGGTTAAATAAGATCTGTGGAGGATTTTAAATAAATTATCCCAGTGGTTAGCGCAGTGGGAATAAGTATAGATGGCACGTATAGCCGATTTCCATTCAGAATGGGAGTGGGAAGTACCCCAATCTTTTTCCCAGTTAGTCATACTAGAAGTTTTGGAGAAACCATCCCTTTTTTGTAATAGGGAGTAGAACCAGGCAAGTCCCTTAGGTTCATGGTAGGAAGAGCTAAGATATTTCCACACATCCATAGGTAATGCATATGTTGAGCCAGCTTGGGTCAGCTGGAAGTGTTTGAGTTGGGTGAGGGGGTACGTAAGTACAGTCTCTGGATCATCTAAAATCTCCTGGACAGTAGAGAGGTTCCTCTCCCTCCAGGAGACCGTATGAAGATCTGGGATGAGGTGTTCAAAGATTGAAATTTGGTTTATAGGTTGGCATATTTTAGTGCTAGAATCTAATTGCGGTTGGATAATGCTCCATACTGAGAGTGTTGCCTCAACCGATGGGAGCCAGGGGCCTGTCATTGGTAAGTTAGTTAGTTTTGCCAACAGTAAGGAGGGAAGGTCCCTACTTTGCATAGCTAGTTTCTCCATCCTCACCCACCGCTTGGGTGAGTCAGGCTCAAATCAGGCTTTCATTTGATCCAACAAAGCTGCTCTATAATAATGACGGAGGATAGGAAAGCCCGCCCCACCCGTAGATTTATGCCTCTGTAAAACTGAAAATGTAATTTTAGGCATTTTCCCCTGCCACACAAAATTCCTAAACATTTTATCAACATTAGCAAAGAAGGAATCAGGTATGAGTATAGGGATGGTATGAAAATAATAGATAATTTTAGGCAATAGGAACATTTTCAGGGCAGCTATTTTCCCCATCCAAGATAGTTCAAAGGTGGAGATGTTTGCCAAATCAGTTTTAATGATGTCTAAAAGTAAGTTAAAATTAGTATTATAAGTGGCAGTGGAAGGATAAACTAGTTTTATGCCCAAATATGTGATAAAAGTGGTCACCCATTGAAATTTGAATCTCTCTTTAAGTTGAGCTATTTGTCGTTTGGGAATATTTATAGGCAGTATGCAAGATTTAGCAACATTTAACTTATAGTACGACACTGCACCAAACTCATCTAATACATTCTGCACCTTTTCCAGGGAAGAAGCCGGATTTGTCACAGTCAAGATTACGTCATCCGCAAATAAGCCTATTTTGTGGACCTCAGTAGACACACCTATCCCAGAGATATCTCTGTCAGATCTGATAGCTTCAGCCAAGGGCTCCATCATCAATGTGAAAATGATAGGGGATAGTGGACATCCCTGACGTGTCCCATTGGTAATGAAGAACTTGTCGGAGATGGCGTTGGACGAGAAAACCCTAGCTGACGGGCATGTGTATAATGCTGAAATAGCCGATAATATAGAGCCTTGGAGACCAAATTTTTGCAGGGTTGCCCTAAGATACCCCCAGTGCACCCTGTCAAAGGCTTTTTCTGCATCCAACGCCAAAAATGCTGCAGGAGTTCCCCGACGCTCCAGTAAATATAACAAGTTAAACAATCGCCTAGTGCCATCTGGAGCCTGTCTCCCCTTCACAAAGCCTACCTGATCAGCTTTAACCAAACACGGAGTAATGGATGCTAGTCTGTTTGCTAGAACTTTAGCGTAGATCTTGAGGTCAGTATTTAAGAGTGAAATAGGTCTAAAATTTTGTGGAGAATCCGGCTTCTTACCTGGTTTTGGCAAAGTCACAATAGTAGCCTGCAACATTTCTTCTGGGAATTTTGATGAGGAGGCGACACTGTTGAACAGGGTACATAGATAAGGGGTTAATATGTGAGAAAACACTTTATAATATTCTGAAGAAAATCCATCTACCCCTGGTGACTTATTTTTAGGAAGGGCTTTGATAATGTTGCTGACTTCATTGTGATAAATAGGCGCATTGAGTGTCGTTGGGAAGGAGAGAGAGAGGGCAAAGTCAAAGAGTTGAGAAATGAGTTGATAGATGTATCAGTGGGCTGCGGAGTGTCTTTGTCTAGATGAAGGTTGTAAAGGTCCCTATAATATTTCATGAAGGCATTGGCTATTTGTGTCGGGTGGTGAACCAACGTGTTGGAGTGGGGGTCCTTAATAAAGGGTAATTTAGATTGCTGTTGACGTTTTTTAATATATTTGGCCAGGAGTTTCCCTGCCTTGTTACCATGGGCATAATACATGGCCTTAATTCGTCTCAAATACTTCTGATGTGAGGTAATCAGCATGAGGCGGAGCTTATGCCTGCAAGTAAACAGGTCAGATTCGGTCGTAGGGGAAGGACATTGTTTGTGTAGGGATTCTAATTTTTGGATTTCTTCTAGTAGTCCTTGCAACAGTGCCGTTCTCCCCCTCTTTTCCCTGGCTGCCGTTTGTATCAGCAGACCTCTACTAAATGCTTTATGCGAGCACCATAAAGATGCAATATTGGTATCAGAAGTATCATTAAGATGAAAAAATTCCTTAAGTAGCACTTCTAGCCTAGCAGTCTGAGCAGGATCAGAGAGAATGTCAATATTATTTCTCCATAAGTAAACTGGAGGGACAGTGTTCTTATCTAGAATGGATATGGACACAGGCGCATGGTCTGACCAAGTTATCGAATGAATATTCACTGAAATAGTTTTTTGCAGTAGGGGCAGATCAGAGAGTACCAAATCGATTCTAGAATAGGCCCGATGAGGGCACGAGTAGTGGGTGTAGTCTCTCTCCGAAGAATGGTAACAACGCCATGTATCATACAGGTCATGTTCTGCTATAAGTGGTCGGAGTTCTGTCCTCTGCGTCGGAAGTGGGTGCGAGCAGTCTATGGACCTGTCAGGAACACAATTAAAGTCCCCGCACAGGAGCAGAGATCCTTGTTTGATCTTCTCTACTTTTTTCAGTAAAGTAGCCAAAAATCTTGGTTGTCGTTTATTCGGCGCATATAAGTTGACCAGGGTGTAAGTAGACTGATTCAGATCACATATCAAGACTATGTATCTTCCATTAGGGTCGCAGATGACATTGTGCAGTTTGAATGCGACAGAGTGCTTAATAGCCATCATCACCCCTCTTTTTTTAACAGATGCCATTGCTTGAAAAACATGAGGGTATGCCCTGTGTGAGCATTTTGGATGTTTAGAGGACTTAAAATGAGTCTCCTGGATGCAGACTACGTCACCTTTAAGCCGCTCCATTTCTTTCCACATGGAGCTCCGCTTAAATGGGCTGTTGAGCCCGTTAACATTCATGGATACGATTGATAAAACCATCAGGGCAAAGGGGAGAAGAGCTTAGCATGAGGTGGGAAAGATTCGGCTTTTGGATCAGACATTGTAAGGTTACCTGAAGGTGGCGCTGTTGCGTTAGAAACACCCGGCCAGAGGATCGTCATGGTACAAGGGGTTCCAATGCATTGAGGTTTGGACATAAATGAAAGTTTTGGGTTGTAGTAAGCCTGTGGTACAGTCAGGACAAAAAGAGGGAAAAAAAGGAAAAAAAAGAGTAACCAGAACATAAAAACGTGAAAAATCTCACAAAGTGCGAAACAGTCCGCAATACTTGTAGGGTGTAAACAGCTCTCCGTACCCTACTACAGCATCTTACTGAGAGAAAAAAAAAAAGGAAACAACCAAGGCAGTAGCTGTAATACTGATTAGAATTCCAAAGGAGAAAAATCAGGTCTTGCACCATTCTGGGGATAATCTCGGGAGGGTTTGGTCTCGTGCAGGTTTTCCAGTGTCATCTGGAAGGAGATCCCACTTTTTAGCAAGGGCCAGGCCATCTTCAAGATTCGTAATGACATAATTACGGTTTTCTCTTGTGATGAGCAGCTTAGTCGGGAAGCCCCAGGAGTAGGGGATTTTATGATTCTGTAGCAGTTTTGTCATGGATGACAGGTTTTTGCGTGCTTGCATGGTGTGCTTGGACAGATCAGCGAAAATGGCGATCGCAGAATAAGGACCAGGAAGTGGATGGTTCTTCCTAGAGAAGCGCATGAGATCATCCTTAACATGGAAGAAATGAATGCGAGCGATGACATCTCGTGGTACTGTATCAGGGAGAACCTTTGGTTTGGGGAGGCGATGCGCTCTATCTACTATTACTTCATGTTTGGGGGTATCAGGCAGCAATGCTGCAATGAAGGACTGGACATAGAGCCTGAGATCAGCTGGGGTGACCGATTCTTCCACTCCCCTAAGTTTAACATTGTTTCTCCTGGATCTGTCCTCTAAATCTATGAGCTTATCTCTCATTGCTTGCAGGTCACTTTCAGTGTCATTATGTGCATCCACCAGTTCATTATGGGCCTCAGAGAACTCCCCCATCTTGTCCTCCACATGTGAAATCCTGTCTCCTATAGCTGACACATCTCTTGTGAGCTGGGTGACACAGGCCATCATGTCCCTATGCAGGGATCCTCTAAGGGTAATCAGCATGTCCCTCATGATAGTGTCACTAAGGGGTTGACCAGTAGTGGGGAACTCGCTCAATTGCTCCACAAAGTCCCTAGTGCTGTCCTGGGAGGTACAGGCATTCCCTGGCTCACCTGCGTATCTGTGGGATGATGATCGTTTCTGGGCCGACTTCTGAGGGCTGTTGATAGGGGATGCCCCTGGAGATGAACCTCCGCTAGTGCTGTTGGAAAGATGCGGGTCTCCTCCGATAGCGGGATTCGATCCGACGCCACGATCGCCGCGTGGACTGTACCGCGAGTCCGAGGCCCCGGCGCCATCTTGAGGCCTAGGTGTGCTGGCCGACGGATGGAAATCGGTCAATTTCCGTGGCCCCTTCTCCTTCTTTCTCTTCCCCATTCTTCCGCAGAGGGACCCAGGAGTGTCCCCGAGTTAGCTGGAACCTCGGTCTGCTGATTTAGTCGCTAGGATGGGTAAGATGCCGGCGGGTTACACGGAGCCTTCTCCTCACACAGCCATCCGCCTCAGCTGCAGTGATAGTGGTTTTCAGAGTGTTGTTTGGTGACTGTTTTTGAGACTTATTTGCTGTCTGTTTTTGGCTGTTTGTTTTTTGCTGTCTGATTTTTGCTGTCTGATTTTTGCTGACTGATTTTTGGTGTCTGTTTTTTTGCTGACTGATTTTTGGTGGTTGTTTTGGTTCCAGTTTGTGAGAACATGAGTGAAAGGAAGCGAAAGTTGAATTTTTCTTTGGGGGAGAAGGGCATTCTTGCCAGGGCCATTACACAATATGGCCGTTTCCTGCACGGCCCCGAGAGTGCCAACACCACCCCGGCCAGGAAGGCACAGATATTGCAGGAAATTACCGACCAGGTCAACACGTTGGGGGGGAGACCCGCACACGCCAGGGGATCGCCAAGAAGATCAATGACCTCCGGCGTGTGGTCCGTGGGAAGCTGGCCAAGATTGTCGCCCATGCCAGGGGGACTGGAGGGGGCCCACCATGCCCTGTTAGGCTGACTGAGGAGGAGCGTGCGGTGGCAGGCAGCAAGTGGAGGGGCTGCCTGGCTTTGACTCCAGTCAGGAGGCCGTTAAGACAGGTACGTTTTTTTTTATATCTGGTGTGTAGCATGTGTGTGGGGGGGAAGGGAATATGAGGCAAGTGTGTGAATCCTCCAACCTGTGAATGTTTTGTGTCATCCACAGATGTGCAGGAGGGTGCTGGGCCGTCTGGCCTGACCGCACCATCCCCGGTACAGCAGCCTGCTGAAGAACCCCAGACAAGGCCGGAGTCCTCGGAGGAGGTTGAGGAGGAGGAGCTTGAGTTGGAGGAGGAGGCCATGTCAGGAACTGACTGGTTATTTTTGGAGGAGGCTTACCCTATGGCTGGCAGCAGCCAGGCCTCCATCCTGGGTAGCCCCTCCCACTTCTCCCCCAACAGGGCTCCCCTCCCAAGGGGCTCCCCTTCTCCCCTGCCACAAGCCTCATCTGAAGGCAGGAAGGCAACCTACAAAACTAGGGGGTGGCCGAGTTTCTGCCCGCCAACCTGAGAAGGGACCAGGCCCTTCAGACCTGCCATCTGGGACAGGTCAGCCAGAGTTTGGGGCGGATGGAGGAGAGCCTGTCCTCCATAAAGGATACGCTTGGGGACATGGCCTGCAACTCCCTGGCCCTGATCAATTGCCTAAATGACCAGCAGGCTAACACAGCAGACGTTGGTCACGATGTGAGGGCCCTCGGTCAGGATGTGAGGGCCCTCACCCAGGCTATCCAGGCCAATACGGCAACGCTCAATGATGGCCTCACTCGAATTGCCGTGGCCTTGGAGGGCAGGCCACCAGGTGGGCAGAGACCAGGGGATGCTCCTCCTTCCCCGGATTACCCCCCCCCATGAGTTGGCCCAGAGGAGCCAGGGCCGTGGCCATGGGCGCCCCCAGGCGTGGGTCACGCCAGCGGCGATATATTTTTTTTTGTTTACATTTTTTGCTGGTCGTTTTTTTGGGTGCTGTGTGAATGGTGTATGAATGTACAGTGACAATGAGCAGTGGCGTGGCGTTGCTGCTCACAAGTCCTGCATGGTGGGCTTGTGCCAATCCAATTTGATGAGGATGTGATGTGTCTGTGCTAAGGACCACAGTGGTGTGCATGCATGCATTCTCATTGTGCCATGATTAATGTGTGTGTTTAACGTGCAAAGATGCCTAATGTGAGCTGTCTCCTGGCTGCTCTTCCCTCAAAAGACGGGGTAGCCTCGGTTAGGGGGGGATTGTCTGGTTCAGGGGTCAGGTCATCACATGTGTCAATCTCCAGGCCCTTTCTCACTGCGAAGTTGTGCAGCATGCAACATGCACCGATGATCTGACATCCAAAGTTTGGGGAATACAACAGGGTACCCCCAGACTTATCCAGGCATCGGAAACGTGACTTCAGGAGGCCAAAGGTGAGCTCCACGACTGCACAGGTTTTGGTGTGTGCTTCATTGTAACTTTCCTCTCCTGGGGTTGGGGGGTTCCGGATAGGAGTCATGAGATGGGGTCCCAGTGCATATGCAGAGTCACCTGGAATGGAAAAGACAGGAGGATGTCAGTAGTGCATGTGCCCCTTGTGATGTGTGCATCATGGGGGGGGACAGTCATGCCTGCCACCCATGTCACTCACCAACCAGCCAGCTGTCCCCATACATGTTCTGTTCGAATTCCATTGGGATGGGGCTCTGATTGTATATGTAGCTGTCATGGCTGGATCCGGGGGGGGTTTGGCACGGACGTGCCATATGAGGCATTTGGCATTGACTATCACCTGTACGTTGATGGAATGCCAGTGCTTCCGATTGCAGTATATGTCCTCTGTCTCACGGGGGGGGGGGGGGGCTGGAGTGCCACATGTGTGCAATCAATGGCCCCCACGGTGCGTGGGAATCTGTCAATTCTGTAGAAATCTTTCATTGCCTTCTGCCACAGGTCCTCCTGGGTGGGTTTAATGATTTGGTTGGCCATGCGTCTGAGGATTGCAGGGATAACCTGGTGCACACATCTGCTCATGGAGGATTGTGACATCCCAGCCACCACTCCAATTGTTCTTTGAAAAGAGCCAGTGGCAAGGAAATGGAGTGTTGCCAGGACCTTGACCAGTGGCTGCACTGCATGTGAGCGGTGTGTTGGGCTGGTGATGTCCTCCTGCAGGGTTGTGGTTAATTCCAGGATGGCAGCAGGGGTGAATCTGAAGATGCAAGACACCTCAGAATCACTCATGCCAAAGATGTCTATGCGTGTGTGATATTTCCTCTCCTGTGCCCTCCTCCGTGCCCTCCTCCTTCTGCGCTCATCTAAAGTCAGTAGTATAGCTATGAGCAAGGATGCCCCTGGCATGTTGGCATACAGATTGTTGTTCTGCAAGTGTGGCTGCTCAGCTCGTCCCTAACAGTGTTGCTTTAGCTGACAAGTAGATGGATTGTCTAATTTTAAGCAAGCTTTTATATTGCCTAATTTTAGACAGGACGTGCAGCTGATGCGCGTAGCCTGCGCTGCACCAACTTACTTTTGTGGATCGCCTTAACTCCCTCATTTGCATATTTGCCTAGCAAATCAATGGTGTGTCTAGCGCAGTTTTTGCGAGCAAGATGCGCCGGTCTATCGAAATTACGCCGTTCGTAAAAAACTAGATTTCTGGCGCTTATCGTTTTGTGGATACGGCGCATAGATACGAAGGCGCATATTTCCAATTCCTGATACTCCAGCGTAAGTGCTTTGTGAATCTGGCCCATAGATTGTGATGTTAAAATGAGGAAACTTAACTGCCAGCTACAGCACCCATCGAGATTGACCGCGCCCATAGGGCTCTTAAGCCGCCCTCCCAGGATGTGGATAACCCTAGGGATGTCATTTGCAAACTCCACAAATATACCTTGAAGGACCGGATTATGCTAAAGATGCGTGGGAAACAATACTTTGACTTTGATGGTGCCCACCTCTTCTTCTACCAGGATATCTCTCGACGCACCCTCATGCAGCGCAGGGCCCTCCGACACCTGTTGGAGGTCATCCAAAAAGCAGGCTTATTCTATCGCTGGGGATTCCCCTTCTACTTGCAGACGACCAAAGATGGCAAGCAAGCTACTTTGCACACCAAAGATGATCTATCGCGCTTTCTACACATCCTGGGGCTGGAGCCAGTCGACTTCCCGGACCGGAGAGATGTGCAGAATCACCCTCACGTGCAGCTTCTGCAACCCTGGATACCAGCTAAACGCCGGAGCCGCAGGCGAGATTGCAGACGCCCTACCTCTGCTTCCCCCCTGGCCATGGGTCACAGAGGGATTGATTGGGGGTCCCTTTCTCATCTAGTTTACGTTGGCTTCTTTGTCAATCTGTCATGATCGGTGTCATGACTTGGTTCGCCTGCTGGTGGCACTGTTCCCTCTGGTAACAGGGGTGCAGTTTTGGTGGCCACCAGCAGGTGTCTCCCAAGTTGCAGCAGCACTGGTATATAAGCCCGCCCTGCACTTCAGTCCAGTGCTGCAGTATTTTGTCTACTAAGCCCTGTTCCTCTCTGTCCTGTTACCAGTCTGTTCCTTGCTCTGCTCCCTTTGACCTTGGCTTGTACTTCTGGACTCCGCTGCCGTCGCCGATCCTTGACCCTCCGGCTTGGCCCTGGACTTGCTTGTTCCTTTCTGTTACGTTCTGGTTTATTGTACATATTTATGCTCACTAGCTTTGGTGGTTCTGACATTTATTGTATGTGTAGTTGGCGTGCTTGTTTGTGTATGTCCTGTTTTTTCACGTGTGCCTTGTCCTCAATAAATTCATATTGTTCACTTACCTTCTGCCTGTTTCCTTGGTGCAGCCCACTGACCTGTCCTCTAGTATTGGGTGTCTGTGCAGACAGCCCCCTGACATAAAACTGCAGCCCGAATAACAGGCATATTTACCAGCAGGGGGGACCATTCCTGACACAAACCCTATACCTGAAGGTTCCTCCTTGCACCTTGTGAGAGATCGTCTGGTGCTGGGCCGAGGTTGCGGCCGTTGGACACACTATTCTAGGTCACCTCACTGGCCCAGATGCCGCTGTGACTGATACTGTTTTTCCGCTGCTGTTTGTTGGAGATGACCTGAGACTGGGGCCCCAGCCCTGTTCCCCTACTATTAGTAGCTTTTATTTTTGTTATTTTGCCCTGTTGTTTTCTCAAGACTGCCCATTTACTTACAAGCTTTTTCCCCCTCCTGATTGCTACAAACCATTTAGAGAATGTCGGTTGGCGGGGGCTGACTCCTGCGCCCCTCCCTCCTAGGTTGATCTACGTTCCCCACGTAGGCTGTGCCTTCATAGGCACCTTTCCCCTTTTTTTGGAAATGGTGGCGGGCCTCGGAGACATCTACTTTTGGGGGTTGGATCTGATGCCTGACTCCCAGGGTTTTTGTGATATGGTACTGATGCTGACTATGTTTTATGCTTCTTATGTCTGTTATACCATTTTACATTGTTCTCTTTTTCTTATTCTCTTTTTCTTCCTTCCCTTCTGTTTCTCCTCTCTTGCTTTGTACCTCTTTACAGGAACTGCCTCCGGCTCTGGCTCCGCCTCCCGTGCTGCACCCGCCCCCTTGAATCGTAGCTCGTCTGTCCCACAGACTCCCTATGGCATCACTTAAGGCAGGGCTCAAAATTTCAAGTCCTGAGCTACTAGCCAGGCCTCAAGAGATACTCGCCACCAGTTGCCTCACCTAATTCATACACTGCCCTGCGCCTAATTGCACCCTTAAACACGCCCTTGTAGATTATCTTATGGAATGAGACTGTTAAATGTTTTATGCAGAATCAAGTTACAAAATTAAATATTACCAACAACAACTTTAACAAAATGGGACAGGGCACTGGGGTCAGACCAGAGGGACAAGGCATTGGGGTCAGACCAGAGGGACAGGGCACTGGGGTCAGACCAGAGGGACAGGGCACTGGGGTCAGACCAGAGGGACAGGGCACTAGAACTGGGTCTCTTCCTCATTCTCTTGCTGTCTCCTCTGCAACTCACATCCACTCTCTCTCTCTCTCTCTCTCTCTCTCTCTCTCTCTCCCATTCATCTCATCATCAGGAGCCTGTGTGTGCTGCTCCACGCTTGCATGTCCCCACTTCCCCCTTTTATTCAGGCTGGCAGTGAGGAGAGGAGCTGCAGCACATCGGGAGGGAGTACAATCCAGCGCTGAGATCCACACAACTGCAAAGCCATTGACACCATAGCACAGCACACACTGACACCGCACAGCACACATTGAGACCAGTCTGTTCACAGTGCTCAGGCAGAACTGTTGGACACTTACATAGAGCACAAGGAGAAGAAAACTGTACAAACTGGAAGGCTGCCGCTCTCAAGTCAGGGCATCTTTCGGTGAGTGCTGCACCGGAGTGGTAATTTTCGCAATCCTTCACCTCACTCATTACTTTCTGCTCTCCAGACACATTGGTCGGGGGAGGGGGGCAGGCTCAGAGAGGTCATACTGTTAGGTCCCATGGCTTAATGAGAATTGTAAGGAGAGCACCTGTGTACTGCTCTGCCTGTGCGCGGCTCACCTGACTACTTTTCCTGAGCATGCACCTTTCCTGTTTGGCCGCCAATCTCATTGGGACTCTAAATGTGTAGGCACAGATTGGAGGGAGATTGGTCATGTAGCCTTGTCATCACTCGCCCCCAGCTTAAATCCACTCGCCAAATGCTATTAGGCGAGTGGAAATTTTGAGGGCTGACTTAAGGTACTCTCATACAATGTGCGTGGTCTTTGTTCCCCATGTAAACATAGCAAGTTGTGGTGGTAGTTGAAACGGTCAGGAGCTCAGGTGATCCTCTTACAGGAGACACACTTCACCGCTCAGTCTATGCCCAAATTGGCTACCCACTTATACAACCAGTGGTTCTTGAGTGCCTCGCCGTTGGAGAAATCCAGGGGTACGGCTATTATTGCCATACATAAATCTTGCCCTCTCCAGGTTCTTAAGAGCAAGGTTGACCCTCTGGGTAGATATGTCTTTCTTAAAGGGGTAATAGCAGGACAGAAGCTTACAGTTGCTACGATCTGTGCCCCTAATTCTGTTCAGCTCACCTTCCTAGATAAAACCTTAGACAGCCTATCAGACTTGAGGGAAGGGCCCCTAATTCTGGGAGGCGACTTTAATGTCAGCCCGGATCCTCTACTGGACACATCCCACCGCCGCCCCTTCCATTCCTACGCCTTCCTTAAGCACTTCCGTCGATCCCTACAGTCCCACCGCTTGATAGACAGCTGGCGAGTGCTACACCCCTCCGATAGGGACTACAGCTACTATTCAAAGGTTCATGACGTATATACCCGCATAGACCTAATTTGTATAGACCACCTGGCCTTAGAGCTGCTGCAGGCCTCGTCCATCGGGAATATCACTATCTCCGACCATGCCCCAGTGACGGCCACATTGAATCTACCACTAGACACCCGTAGATCATGGTCATGGAGTCTAAATGAATCCCTGCTGGACGATGCGGATGTGGTCTCAGGTGTCACCGAGACCCTGTCCCACTATTTCAAGGAAAACTCCACGGTAGGCGTGAGTAAGGAGATTCTCTGGGAGGGTCATAAAGCAGTGGTGAGAGGCGAACTGATTTCCTTAGGATCTAGACTTAAGAAGGTTAGGCAGGCTGATTTTAACAGAGTAATACAAGCACTTCAAGATGAAGAACTTAGACACAAGCAGACCGGTGGCCCAGAGGCCTTGAGAGGACTGACGGAACTGAGAGAACTTTTCTTGCACCTACCGACAGACGCGCAAACAACTGTGCTATCTGTCGCACAAATATTATGAGCATGGCAATAAATGTGGTCGAATGTTGGCTAGAGCTCTCAGGAAGAAATGCGCGCTTATGTACGTTCATAAGCTGTGCCTCCCCTCGGATGAATACACGGTCAGGTCCTCTGGGTTCCGGGACTACTACGCCGACCTTTATAACCTTGACTCGACACGCCCCCCAGGCACTCCGACAGCGAGAATACTTCAGGCTTACTTGGCGAAATCTGGTCTACCTTCGCTGACTGACCTACAGTGTTCTAAATTGGAGTCCCCTATTTCCGCTACTGAACTGGAGTCCACAGTAAAATCCTTGCCCAACGGAAAGAGCCCTGGCCCCGATGGGTTCACAAAAGCATATTACAAATTATTTCTTCCCCAGTTATCAGCGCAGATGTGCAATTATTTCAACTCTATAGCGGAGGGTAATGCAATTCCCAAGGAGGCGCTGTTGGCCCATATTTCATTAATCCCCAAAGAGGGGAAGGATCCCACTGTGCCCCAAAGCTATCGACCCATATCTCTTCTTAATGTGGACATAAAAATGTTGGTTAAGATCCTCGCGACCAGACTAAAACACTAAGGGCCAGATTCTTAGCGGCGCTACACCTGCGTAAATGGATTTGCGCGGCGTAATTGTAAATGTGCGCCTGCGTATCGATGTGCGGTAAACACAGAACCACATACGCGAGAAAATCTTTTTCGTCTGAGCGGCGAAAATGCTTTAAGCTAGCGCGGCGTAGGCGCATAGTTACGCATCGTAAATATTCAGTTCCCATTGAATTAGCATGCAAATATGCAAATGAGGGAGATGCGCGGATTCCCGAAACTACGCGCGTTCGGCGTTGGCTACTCGTGGTGCGCGTAACACGAAAGCCTTGAGTAAACATACCCCTCATAAAAGCACAGGTAACTTTGCTCAAGACCGTGTGCAAGTCAGCTGAAGAGCAACTACAGCAGCACCATAACGGATGAGCTGAGCAATCACACTTACTGGACAACACAATCGTATGCCAACATGCCAGGGGCAGCCATGGTCTTATCACTACTAATGTATGCAGAGGAAGAGGAGCATAGAATGAGGAGGAGGAGGAGGAGGGGGGCACGTGAGAGGATCTACCGAGCGCGCATGAGCCTCTTTGGCATGGGGGATGAGGAGGTGTATCGCATCTTCAGATTCAGCCCTGCTGCCATCCTGGAGCTAACCACAGCCCTGCAGGAGGACATCACCAGCCAGACATACCGCTCACATGCACTGCAGCCACTGGTGAAGGTCCTGGCAACACTCCATTTCCTGGCCAGTGGATCATTCCAGCGTACAAGTGAAGTGGTGGCTGGGATGTCACAAACCAGCATAAGCAGATGTCTGCACCAGGTTATCCCTGCAATCCTCAGATACATGTCCCACCACATCATCAGACCCACCACTGAGCACCTGCGGCAGAAGGCAATGACAGATTTCTACAGAATTGACGGATTCCCACGCACCATCGGGGCCATTGATTGCACACATGTGGTACTTCAGCCCCCCAGTGCCACAGAGCACATATACCGCAATCAGAAGCATTGGCACTCCATCAATGTACAGGTGATAGCCGATGCCAAATACCTCATATGGCACGTCCGTGCCAAAGACCTCGGGTCCAGCCATGACAGCTACATATACCGTCAAAGCAACATCCCAGAAGATCTTGAGCAGGACATGTATGGGGACAGCTGGCTGGTTGGTGAGTGAAATGGGTGGCAGGCATGACTGTCCCCCCTCATGATGCACACATCACAAGGGGCACATGCATGACTAACATCCCCCTGTCTTTTCCCTTACAGGTGACTCTGCATATGTACTTGGACCCCATCTCATGACTCCTTTCTGGAACCCCCAAACCAGAGGAGAGAGAAGATACAATGAAGCACACATCAAAACCTGTGCAGTGGTGGAGCGCACATTTGGCCTCCTGAAGTCCCGTTTCCGATGCCTGGATAAGTCTGGGGGGGCCCTATTGTATTCCCCCAACTTTGTGGGTCATATAATTGGTGCATGTTGCATTCTGCACAACTTTGCCATGAGAAAGGGCCTGCAGATTGCCCTACGTGATGACCTGACCCCCCAACCACACAGCCCCCCCCTGCCAGAGGAGACCCCATCAGCTGATGGAAGAGCAGTCAGGAGGGTCCTCGTGTTACGAATCTTTGACCGTTAAACACACACATACAGCATGGCACACAGACAATGCACGCGTGTACACCACTGTGGTCCCTAGATCACACACCCCACATCCACATCACATTGGATTAGCCCAAGTCCAGCATGTAGGACTTGGGAGCAGCAACGCCACGTCAAGGCCCCAATGATGTTGCTGTCCATTCATACACCATTCACACAGCCGTAGGGATAACTTCTCCCCAACAGCCGAGGGTGACACCCCTTACTGGCAGGAGTGCCACCCCCTCACATTCACACACCATTCACACTGCACCGTGTGCAGTATCAATTAAAAAAAAAAAGCTCTTACCCAGAGCATAATATAAATAATAAAAAAAAGCTCTTACCCAGAGCATAATATAAAAAAAAAAAAAGCTCTTACCCAGAGCATAATATATATATATAAAAAAAAAGCTCTTACCCAGAGCAAAATAATAAGAAATAAAAAAATTAATGGGCCTGGCGGGGGCTCCGCCTGGTGCCACGGCTCCTGCCCCTCACTTGCCTGGGGGCAGCCACAGGTGGGGGGGTGGGGTAGCAGGTGGAGGAGGAGCATCCCCACATCCCTCCCTGGCTGCCTGCATGCCCTCCAGGGCAACCGCTATGCGGGTCTGCACAGCAGTCTGCTCCTCGACTGCAAGGCGCAGGGCATGAACCTCCCCTACAAGTTCGGAGGTGGTCGCCTGCAGCTCCCCCAGGCTGGTCAGCGTTGCTGCGCTGTTGCCAGCAAGGTGTTGGATGGCATCTGTAAGGTGTCCCGAGGAGGCCAGGCTGTCGGCCAGGTGCCTCATCTCCTCCACGACCTCTGACAGCTGCCGATTTTGCTGGTCCTGCTGTCTGGCCATCTGTTCCGGCAGGACCTTATGAACACCCCTGGTCTTGCACGTCGCCTTCCGGGGAGTGGCAGGGGACCGGGCATAAGGGGAGGATGTTGAGGGGCCGGAGATGAGGGGGGGGAAACAGAGGGACTGGAGAGGTTGGGGGGGACACTGAGGGGTTCGATAAAGATGGGGGGATAGCCTGGGCTGGTCCGGGCAACCCATCATCCTCCTCCAAAACAAGGTACAGGTCCTGGTCCTGGTCTACGAGATCCTCCTCAACCACCTCCTCCGTTGAGGTGTGCCCACTTCCCTCCAAGTCCTGTTCCAGGGGGCAGCCAGAGGGACTGGATGCTCGGGGGATGGATCCTGACGGGCCCTGGCAGCAACAGATGGCCCGCTCCCTCCTGCACATCTGTGGATGACACAAAAGATGCCCATGTTGGTTGACCCACAAACTTGGCACATGTTCCCTTCCACCACCACACATGCTACACAACAGATAGAATATAAAACACACTTACCTGTCCTCAGGGCTGGCTTTTCGGACTCATAGCCCCTAACTCCCTCAACCTGCTCCGTCTGCAGGCAGCGGGCAACCACCTTCTCCTCCTCAGTCAGGCGGACGGTGCAGGGTGGGCCCCCTCCAGTGCCCCTGGCATGCCGAGCTCTGGCAGCCAGCTTGCCCTTCACGAGACGCCGCAGATCATTCATTTTCTTTTGAATGTCCTGCGGTGTCTGGACCTCATGAGAAAGGGCATTGACTTGGCACGCCACCTTCATTAGGATCTGATCCCTCCGGGACTTGCTGGTCCGGGCACTGTCAGCACCATGGAGCCGCGAATCATACTTCTCCATTGCCCTCACAACAATGGCCATCTCCTCTGGGGAGAAATTTTTCTTCCTCCTCTCCTTAACAACACTTGTCATTTTGTCCTGCACAAACTTTGGCCGTCATAATCAAGAAAATGGGAGATGTTTGCGCTGCACGGGCGCATGTGTGGCCGCATTATATACCCTGCGCCGGCGAATCGTAGGCATGCGCAGAAGGCATCCACGTCACGGCGCGGGTCATCCACGTCACGGCGCATGCTCCGTTCGTCTCGGCCTGCATTTGCATAGGGTCACGCTTCATTACAATGCAACACGCCCACTTCCCTCCTACTTTGTTGTTGCGCCGGATTATGCCGATGATTTTACGCGACGCAGGCGCATCTTGGAGCGCATTTACTTAGGGAATACGGTACTTGCCACTCCGCGTTACGTCGGCGTAGTGCATCTGAGATGCGCAACCCCTGCATAATTAGGCGCGCATCTACAAGAATCTGGCCCTAAATACCGCTTATTGTTCATCCAGATCAGACGGGTTTCGTCGCCGGCCGAGAGGCTAGGGACATCAGGGCAATCCAACTTATCCATTGGGCACACACTTCTCCTGACTCTCCCCCCTTTCTGATCCTGTCCACTGATGCAGAGAAGGCCTTTGATCGAGTGGACTGGACTTATCTACGTGCTGTGCTGGAGACCTTGGGCTTACGCTCGCACATGTTAACCCGGATCATGGCCCTGTACTCGGATCCGAGTGCTCAAGTCAAGGTCAATGGTTTCCTCTCCCCCAGATTCTCAATCAGTAATGGCACGAGACAGGGGTGACCTCTATCTCCTATTCTTTTCGCACTGGTATTGGAACCGTTCCTACGCACTGTAAGGGTGAACCATGACATCAGAGGTCTGACGGTAGGCCCCACGGAGCATAAACTTTCGGCCTATGCCGATGACGTGCTCTTCTATTTGACAGAGCCCCTGATCTCTTTGCCAGTCCTGATGCGAGAAGTTCAGCATTTCGGGTCCCTCTCTAATTTTAAAATTAACTACATAAAGTCAGAGATACTACCCATCCAATTATCTCCCTCCCTGACCGACAGGTTACAATCTGCTTTTCCCTTTACCTGGACCAAATCGTCCCTAAAGTATCTTGGTATCAGATATACAGACAGATTTTACACCTTGTATGCTACTAATTTCCCCCCATTGTTAGCAACCTTGAGAAAAGACTTGGCTCTATGGACAAAGACAGCTTTTACCTGGTTGGGGAGGCTCAATATCGTTAAAATGAATATCCTTCCGTGTATTCTTTTTTATATGCAGATGGTCCCCGTGTCCCTGCCTAAGGGTTTCTTTACCCAAATATCCCATATGATATCGACCTTTGTCTGGGATAATCGGAAACCAAGAATTGCGCTTAGATCGCTGAGCCGTCCACGGGAAGCTGGGGGTATGGGCCTTCCAGATATCCAGGCTTACCACAAGGCCATTGTCCTTCAGAGAATTCTTGACTGGCGATTTCATACCCAATTCAAACTCTGGGTCCCCCTGGAAAAATTCCTGGCGGGCAGGAACTTGTACTGGAGTACAGGGGGTTGTCAGACTTTACCTCGCCGCTGACGACCCAGGCTCTTTGTTTTTGGGACCGACTCAACGCTAACCTGGCACTGGCACCCCCTGTGTCCCCACTCGCCCCACTGGGGGGTTTCCTGTGGTTCCCGCCTGGAGAACAGATGGTTTTTTTTGGCCACTGGAAGCGCCAGCTGTGGTAAGCTAATGCAGGATGGTCGGTTAATACCCTTAGGCCTCGTACACACGAGCGGATATGTCCGCTGAAAACGGTCCGATGGACCGTTTCAGCAGACATCTCCGATCGTGTGTATGGGCTAGCGGACAGATTTGTCCACCAGACAGATTTCAAAGCATGCTTTGAAATCTATCGGGTGGGAATGTGTCCGCCCGACATGTCTGCTGGTTAGTACACTTACCAGCAGACATGTCGTCCCGCACCGCCGCCGCGCCGCCGCCGAATGGATTCGGCGCATGCGCGGAAGTGTTTTACTTCCTGGTGTGGTGACGTGGCGGCGTCACCGCCACGTCACCGCGCCGTCCGCCGGCGGGGAATTTGATCCGATGGTGTGTACACGCCATCGGACCAAACTCCAGATCGGACATATCCGATGGAAATGGTCCGCGGACCGTTTTCATCGGATATGTCCGATCGTGTGTACAAGGCCTTAGAGACCCTCCGTGACAGGAATGGCAGTTTGGCAGGATAATTACTCTACAGTACCGCCGGATGGTGTTTGTGATGTGGACGGTCTGGCTGGCCCGTTGGATTCATGCAGTCTGTTGCTGTGGGTTGCCCTGACCCGCCTTTTTTTTCTCGGGGATCGGCACCTGTGTGCAACCACGGCTCAGACGCCTGGCCTCGGAAGGTTCCGGTTGGGGGTGTGGTGCGAGGGGGGAGTATGATAGAGGCCCCTTGGAGCCCCCTTCCCCTCGCACTTGCCTGCTCGGACCACCTTTTATTTTAACAGTTACGTGTTAACCCACTCATTACCCAGAAGGCTGATTGGCCCGGCCGAGAATGGTGACTCTTCCCTGGGGGGCGCCTCCTTTTTTACAATCCTGCCTTCAGGCGGTCATGGATTTCCCTACTTGTGGCGTGGAGGAACCTTGAGTGATGACTTGCCACCTGAGGACTTAACCTCTTACATATTGAGTTAGAACTAATGTTTAGTCCTTATTATCTGTTATGTATGTTTACTTTAATCTTTTTGTTTTCTCTTGCTCTTTGTACTTTTTTTATTTTTGAAAACTAGAATACTGCAGTACTTGCTGTATTCATCTATGGCTATGTTTATATATATTCTCTCTTGTGAGATGTACTGCCTTGTCTTCTATAAATAAAGATTATATAAAAAAAATGAGGAAACTTACCTTAATATACTCCTCCTGCATAACTTGGATGATGACAGAACACGTCTCCGGTATGATGATCCCAAGCGCCTGGGGAGAGATGCCTGTCGAGAACTTGAGGTCCTGCAGGCTCCTCCCAGTCGCCAGGTACTGCAACGTGGCAATAAGCCTCTGCTCGGCCGTGATGGCTTGGCGCATCACAGTGTCCTGCCTCGTGATAAAGGGGGACAGAAGATCCAGCAGACGGTGGAAAACGGGGTCCGTCATACGGAGAAAGTTCCTGTAGTCATCAGGATTATTCTCCCAGATTTTCCTAAGCAGAGGCATATGAGAGAATCGGTCACGCTTGCGCAACCAATTCTTGGCCCAGGAACTCCTCCTCCCCCTGTTCCTGGCCAAAGTCCTGGACTGATGATAAAATCCAGAACCAAGCCCATATCCAGCACGAACTCAAAAAAAAGTCACGCTGCTGCTCCATCATGGCTTCAAACCGGCCGGCTGGTCAGTCAAGAACGCACTCGAGATGGGGCGTGGCTTGCGCGCGAGCAGTATGGCAGCATAAGTCCCGAGCTCCTGCTAGCCGGCTCTGAAGCGACGACGAAAAGGCAGATTGCCCGCTCCATCGACTACCTAAACTGCCGTGGGACACCCTCTGGAACTCGGAGAGACGATGTCCCGCAAGCGGAAGGAGGAACAGTTTATACAAAAGCTCTCAGCTTTCTCGTTCCAGCAAGCGCGGCGTGGACCTGCCCAAGATGGCGCTGACGGCACCTCACGGCGAACATCCTCGGCCTACACAGACCTTCCTAGTAGTGGTCCGGGAGATTCGGAAGGAGGTCTGACATCCCCTCCACGTCCACCACGTTCAAATGCCCCTCCACTGTCCCCGGATACCCGGAGCCCAGCGAAAGCGCGGATGCGCTTGGACACCACACTCCAGGCCGGAACCGTGAGTAACCCCCTGCATAACGCTGACGCCATTGCCGCATTACAGTCTTCCATAGCAGCATTCCCCACATCAGGGCAGCCTGTGTTGGACACAACCATGAAGGATATGCTGCTGCTCCTGCAATCCTCTCTGATGACCAACCTGTCCTCTCTAATGCAGGGATTCTCCACAGATTTGCAGCATATGGGAGACAGGGTGACATATATGGAAGAAAAGATGGAGGAATGTACCGACATAGTGAATGACCTAGTCGATGCCAATGAGGCCCACAGGGATGACACTGAATGGGTTAAAATGAAACTAGCGGACCTCGAGGACAGATCTAGGCGCAATAATATAAAAATGAGGGGGGTCCCAGAAACTGTCCTTCCTACGGACCTCCGCGCCTTTGCAACTAATCTGTTCTCCACTCTATTGCCCGACTTGTCCCCTATTGAACTGACTATAGACCGCATCCACAGGATTCCTAAACCACGCCACCTCGCTGACACGGTCCCGAGGGATGTCCTCATGCGCATCCATTTTTATCAAGCGAAAGAACAAATCCTATACAAGGCTCGCACTATCCAGAAGCTCCCTGCCCCATATGCTGAGGTTCAAATGTACGCAGACTTGTCCCAACACACTCTTCAGATGCGGAGGCAACTGAAAACTGTGACCAAGGCTCTGGCGAACCACAAGATCGTATACAAATGGCGTCACCCTGCCACGATTTTGGTGACCCACAACGGCATTCCGCATACCATATCCACAGTACAAGGGGGCACAAAATTGCTACTTTCATGGGGCATCATCCCGGAACCTCCGGAAGAATACGCTGACCCACCAGGGAGATCCTCCTCATCTCAAAAAAAACCCTGCCACGAGGCTCGCTCCACCGCCAACTCGCATTGATTGCCTAAACCTATACAAGGCTTAGGGCACCACAAATCCTATGCCGGCAGGCAGTTTGTTATGTTGCTCGATTTACTATTGTTGTTGTTACGTTTGCTCCTGGAGCCTGAACTTTACCCCAAACCTACTCAGCTCGAGATTCATCCTGACCTGCTGAGAACTGTTACTTGTTTTAATATTCTTTTTTTTTCCATTAACTCTATCTTCTATCTTTAATCGCCGCACAGTAGTTCCTAACACGCCACTGGGATTCCTCTACACGTCCAAGACCTGATCACTACAGCCATCTGATAAGACCAGTTCCCTGAGTGCTCCCTCTCATCGCACGACCTGTCACTACATCTTCAGGAGGTCCGAATTCGGCTGCACTTCCTCTTCTAACTGTAAGTCTAATCCTTGCACTTTACACCCCTGTTCCAGCACCATGTCTTTCACCATCTTGTCCCTAAACGCAAAGGGGCTAAACCACCCAGTTAAACGCTCGTCTTTGTGGAAGACGGCTATTTCACTTAAATGCGACATCCTCTGCGTCCAAGAGACTCACTTCCTCCAAGATCTGCACCCACGTTGCCAAAACCAACAATTTCCTCACATCTTCAACTCATGCTACTCGAAAAAACAAAGGGGAGTACTAATCGCCATCAGAGACACTGTTCCCTTTCAACTACAGAAATGTATCTCTGACCCAGAAGGCCGATATGTTATTCTAATATGCATGATCAACAGCATCCAATACACATTGGCCTCTATCTATGCTCCAAACCAAAGACAAATGTCCTTTCTTAAATCTGTCTTGAAAACAATCAAGAGCTCCCAAAAGGGGCACCTTCTGATCTGCGGGGACTTTAATCTTGTTCCGGATCAAGATCTGGACTCCACAGCAGGTGCAAAAAGGCACATACCTCCCCTGAAAAACTTTATTTCTACTAATGATTTGTTTGACGTGTGGAGGTGTTGTCACGCGAGCGAACGCGATTACACTTACCTTTCCCCGCGATACAACACCTACTCGCGCATAGACCTGTTTTTATCTGACCGATCGTTGCTCCACAGAATTTCGGACTCGGTGATCCACCCCACCACCTGGTCGGACCATGCCCCGATTAGCATCACTATTGATTCAAAGTCCCCACAGACTAACTCCTATCTCTGGAGAGCTAATTATTCCCTGATCCGAGACCCATCCACTGCCAACATTATACAACAACGTCTGGAGGAATACTTCTCCATAAACTCCCATTCCGTGTCTGACCCGGTGGTCGTGTGGGCCGCCCATAAAGCCGTCATTCGGGGCGTATTTATACAGCTAGGTGCTAGAGCCAAAAGAGCCAGGGCAAAAAAGATTGATCAGCTCACTACTGAACTTGACTCCGCAGACTCCCAAAACAAACTATGTCCCTCTCCCTCTCTTCAGGCCAAGATCTTTGACTTACGACATGAACTGCGTTCTTTACTGCTAGAATCCTTTGAGAAGGCCTATACGAGAGTTAGAGCCACATTCTACGCTACGGGAAACAAAGCAGGTAAAATGTTAGCGTCCAAAATACGGGGCCATAGACTTAAGGCGAAAATACCTTATCTATTTCACCCTCACACCAAAGCCAAATTAATGAAACCCGATGAAATATCTAACGCCTTCAGTGCGTACTACGCTGATTTATACAATATAAAAAATGACACATCCACCCATCAACCGTCCTGTCACGACATAGACTCATTTCTGGAGACTGTTAACCTCCCCTCCCTATCTCCTGAGCAACTGGAGACCCTTAACGCCCCCTTTACGCACACTGAACTTAACCGCGCTATTACTAACCTTCCCAACGCTAAATCACCGGGGCCTGATGGGTTCACCGGGGAATATTATAAGAAATTCAGTCAGATCCTAACCCCCACCCTTTGCGAAATGTTCAACTCAGCTGCAGCGGTCTCTTCCTTCCCACCAGACATGCTGAATGCCATAATAGTCACTCTCCCGAAACCGGGCAAAGACCCATCCTTACCTCAAAACTTCCGCCCCATTTCCCTACTAAATGTAGATGCCAAGTTATATGCCAAATTAATAGCCAACAGATTGACCGACATCCTCCCTTACACTTATCCACTTTGATCAATCAGGTTTCACTAAAGGCCGACAGGCGTCGGACGCCACAAGAAGAATGGTGAACGTCATTCACCAAGCAACACTCTCCGGGACCCCCTCTGTACTCCTGTCTCTAGATGCTGAAAAAGCATTTGACAGGGTACATTGGGGGTTCCTATCCTCAGTTCTTTTGAAGTTTGGATTCAAGGGACAGATACATAACACAATCATGGCCCTTTACTCTAACCCCTCGGCCCAAGTTTACTCGGCAGACTCTCTGTCATCGCCCTTCAAAATTACCAATGGAACTAGGCAAGGGTGCCCCCTGTCCCCCCTAATTTTCAACTTATTAATGGAAACACTAGCCCAGTCCATACGATCGAATCCGCTTGTCACTGGAATCTCAGCAGGAGGACATGAACAAAAAATCAGCCTATTCGCTGATGACGTCATACTCATGCTGTCTGACCCATCTTCCTCACTCCCAGCTGTTCAAGAGACGTTAGCCCGCTTTAGTAGAGTGTCCTATTACAAGATTAACGATTCCAAATGCCATATTTTAAATTTAGGCGTGAATACCCCTGCAACTCTGCTACTACAACAGCGTTTCCCATATTCATGGACTGATACAAGCATAACATATCTGGGCATACAATTAACCAAAGCTCCTTATCACCTGTTCCACCACAACTATATCCCATTTCGCACCAAGCTTCAATCTGATCTCCACAAACTAGCGTCCCAGGAATTGTCCTGGACAGGTCGTTTGGCGGCATTCAAAATGTTTCATCTACCCCGTATCCTCTACCTCTTCAGGACCCTACCCATTCCTGTCCCTGCCCAATACTTTAAATCGCTCCAGTCTATCTTATCCTCCTATATCTGGCAAGGTAAGAGAGCTAGATGCGCTCACTCCACCCTTATTAAAACTCGCAAAGCAGGTGGCACTGGATACGTTGATTTCCAACACTATTACATGGCATCCGTCCTTACCCAATCCAGGGAGTGGTTTACAGCCACACCGTGCACCGCGTGGGGGCGGTTGGAATCCAACCTCACACCTGGCACAGGCCTAGCCCCATGGTTGCTGTTTACCACCACATCCACTAAAATCCCCTCTTCTGTATCTCCTACTATGGTAGCCACGGTCAAGACGTGGAATAAATTTGTCCACCTCTGCCATGGATATTCCGACAATACAGCTTTGAAGATCCCGATTGAGACCTTACAACACCACATACCTATGATATCTTATAAACAATGGCATGACCACGGCATACTATTTTTAAATGATATCTTAGATAAAGGTCGCCCCAAATCCTTCTCCGACTTACAACTTGCCTGACAAGGATATATACCTGCACTCTAGAACTACACACTTCCTGACTACTTCCCCCCAATGGGATCGCTACATACCCTTACCTACATGGCTCTTCCTCAACAACCCCTCCTCTTCCCAGAAAGGTATATCGCTCTTTTATAATGTTCTCCAAAAAAAAACTTTATTTGAGAAAACGACCCCCCTACTTAAATGGGAATCAGACCTAGGTTGCTCCTACACTTCACAACAATGGGCCAAAGCCTGCAAATCAGTCTATACAGTTACTAGTTGCTCTACCCTTTGGGAACTCTCTTCAAAAATTTCACTGAGATGGTACTTGACCCCAGCACGGCTATCTAAATTCGGTAAGGGGCAGAGTAATAGGTGTTGGAGACACTGTGGCTCTCAGGGGACCCTGCTCCATATATTCTGGGGCTGCCCCAAAATAACCCCCTTTTGGACATCGGTCTTCCAAGTGATCTCCGAGGCCTCGCACTCTGTAGCTCACCCCAAGCCTGGGCTAGCACTTTTGTCACTAGGTATGGAGGGATACCCTGCTGAGTCAAAACACACTATCTTACACATTCTCTTATCGGCTAGACTATGCATAACGAGGAACTGGAAACGCCCACTACCACCTACTGTAGGAGATGTTATACAAACTACCCAACTACATTACACCTACGAGACGACATTAGCACTCAGGGACGTGAATAAAGCTAGCGTAGCTAGGAAGTGGCACGATTGGTCCACCTGGTATAAACGAAACTGCATGTCTCCACTTGTTTTACCTTGAAATACCTGTGCTGCTCCAGCCAAGGAGGGTCGACTCCGGCCCCGGTCGCAGCCTTGAACCCAATTGGGGGTGACCGGTGAAGGAGAAGACCCTCTGGCATATATGCCTTATAGATCCCCTGGTTCAATACCTGTCTATACTTTGGAACTAGTGTACCTACTGTGCCTTATTACTCATTGTTACTCACTATTGTATTATTTGAGACATTGTTTGACTACCATATCACTACTGCATTATTTCTACCCATACGTCGCGACTCCTTGCGTGACTAAATGTTTGTCTGTCATGTAATCTGAAAACCTGAATAAAAATTTACTGATTAAAAAAAGAACGCACTCGAACAGAAAGCACCCCCAAATCCAGCAATACCTGCAAAGAACGCACAAAAAACAGATACGAGCGGACAGGACGCCACTGCAAAGCAGAAACGACCCGAAACGACCTGAATGCCAAATACGAACCCACAGCACACACTGAACCCGAGAATATGACCTGTAAAGCGCGGAGACTGAAAAGCGCGAATTGGCTCTAACCAAACCTTCGCTAACATGCGGGAACACGTAACTAGCAAAAGCGGAACCAAGGGCGGTAGGGCTGCGCATCTTCACCGGTCTCACGATTCGATGCGATTACGATTATCAAGGCCACGATTCGATTTGATTCGATTCCGCGATGCATCACGATGCATCACGATTGCAGCGCAAGTGTGCATGGCTTTCATAAAAAAAAAATTTAAGTACTCCATTTTTTTTTCTATCTGTTCTTAAAAAACAAAAAAACAACACACAATAACACTTCCTGCATGTAGCAAAGTCTAAACACAGCAGACATGCTACAGGAGATGGTCAGAGACTGCAGACATGCTACAGGAGATGGTCAGAGACTGCTGACATGCTACAGGAGATGGTCAGAGACTGCAGACATGCTACAGGAGATGGTCAGAGACTGTGGACATGCTATAGGAGATGTTTAGAGACTGCAGACATAGTACAGGAGATGGTCAGAGACTGCGGACATAGTACAGGAGATGGTCAGAGACTGCGGACATAGTACAGAAGATGGTCAGAGACTGCAGACATGCTACAGGAGATGGTCAGAGACTGTGGACATGCTACAGGAGATGGTCAGAGACTGCGGACATACTACAGGAGATGGTCAGAGACTGCAGACATAGTACAGGAGATGGTCAGAGACTGCGGACATAGTACAGGAGATGATCAGAGACTGTGGACATAGTACGGGAGATGGTCTATATTTCTCCTCCATACAGCCCAGTCCCTGCCTGCAGTGACAATGACTTGTCACAGGTGACAGTACATCAGATTCCACTACATGCCCGTACCCCGTGTCCCCGGATCACAGCACCCCTCTCCGCCTCTGTACTTACATGCTGCTCTCCACAGAGGATGATTAGAGGGAACTAACTTGTGTAATTGCAGCCTTGTAGTGAGATGGGCGATCTGCCAGCTCACCATCCCCCGATCTCCATTCCAGCTCTTCATTCTCTCTCTTCACTGTCAGCCGGGAATTCTCATTTGTATGATGCCCTGCTAATGTGACTGACTGACTGACTATCTGGCCCACCTCTCTCCACTCTCCACTCTGGTCTCACGTCTCTGTCGGCCCCGCTCACTGACTAGAACTTCAGATTAGTAGAGGATAGTGTTTGTATATGCCGCGCTAACGTGACTGACTGCACGGCTCGCCTATCTTCTATGTCCACTCTGCTCTTACGTCTCTCCTGGCGTCAGCCCCTCCCACTTTTCTACTGATCCAATCGTTAGGCAGTGGGCGGGGCTGACGCCAGGAGAGACGTAAAAGCAGAGTGAACATAGGAGATAGGCGAGCCGTGCAGTCAGTCAGCGTGGCATATACAGACACTATCCTCTACTAATCTGAAGTTCTAGTCAGTGGGTGGGGCTGACGCCAGGAGAGACGTAAGAGCAGAGTGGACCGTAGGAAAGAGGCGGGCCGGGCAGTCACACGAGCGCTGTAAAAAAAGGTACCATAGAACGGAGCACTCTCCCGGGAGGGGCGGGGACGGGGCGGGGCTAGGCATCGATTATCACGGTCACATGCATCGGAATCGCATCGGTACACCCGAATCGCGATGCACCGATGCAGCGATTAAATTTGACATCCCTAAAGGGTGGCGCCGTAGGCTTTGGCCTTCCCCTTTATAGTGACGTTGTACGTGGTTTACGTGTCTGCGTTCTGGTCCGAGGGGATTTTGGATCTGATGGTGTGTACGCACATCAGACCAACGGAAAATTTAGCCTTGTCCGATGAAAACGGTCCATCGGACATGTTTCCTCTGACATGTCTGATCGTGTGTACATGGCCTCAGAGACAGGGACCCAAGGCCCTACTACACCCAGTTGCGTTTTTCTCCCACAAAGCTGAGAGGAATTACGACATCGGGGACAGAGAACGCTTGGCAATTAATCATAAAAACTTAGTACCTGAAGGTTGCCAAAAGACTGAAACCACGCCAGGCCAGGTGGGCACTCTTTTTTACCCAGTTTTCTTTCCATATCACCTACAGACCTGGATCGAAAAACACCAAACCATACGCACTCTCCCGGATGTTTAATGGGCCTGAAGCCCCTTCATCTCCAGATACCATCCTAGCTCCCGTCAACTTCCTTATGTTGCAGGGGGATCTCCTATCTTGAATTAAGCAGGCCTCTTCAGAGATTTCCCTCTCATCAGATCCAGCCCTACAGTTGAAGGAAGACCTGTTATAGAAAAAGGATAAGATCTTTGTGCCCCAGCAACTACGGGTAGCAGTCCTCAAATCCTGTCACGACCATAAATTGGCCGGTCACTTTAGAGTACACAAGACATCTGAGCTTCTCCAGCGTACCTTCTGGTGGCCACAGTTACTATGTGGAATCTTGTACCACCTGTACCCAAAACAAGGGCAGCAGAACCAGAGCCTGGGGGTTATTAAAATCATGACCTGTTTCAGAGAAACCATGGAGGATGATATCCATGGATTTTATTGTCGAGCTGCCTCCATAAGAAGAGTACACCACCATCTTCGTGGTGGTGGATAGTCTTTCCAAAATGACCCATTTTCTACCTATGGTAGGAACACCTTCTGCTCCTGAAACTGCAAAAGTATTTATTAACCACTTAAGACCCGGACCAATATGCAGGCTAAAGACCCAAGGTGTTTTTACAATTTGCCACTGCGTCGCTTTAACTGGTAATTGCGCGGTCATGCAATGTTATACCGAAACAAAATTTGCGTCCTTTTCTTCCCACAAATAGAGCTTTCTTTTGATGGTATTTGATTGCCTCTGCAATTTTTATTTTTTGCGATATAAATGGAAAAATACTGAACATTTTGAAAAAAAATGATTTTTCTTATAACAACAAGTAAAAAATATCGAATAAACTAAATTTTAGTCAAACATTTAGGCCAAAATGTATTCAGCCACATGTCTTTAGTAAAAAAAATCGCAATAAGCGTATATTTATTCGTTTTCGCAAAAGTTATAGCGTCTACAAGCTAGGGTACATTTTCTGGAATTTACACAGCTTTTATTTTATGACTGCCTATCTCATTTCTTGAGGTGCTAAAATGGCAGGGCAGTACAAAACCTCCCCAAATGACCCCATTTTAGAAAGTAGACACCCCAAGGAAACTGCTGAGAGGCATGTTGAGTCCATTGAATATTTTTTTTTTGGTCCCAAGAGATTGAATAATGACAAAAAAAAATAAAAAAGTTTACAAAAAGTTGTCACTAAACGATATATTGCTCACACATGCCATGGTTATATGTGGAGTTGCACCCCAAAATACATTCTGCTGCTTCTTCTGAGTATGGGGATACCACATGTTTGAGACTTTTTGGGAGCCTAGCCACGTATGGGGCCCCAAACACCAAGCACCGCCTTCAGCATTTCTAAGGGCGCACATTTTTGATTTCACTCCTCACTACCTATCACAGTTTCGAAGGCCATAAAATGCCAAAATAGCACAAAACCCCCCCCAATTGACCCCATTTTGGAAAGAAGACATCCCAAGCTATTTGCTGAGAGGCATGTTGAGTCCATGGAATATTTAATTTTTTTGCCCCAAGTCATTGAATAATGACCTAAAAAAAAAATTACAAAACTTTGTCACTAAATTATATATTTCTCACACATGCCATGGGCATATGTGGAATTGCACCCCAAAATACATTCTGCTGCTTCTCCTGAGTACGGGGATACCACATGTGTGGGACTTTTTGGGAGCATAGCCGCGTACGGGGCCCTGAAAACCAATCACCGCCTTCAAGATTTGTGTGAGTGAAATCAAAAATTTATGTCCTTAGAAATCTTGAAGGCAGTGCTTGGTTTTCGGGGTCCCGTACGCGGCTAGGCTCCCAAAAAGTCCCACACATGTGGTATCCCCGTACTCAGGAGAAGCAGCAGAATGTATTTTGGGGTGCAATTCCACATATTACCATGGCATGTGTGAGAAATATATAATTTAGTGACAATGTTTTGTACATTTTTTTTTTTTTTGGTCATTATTCAATCACTTGGGGCAAAAAAATTTAATATTTCATGGACTCAACATGCCTCTCAGCAAATAGCTTGGGGTGTCTACTTTCCAAAATGGGGTCATTTGGGGGGATTTTGTGCTATTTTGGCATTTTATGGCCTTTGAAACTGTGATAGGTAGTGAGGAGTGAAATCAAAAATTTGCGCCCTTAGAAATGCTGAAGGAGTTGCTTGGTTTTCGGGGTCCCGTACGCGGCTAGGCTCCCAAAAAGTCCCAAACATTACAGTATAACAGTAAGATCTTACCATACCATACCTGCAAAGCAAATACCAATAAAAAAAACATAGTAAAAAATAAAACATTTTTTAACGCAACCTGTGCCTAATATATATATGCCGAAGCATGGGGGCATCCTCCCGCAAAAAAGTTATGCCGCGTACACACGGTTGGACTTTTCTATGCCGTGTACACATGGTCAGACTTTTCTATGCTGTGTACACATGGTCAGACTTTTCCACTGGAAAGCCTCCGTAGGAATGTCAACCGTATGTACGCGGCATTAGGAGCAAAATCGCTCCTCCGCCCCTAATGCCCCCATGCTTCGGCATATATGCTCTTTTTTATCTGTGGTGGTGAAATCACCTCCTACAGCTCTGGAGTCACGGCTTTATATATCGTGGGAGCAAACGCTGTTGCTGTCAAGATAAATAAGTCCGCGCAACAGCTGAATGGCGTACCTGAAAACAGTAAAGTAAATTACATACCTGAAAAGCAAGCATGAAAAAACATAACAATAAAACTTTGCAGAATAAAATAGAGTAAAAAAGAGAAGAACAATAGAGTGAGAATAGAGAGGGAGAGAACAATAAAACGACAACTATTTTTGTTTTTTTTATTTTATATTTTTTTTGTGTTTTTTTACTTTTTCCTTTTTTACACTTTTTTTTGTAACTGTTTAACTTTTCGGTTCCAGGTTTGGGTCTCTCAAAATGCGACAGCATCTTGGGAGACCCTGTGTACGTGTGCCTAGCCTGTGATATGTTTTGCCCTACGCTAATACTTCACTAGTGTGTGGAAGCGTTCAAAACTATTGCCAATACAAAGACCAGGATCGGCAGGACATCGGGGACAAAAATAACGGGTGTCACACCTAAATCCGCGCTTGCTACAGACACGACATCTTCTTTGGGGGGCTTTTTGGGTAGGGGTACTCTCGAGGGCATATATAAAATGCCTCTCATGCAGTCGGCTTACTGCATTTGGTAGGGGATGGTGAGGTGCAGAACCGCCTGGATACAGGAGTTCTGTGACGATATCCTTCTGGAATTGGAGGAAGGGTCCGTTCTGTCCTGAAGTTTTGTATAAGACAAAAGCATTCAGCAAAGTCAATTGGAATAAATGTAGAGACACTTTTTTGTACCAGCGTCTCGATTTATGGGCAATATGATACGGCGCCATCAACTGGTCGTTGAGGTCCACCCCTCCCATATTTTGGTTATATTTGTGGACACAGAGGGGTTTCTCCACAACACCAGTCGCCGTTTGAATTTGTACTGTCGTGTCTGCGTGAAGGGTGGTAAGCATGAAAACATTCTTATTGTCCCGCCACTTCACAGCGAGCAAATTATTACATCTGCAGCAGGCTCTCGCCCCCAGCTTAAGACGGGCATCTACAAGCCGCTGGGGAAAGCCCCGGCGATTAGGTCGCACGGTGCCACATGCTCCAATCTGATGATCAAACAAGTGACTAAAAAGTGGCACGCTGCTGTAATAATTGTCCACATACAAGTGGTACCCCTTTCCGAATAAGGGTGACACCAAGTCCCAGACAATCTTACCAGCGCTCCCCATGTAATCTGGGCATCCTTCCGGCTCTACGTGACTATCTTTGCCCTCATAAACCCTAAAGCTCCATGTGTAGCCTGTTGCCCTGTCACAAAGCTTATAGAGCTTGACCCCGTATCTGGCACGCTTGCTGGGAAGGAACTGCTTGAAAGACAAGCGGCCAGCAAATTTAATCAGGGACTCGTCAACGCAGACAACTTGCTGGGGATTAAACAAGGCTGCATAACGTTCATTGAAATGGTTTATGAGGGGCCGAATTTTGTAGAGCCGGTCAAATTCAGGGTCTCCACGTGGACGACAAAGTGCATTGTCACTGAAATGCAGGAACCGCAGGATCATCTCGTATCGTTTCCTGGCCATGTGAGCAGAGAATATGGGCATTTGGTCAATTGGATGTGTGGACCAATACATGCGCAATTGAGGAAATGGATGTATGCCCATATTGAGGGTAAGGCCCAGAAAGGTCTTAAATTCGGAAACCGTAAGAGGTCTCCATTCTTTGGCAAGGACGGACTGGGGATTAGCGGCGATGTAGGTACCAGCATACAAATTACTCTGGTCCACAATAGATCTATAGAGATCTTCCGTGAAATACAGCGAATAAAAATCAAGTGGCGTAAAATTCGCTGTATCCACCTGAATTCCGGGTTGGCCAGTGAATGGGGGAAGTACAGGTTCTGCAGAAGTGGCGGGGACCCAATCAGGATAGGCGAGATCTGCAGGAAGGGCACTATGGGCACGACGGGCCTGTCTTTTTCTTCTTGGTGGTAGCGGGACACTACTTGTGCTTGCCACCTCGCCAGCTTGAACTGCACTTATGGGACTCGCCACGTCACCACGTGATACTGCAGTGCTGGATGAACGTCCAGGGTGTACTAGGCCGCTGGTGCTTGCCAATCCACCAAGAGGAATAGCGGCGCTAGTACTCGCTCTCTGCTCCATACAAGGGTCCTGCGGTTCTTGCTCCTCAACAACCTCAGAACGGGGTCGGGTACGCCTGGCCTTAGCAGGGACCACCACTCCGTCGTCAGAGCTATCTGACATGGAGCCACTGTCGTAAACAGGATCGTATTCTGAGCCCGAATCTGTCAGATGCGTGACCTCCTCATCATCATCTGACGACATGCACATGATCCTAACAGCCTCTTCACCAGTGTACATCCGCTTTGCCATTTTGGGCTCTAAATTTAGTCGTAGACTGGTGATGATTTTACGGGTAAAAAAAGCACCTGGCTATAGAAAGGCAAATGTAGAAAACGCTTCAAAAAAACTGTTAGCGATCGCAGGGATCAGGCCTGTCTCTGCGAACGCTGCAGTTGTGTGTGATGCATTTTTGAAGTGACAGTGATCGATCGATACTGCACTTGGGTGGGTTGGGCTGGGCGGAGGGGCAAAACGCAAGTGCTAGCGGGTATCTGGGCTGATTCCACTAACAATGCGTTTTTGGGTACCCTAAACTGCTGGGTACGCTAGTAAAGATCTGATCAGATCAGGTATCGATCCGTTCAGATACTATACCACTAAGGGGGGGTGTATGCTTTGCGAGTGTGTGTAAGCGTTACTGGCACTAACCTAACGCTGCCTGGGGCGACGCAGACCCTGACTGACGCAAAAATTTAATTTATATCACCCGCCGGGCGATCAGGGGGTTAAACCTTTATTGGGTTATATACGGCAGGTGCCCTGATGCTATAAACAGCAAACTAACTAATCAGCGTCAACCGTAACACTTATATGGTGATCACTGGTGAAAGGGTTAACTAGGGGGCAATCAGGGGGTTAAAACCTTTATTAGGTAATATATGGGGGTACCTAACGCTTTCTAAAAACCTAAATAACTAACTGGCTAACCTGCGTCACTACTGACACTTATATGGTGATCACTGGTGAAAGGGTTAACTCTAGGGGCAATCAGGGGTTAAAAACTTTATTTATGGGGGTACCTAGCGCTATAGAACCTGGCGGCGAACCTCAAAAAAAACTAACTGCCTAGCGGCAACAGTGACACTAATACAGCGATCAGAAAATCGATCGCTTAGTGACACTGGCAATAGGGGGTGAAAGGGTTAACTAAGGCAGTGATCAAGGGGTTAAACCTTTATTAGGGGGGGTAGGGGGCTACCCTAGACCTAAAGGGGGCTAAGACTAACTGCCCTGACACTTTTTACTGTAACACTGACACTAAATGCAGTTATCAAAAAAAAATTATTACTGCATTTAGTGACACAATGTTACAGTGGACTGGGGGGGGTGATCGGCGGTGACAGGAAGGGGTTAAGTGTGCCTATGTGTACCTGTGTCAGTGTACTGTTAGGTGCAACTTACTTGGTGATGTGTTCTCTCCTCGGCGTCGGACGAAAAGACCGAAACGAGGAGGAACACAGCACTTCCCTCTTCCTGTGTTTACACTTAGCACAGGAAGAGGCGGCGGCGGGCACGCGCATTGGCTGGTAGCGATCGCGAGGGGGTGGCTGAAAACGAATCGCCGCCCCCTCATCTCGGATCGCTCCCGGAGCTAAAGGAACCGCCGCATGTACGGGGGGGGGGGTCCGATCGGACCCCTAAACCCCCTCAAGGCACCAACGTATATATACGTTGATGTGCCTGTCGGTGCCATTGTGCCGACGTAAATGTACATGCGGCGGTCCTTAAGTGGTTAAGGAGATAGTGAGACTCCATGGCATCCCCGAAAATATTGTATCTGAACCGTGGGGCGCAGTTCACGTCAAGTTCACGTCAAGATTCTGAAGAGCACTGTGTTGAGCCCCTGAAAACTGATCTCTCCTTTTTCCTCTACATATCATCCGCAGACCGAGCACACCAACCAAACGCTCGAGCAATACCTGAGTTGCTTTTCTAGTTTTTCTCAGGATGACTGGGCCTCTTTATTGCCCCTTGCAGAATTTGCCTACAACAACTCTGTCCATTCTGCTACCAAGCAGTCTCCATTTTTTGCCAATTACGGTTTTCACTCCCTGTTCCTATCCAACAACATTCCAGAATGCTCAGTACCGGCTGCCTGAGAAACCCTGGATTTCTTCTCCACTAACAATAAGTTACTCCAGGAGACAATGGCGAAAACTCAAGAACATAATAAGGAGGTGTTTGACAGGAGGAGGAGAGGAGAACTTGACCTGGCACCAGGAACCTAAAATTAGCATGCCCGTTCAAGAAACTAGGTCCCAAGTTTGTGGGCCCCTTCCAGATACTCAACGAAGTGGCCTATGAACTAAAATTACCTACTTCCTTCCGGATCCACCCAGTCTTCCACGTGGCATTACTCAAGCCCACAGTCCCGGATCCCTTCACCAACCGGAATGCCGGTCCTCGTAAGCCAGTACTTTTTGATGGCGAAGAGGAATTGAGGTGGAATCCATCCTGGATTGTAGGAAGAGACGTAACCAGGTTCAATACCTGGTGAAGTGGAAGGGCTACAGTCCGGAAGAAAATTCCTGGGAACCAGAGACCAACATTCATGCTGAGAGACTGATCCTGGCTTTTAAGAGAGCGCACCCAAGAAAGTTGGCCCAGTTGGGACGTCACGGAAAACCTCCCAGCAGTTGTCCTGTCAGCAGCAAGGACAGGAGAATCCAGTCTCGGCGGGTGCACGTTGGTCTGCGAGTGCACGTTGGTCAGCGAGTGCACGTTGGTCTGCGAGTGCACGTTGGTCTGCGAGTGCACGTTGGTCAGCGAGTGCACGTTGGTCGGCGAGTGCACGTTGGTCGGCGAGTGCACGTTGGTCAGCGAGTGCACGTATATTGTCTTGTTGAGCACCTGTGTATTGTCTTGATTTTCTCACACCAATGCAAGATCCAAGTTCTCAAACTAGACCAAGCATCAGTAGCAGACTTAGCTATGTGGGACAACTTCCCCACCTGATAGAACAGCATTTCAATCTTCATCCGAGTGTCAGCCGAGCCACCACAGGCTTTTGCCTGCATTTTTCGTCCGCCACTGGTTCTCAAAACCTTGGCCCCCCGAAATTCTCTTAAATTTCTGCTTCACCCAGTCCTTATCACGCCTCGTGCTGTACCCCATTGTGGCAGCTGCCCAGGTCTGGGGCCACACTTGAACTGGACAGACAGTGTTCTTCACCACAGACAATCAAGCCACAGCTGACTTCATCAATTAAGGTAGATCAAGCCTCTCCTCATCACGTCCTTCCTGCGCAGGCTCGCTCAGCTGTCACTTTGTCACCAGTTTAATATCTTCTGTAGACATGTTCCAGGCAAATGCAAAATCGCAGCTGATGCTCTGTCCCATTCCAACCTTACTTTGTTTTTCCAGCAAGAGCCTGAAGCTGAACCAATAACTATCCCTGTCCCACCCTGGTCATTGCTGACGATGGATTGAAGTAGCATCTCACCAACTCAACCCAGCTTATTAACCACCCCTTGGCACGCAACACACTGAAGGCCTATCGCACTGCTTGGAACACTAACTGCTAATTTTTGGCCACTTGCCTCGGAGCAGCAATAGGCAATGTTAGACACGTCCTAGCCTTCATATCGTATTGCCACACGCAGCTGACCCTTTCTCACAATACTATCACGCCATATCTAGATGGCGTCCAGCATTTCCTGTCCCTGCAGGACCCCAGTAAACTGTCAGTATTCTCGAGCCCATGCAGTCAAGTCCCTTCTACAGAGCATACAGAAGCACCAACCTGTAGTCAGTGGCGAGCGCCTACCTTTCAAGAGTGCCCTCTTTAGGGACATGTCTGAAATCCTTACTCGTTCCCCATTTAGGGCCTTGCCCAGCATAGTCATCCAAGCAGCCATCTACCAGGCCTTCTACAGTTCCCTACAACCTAGTGAATTTACAGTCAGTGGCTCCGGCCGTCAGACACTGCTCGGACGCCACCCGACTCGCTTTTGAACCCCTACACTCTCAGTCTGCAAACGCAACGAACCAGCCCCGGGGGTTGACATTAACCTGTTTCAGACTAACAATGCCTGACGCCCAGTGACGGTGCTCGACTGACTACTGCTGACTACTACCCAGCCAATCTGATGGTAGCTTGTTGCTACCCTTTCTAAACCAGCTCCCTGAGTGGCAGACAGTTGTCAAGCATGTCAGAATCCTAAGCAACTTGGGCTTCAAATCCCAGTCGGTTCTCTGGACATTCTTTCCGAATTAGAGCAGCCTCAACTGCCTCCCAACAGGGAGTACCAGACCACGTAATCGAGATACCAGGCTGCTGGGAAGTCTCCTTGTTTTGCCACATACATCCCAAATCCTCAGGAAGGAATGGCACAAGCCTTTACCAAGCTGGCTCAATAAATACAAGAAATCAATATCAGCTATTTCTGAGTCTTTTGCCCCCTTTTCAAGGCACACTTCAGGTCTATTTATGTTGTAAGTCTTGTTGCGTGTTTATGTGATCCACATCACTCTCGGTCAGAGGGCCACGACCATAAATAAGAAGGCCAGTATGGTGGCCTGAGTTTATGGGAGGAGCCCGGAGGGTATTTAAGCAGCCCACTCACTCATGCTCTTTGTCGGTTCAGTGTGCAGTACTACACGTCACTGGGCCGACTCTTCCCATCTCACCTCATGTCCGTGAGTCTGCGCATTCAATCGCATTCGACACCCTCCCGCCCTTCCCTTTTTCAGGGCACTTCTCAGCATATCCTTCTTCAACAACTACCCATTACTTACTTTGGGTATGCCCCCTTTTCTTGGCATACTGACCAGACCACCAAGGCACACTTCAGGTCTATTTATGTTGTAAGTCTTGTTGCGTGTTTATGTGATCCACATCACTCTCGGTCAGAGGGCCACGACCATAAATGAAAGAAGGTCTGTTCGGCAGTACATTTTTTAGGGTTTTGTCTGAGTGTAGGATAGGCCAATGCTTTTTGATGATCATTTCTAGGTCCTTGTGCTGTATATTATAGCCCGTTAAGAAGGCCATTTATCCCACTTTTCTTTTTTTCTTGTTAGATGTGTCAGTAGTCATGTAGGCTCTATTCATTTTCTTGAAGGTTTCCTTCAGTGCTTCCAATTCCTTTAGTTTATACTCCTTATACAAATTTGTCGATAATGGTTTTACTCTGAATTTATAAATCACTAACTTTACTACAGTTCCTGTAGATCCTCATTAATTGTCCTTTAGGAATATTGTTAATCCATTGCTTGTGATGACAACAATTTCTAGGTATATAACCATTCCTATCAGTTTAAAAAAAAAAAGTTCTGGTATAAATATTTTCGTTCTCCTTAAATAGTTGTAGATCTAGGTAGTCTATTGTTGTTAACAGGTAATTTTTGGCTTGTATACTTGCTTTAGTGTCAGCACACAGCAAAAAATATATCAGTCACTTGTTCGGGGTCTACAGGAAAGAAAAAAAAAACTCTATTCAGCTAAATGTTAAGTACATGTTGCCTTGTTTTTTTTCACAGTTTTTTTTATTATTCAACGTATATTATTATAGTACATTTTGTGCACAAATTCAAAATACAAAATATGCCAGTATTAAAAAATAAATAAAATAAATATTTGTGTAAAAACTCTTATTTTCAACTCTTATTTCCAAACTTACTCTCTTATCTATATCTCTTTTGTGCATTGTTGTGCATTGTTTTGTGTGTAAATCCATTTATCGCCTGCCCACCCCTCCCTACCCTTGCCACCCCACCCAGTCACACCCTTAAGTATTTTATGTTACCTCTCATTTATTTTCTTGTTGTTTTACCCTACTCTTCTCTATTCCTTATGTTTAGCTCCGGAGACCTTCCCTTATCGCCTGTGGAGGCGAGAGTCTGTCAACGCTCAACCATGTTTGCCATATTTGATTGAATTTCCCAGTATCCCCCCTTCGGCTATATGTTAATCTTTCTCTATGAAGTAGAGAGTTTACTAAAAGAGCCCACTGCCTTCCCGTGGGAACTTCTGATGCCATCCAGTATCGTGCTATAAGTTTTCTTGCTAGATACAATATCCTAGTTAACATTATATGCATTCCCTTTGAGAGTGTTTGCATCTCTATGGCTCCCAATAAATATGTCAGGGGATCCAATGGGATAGATGTCTGTGCAAGTCTACTTATATGCTGGGAGATCTCCTCCATTTACTACGACATTTTAAGACTGTATAGTTCTGCGCCCTAGATAGTATTTCTCTATATATTTTGGAGATTAATCCTTTCCAGCCCTCTGCTCTGAGTACTGTCTTAATTAGGGGGGGTTCCACTATTATTAAAGATTGTGTTTTTTGTTGTGCCTGTAGTGCATGCCTCAATTGAAGATATTGATATCCCTTTGATCCAAGCTGAAATTCTTGACACAGTTGTTCATATGTCTTCAGCACCTCTCCTTCATACAACTGCTTAACGAATTGTATCCCTTTCTCTTTCCACTCAGTAAATCCTTTTAGATCCTGTATTTCCGGGTACCTTGGGTTATTCCATATCGGGGTAAGGGGCAACGGCCCCCTTACTCCCAGGGCTTTCCTGACCTCTCCCCATACCCTTTTCAGCAAAATACCTGTCGGAGCTGAGTGTGGAATGCTAGGGAGGTCCATTTCCTCCACCAATGCAGGAGCACTACTTGTTACCATACTATAAATAGAGTCCTCATTCTTTTCCTGTCCCCATCCCGCTAAATGTTGAGTCTGAGCAGCTAAAAAATAGGTTTTAGGGTGTGGGACTGCAAGACCACCCCTATCCTTACTGTTCTGAAGGGTGGCTAGGCTAATCCTGGCCACTTTTTTCTTCCATATCAGGGCTCTCATCAATGTTTCACTTTGTTTGAACCATTTATTTGTGATCCACATAGGGGAATTATGGAAGACGTAAAGGAGCTGTGGTGCCCAAATCATTTTAATTAGGTTTGCTCGACCCACTACCGACAGAGGAAGTTTGCACCAACTGTTGCATTTCTCCCTCTATCTATCCAACAGTGGTCTCAGATTCAACTGAAGGTACTTTGCCGGGTCTGGAGAAACCACTACTCCTAAATATTTGAAGCTTTTACTTATAACAATCTGCTCAGCTCCAGGTGGCAGTGGTGCCTCCATTGAGTCTATAGGCATCAAGGTTGACGTTGACCAATTAATGGCAAGCCCTGAGAAGCGACCGAACTTCCCAATGATCTGGATCACTGCCTGCAATGATGCGGAAGAGTCACCTAGGTAAATTAACGCATCATCTGCATACAGTGATATCTTATCTTCCCTCTGACCCCTACGGAAACCTGTCACCTCACTGGAATTACGAATATAGCTAGCCAGGGGCTCAACCGCTAGTGCGAACAACAATGGGGACAGTGGGTACCCCTGCCAAGTCCCTCTATGAAGCTTAAACGCAGATGAAAGACTATTATTAATGCAAAGTCTGGCTCGAGAATCGGAATACAACACCTTCACCCATTTTATAAACCTGTCTCCTATTGCATATCTTGCCAAGACCTCCATGAGGTAGGGCCACTCCACACTGTCAAATGCTTTAGCAGCATCCAGCGATAGAATGGCCCTACCTCCCGGGTTATCCACCGGCATCTGTAAATTCAGATAAAGTCGCCGTATATATTATCTGCCGTAGAGCGAGATAGTATAAAGCCACATTGATCACTATGGGGCTGATTTACCAAGCCTGTGCGCCATGACTCATGGTGCACAAGCAGGAGTAAACCCGTTTTTGAGATTTACAAAAGAGATACACTGCCAGTGCAGTGTATTTCTTCATTTACTAAACTGCCTAATGCGCCCATGAGAGGGCGCACAGCACGCCAGTACAGAGCTGGCGTATGGCATTTAGTTCTGTAAACATCGGGGATTCGGGCGGGAGTTTAGGAGGGGAGGGAGGGGGTGATGCAGGGGAAGTGTAGTGACATGTGTTTGAACGTGTGTGGCGGGCCGAATTAAAAGCGAAAGTGACTTTTGAGAAATGATCCACGTGCGCTTGCAAAGTACGCCAGAACATCGGAAGGTTCATTTGCATACTGGCCATGCGCAAAGGGAGATTTCAGGGAATGCCGTGCGCCTTGTCAGTACGCCGAGAAATTCTTGGTAAATACCAAGCGGCGTAGCAGTGTTTGCACTGCGAGAAACGGCGCACGGCAATCTCCGAGCTGTTCTCGGGCTGCGCCGACACTGAAGGGGAACTCCGCGCCAAATTTCAAATTTGAAACCGGCGCGGGTTCCCCCCCGGGGGTATAATAGGCTCTCCGGCTTTGGTCCGGAACGTGAGGGGTTAACCCACGCCAAAAACGGCGTGGGGTTCCCCCCCAGATCCGTACCAAGCCTTATCCCAGGCACGCAGTCTGGCCGGACAGGAATGGGGGTGGGGACGAGCGAGCGGCCCCCCCTCCTGAGCCGTACCAGACCACATGCCCTCGACATGGGGGAGTGTGTGCTTTGAGGGAGGGGGGCACTGCCCCCCCATCCCAAAGCACTCTTGTCCCCATGTCGATAGGGACAAGAGCCTCTTCCCGACAACCCTGGCCATTGGTTGTCGGGGTATGCAGGCGGGAGACAATCAGAATCTGAGAGCCCCTTTAATAAGGCGGCCCCCAGATTCTGGCCCCCCACCCTATGTGAATGAGTATGGGGTACATGGTACCCCTACCCATTCACCTGGTGGAAAAAGTGTAACACAAATAAACCACACAAGAATAAAATAATTTATTAGCCAGCTCCGGGGGTCTTTCGCCAACCCACCCCGGTCTTCGCCACCGCAGTCTTCCGCCGCCGCCCCCTTCACCACGAAGCTCCGTGCTTGTGGGGGAGGGCAGCGGGCTTCGAAGTTTTCGCCGGGGTGAGGGTCGCACATCCCACCCCGGTTTTCTAGTCGTCTTCCGCCGCGGCCCCCTTCACCATGAAGCTTCCTGCCTATGGGGGAGGGCCGTGGGCTTCGTAGTTTTCTGCCGGGGGGGCTCTCGATAGCCTCTTCTGCCTGGCTCTTCCGCGGGGGCCAGGGCTTCTCGTCGCTGTGTCGCCGTCTTCCGCCGCCGCCCCCTTCACCACGAAGCTCCGTGCCTGTGTGGGAGGGCAGCGGGTTTCGAAGTTTTCAGCCGGGGTGAGGGTCGCACATCCCACCCCGGACTTCTAGTCGTTTTCGCCGCCGCCCCCTTCACCATGAAGCTTCCTGCTTATGGGGGAGGGCGGCGGGCTTCTCGTCGCTGTCTTCCGCCGCGGGGTGACACTCGCGGGCTTCTTCTTCCATTCGATGTTGACACCGCGAGGTCCGGCGCTGAAATGCCGACAGAGCGGTGGGCACGGACTTATATTGGCATTGGGCATGGGCGTGGTTATGCCACCATGTGACCTTAACCCATGTGACATCACAGGGCATGATGGAAATGTGATGTCACATGGGTTAAGGTCACATGGTGGCATAACCACGCCCACGCCCAATGCCAATATAAATCGGTGCCCACCGCTCTGTCGGCATTTCAGCGCTGCAGCTGAAATAGTTTGGGCCTAAACCATCAAGTGTGATTTGTCTCTAAGCTCTTTCCTGGTGTGTATGCATGAAATGTTTAGTCACCAAAAAAGGAAGGACAAAGCGGTAAGTATTGTTTCCTAGAATTGATGTCCAGACTGACTTTTTAAAGCACATGTGCAAGATGTAGGAAAACCTGCAAACAGGGCCTGTTTGGAGGGGGGGGGGGGGGTGGTGTATTGGTGGAAATTTTTTGTTTATTCAGACACGACATTAGGTACCAAATTTACAAATAACGGGGAAACATCAAGAAAATCTCACACTGCTTACAAACATTTACATATACAAGATAATCATTTAAACAACTATAACACTCCTATAAAACCAACATTGAATTTACAAACCTTGAAAACACAGACTACTAACACGCAACCAATTCACCAGTGCTAACCTCTATCAGGTTGGGCAAACTTTTATCACCCTCCATTATCCGGCCCATTGCACTTTGGGTCACTATTGGTGCATACCCATAATTAAGGTCCATAAGAAACAAAAGAAAGAATAACAAAATACTATATATGGCATATTTTACGCGGATTAGCCAACTACCTGCGCAAGCCTATTGGCATCAACTGCAGAAACCTACAGCCTCTGCCCCATCTGGCCACTGCACCAGGTCATAGCTAGCCAAATCCATCAACAGACCACATATCTATACATCATAAACATCGAACAAAATCCCGCTATATTAACCGACTAGTAAAATAACAAATTACTCTGCGGCACCCGCACCCTCATCCTGCTTAGAACAGAGCACAGAACCCACTCCCGCATCACTCATTTAACACCTTTTTTACTTTTTTTCTTTTTCTTCTTATTCTTCCTAAGCACTACCCAACCAGTATCACCGGCTGCTGGGCCCACCCCACTCATACCCTCTGAGGGCTCTTCACTTGACCCGGCCTGAGGTCTTTTCTGTGACCCAAGGGCCACCTCCATATCCTCCTGGGTTACTGCACCACCCAACGCATGAGAATCCACCCGGGGGGGGGAGAGCGGGGCAAAACGGGAAGAAAGCGGGAGGGGAACAGAACAAGAATGAGAGGAGGGGGCAACAGGAAGAGAAAAGGAAGGGGGGGGGGGATAGCACAGACTGGCCCCAACACCCCCCCCCCCCCAGGGGGAACCACCAAACCCTCCTCACTCCCCTCTACTTCAGAATCGGTGTCTAAGGCAGAGGAGTCCAGCAAAAACTCAGGAGGCCCCCCAAGGAAAACCCCACCACCTCCTGACACTCCACTCTGACCCGGAGGGTCAGGGGCTACTGCACCAACCCCTGCCCTCCTCCTGATGAGACCCTGCCTTTGAGGCTCCTCACCCCCCTCTACCTCAGAATCAATGTCCACTCCACTCTGACCTGGAGGATTAGGGGCAGCTGCACCAACCCCCGCCCTCCTCCTGACAGAACCTTGCCTCTGGGGCATAGGGGCAGCCCGACCACCAGATCTAGAAGCACCCGCGGCCTGCCCCCCCCACCCCCCTCCATCTCAGAATCAGTGTCCGAGGTGAAACCTTCCGACACCCCAGATTCCTCTTGCACATTACCCCTATAAGCCTGCGGACATCGACTGAAAGGGTGACCTAACTCGTTACAAAGATTACATCTAATATGGGCACACCCGTCCGCCAGGTGACCCCTCCCACCACAGCGCGTGCACTTCACAACAGTGCATTTAGCGCTCAAGTGAGTGGGGGACCCGCACTTAAAACACCTTTTAGGCTGTCCAGGATAAAAAACCAAAATTCTGTCTCTCCCAATGAAAGCACTCCCAGGGATATGAGCCATGCTATTTCCCTGCCTCTTCAACTTAATCTTAACCCCCCAGGCCCCTGTCCAGATCCCCCTTTCATCCACCTTCTTCCAAAGGGGGCACTGGAGCTGGCCATGACGGGTCAACCAGGTCGCAATGTCTTCCGGAGGAAGGGATTCATTGCGTACCAGGATGGTTACATTTTTGACCTCCTCCTGCCTAGACAGGGGGGTCAAACAGAACTTGGACCGTGGGTCCTGTTTTTTGACTAGTTCATAATTCAACAAAAACATTTCCATAACGATGACTGACATAAAACTAAAATCAAACTCTACTGAACCTCCCGGATGGATAACCGCAAAGAGGTCAGACGCCCTTACTCCCAGAGAGAGGACCATATCGATGACCTCTCCTCGGGACGGGCACTGACCTTCACCAATAAACTTTAGTTGCACCACATTCCTTCTCCTGCGTTCTGTACCACCACCTCCCCTGGACCATGCCCTCTCACCCCGCTGCTCTTGCGCAGGGGGAACCCTGAAATTGCGGGCACCGAACTTGCTGTAAATATGATCCAAGGGAGCACTTAACCCAGCCACTTGAGCATAAGACCTGCCCTCCCTCAAAGCATTGAGCAAGCTCTCTTCCTGAGAGGTTGTGATAACTCCCGCAGGTTGGGGTGCATCAAATGGACCAACCCCCCTCAGGACCTCCATTGACGCAACCTGGGCAGTCTCCTCATGACTCGCTGCCCTCCCCCTCACTACTGAAGGACCCAAAAGGGGGCCCGACCCCAACACAACTTCCTGTACCTGAGCAAATTGAGTATCATCCATATTAAAACCAGAGTCCCCCATCTCTTCACAGGCTCCATAGGAACCTACATGGACTTCTGTCACAGCTGCAGACTGGGAACCTTCTAACTTTCTAATAAAATCCATTGCCAAACATTCATCATCTAAATGTCCCGCAGGGTGATCCCCCCAAACTGGAGCCTGTTCAGAAGGGAGACCCGCAGATGGGGAAGTACTCACAAGTCCCTGGGTATTCTGTTCCAAAGCTGAGGACCGGACCTGGCCGGGAAATGGAGCTCCGGGTGTTACCACAGCCACTTCCGGTTCACCCGCTGACGTCACTTCCGGGTCACGTGCTGACGTCACTTCCGGGTCACATGCTGACGTCACTTCCGGTTCCGGGTCACGTGCTGACGTCACTTCCGGTCGCGCCTCCGTCCCAATCACGGGATGCCCCTCACCCTGTAAACCCGCAGCGGTCGCCACCACAACGGCCGGCTGACCCTGCTGTAGGCTACTTGCTGGGTTCACAGAGGCCAAAGCACCCCCGCTTCCAGGAGCAGGCTTATCACCCTGATCTTGCTGGGAACCAGACACACTCTTCACGGTGACCAAAAGACCAGGCGGAAGACGAGGAAGACTCACCACGGGGTTGAGACCTCTCTCACTCACGCAAGTACCTCCTGCTTCGTGGGACAACCTCCCACTTGATGTTGTACCCCCTATCTTCACAGGTTGGGGTCCGGCAGGTGCCTGGGCGCCCTCAGCGGTACTCTCCGAGATAGTCCCTGAGGTCTGAGGTTCCACTAACAGAGAATCCCCAGCCCCCTCAGCTACTAATGCTGACTTGCCTCTCCTTGCTGCCTGCTTGCTCTCCTCAGAGGCACGTTGGAGCTCCCTCCTGATTGGAAGGAGGAAAGCCTTCTCTGCAGTCCCTCTGGAACAGAGACACATAACAAGACCCCATAACTGACCATTCTGCTCTTTCAACAGGTCTATTGCTTCCTTGAATTCGAATCTTTTTGAGCTACTAGCCCGATCTCTTCTGTTCCTTAAACTGGCCAGCACTGTAATCCTGGAATGGAGAGCTTGTGCCGCCTTCTGAATCAAACCTTTGGTTTTGCTGCGTCTTCTCAGCATTCGCTGATCATCCTCCCCTTGCTGGGGAAAAGTCCAATCTGCCAGCTTGGACTGGACCGACAAAAATTGCTTCTCTTCTTTATTTAAATCCCCAAAACTCGGGAGATCCACGGTCCTCGGAGGTACCGGGCGGGAGGTGAACTCCCCTTGCCCAGGAACAAGCCCCTGGCCTGGGCTTGATGAGGCCATAGCCTCCCCTCTCCTCCAGGGTCTGGTTCTTCACAGGAGCTGCTTCAAAGACACAACCTCTTCCTTCAAGGCATTGGTGGACAGGCTTGAAGTGCTAATTTACAGCGCTGTGCTTGAAACTAGCACAAGATAATCCTATTTTAATTGTGGGTTGTTTGAGGGAAGCCAAGTGAGTGTTTGAACCCCTGCTAGTGTTTTTAGGTTGGGCTTTGTGTCCCTTTTCTTATAATTGGCTTCACTTCCTGTCACACAGCTGAACAGGAAGTGAGGTTAAAACCCTACCAATGGTCTTTTCTTCGGGACACAGGTCAATCTAACTAGTGTCCCCATTAAGCAAATTGCACTGCAGTGTACACCCCAAATGATTAGTTACTTTGGGGTTTAGTAAAGGCAAAGCCGCTCTGCAGTAGAAGCGTAGGCAATGAAAATCAGAAGGGAAGCACTGATGGTTTTAACTTCCAATCCCGTCAAGTTTTTATTTTTCTTCCTTGCTTGTCCACTTGTAGTGCAAAGTGGATTTGCCTTTAGTAAATGGACCCCAAATTCCAAGATCCCTACTTATTTGGGGTGTACACAGCAAAATGCAATTTCCAAAATGGGAAACTATTTAGATTGATCTGTGTGTCCCCAACAAAACATTACTTAGGTTTTTCCCTCACTTCCTGTTTGGCTATGTGGCAGGAAGTGAATGAATTAAGTAGAAAGTGACAACATTTGTGAGGTGTCTTTACCCTATCAGGGGTGCAGGCATCCCCAAAACAAACAAGAAAATTGTTGATTTAACATTGGGTGGTGTTTGTGGGGGTCCCTAACACACATTCATACATATTAGCAACGCTGGATCCTGGCCTATTGGCATGGTTATATTTTCTTAAGCCTCTCAATAAAATGATCTGAAATTTGGGGTTAAACTGGAACTATAATCATCACTTTTATTTTTTTGTTTTCTTTCATTTTGGATAGAGTTGGGGGGGGGGGTTAGAAGCTCTGTCAGTTTATTTTGTATTATCCCTGTCCGTTTGGGGAGATTGGCCTTCACTTCCTGCCCCATAGCCAAACATGAAGTGATCGAAAAACTAGGCAAATTAAGGGACTCCTGTGCCCAGCCCCCCCCCACAGAACTTGTGTGTGTCCCCTAAAAATTCCTGGGTGGGTCATAAAAAAACAGGGTGTGGCCTTGACAGGAAGGGTGGGTCATTTTTCTATTAGGGGGTGCCAAAATTTGGTCAGGCCTAGGGCAGCACAAAACCTAAATATCCTACTGCATATTAGGGCTTATTTAGACAGGATCCAATTTACAGCATGTTTTTAGATTGTGGGAGGAAACCCGCACAGGGAGAACATGCAAACTCCAGGCAGATAGTGTCACGGGCGGGATTCGAACCAGCAACCCTTTTGCTGCTAGGTGAACATGCTACACACTACACCACTTTGCTGAACGAACATGATCACAGCTGAAAGCAGTGCTGGGACAAGACCATTTGGTGCCCAGGGCGAAGATGGCAAACTGCGCCCCCCCCGTTTTTAGAATCCATGTTGTTTCAAAACATGTGGCTGCGTTTGATGCGCACAGTGGCTGCGTGTGATGGGCACAGTGGCTGCGTGTGATGGGCACAGTGGCTGCGTGTGATGGGCACAGTGACTGCGTTTGATGGGCACAGTGAATGCGTTTGATGGGCACAGTGGCTGCGTGTGATGGGCACAGTGGCTGCGTGTGATGGGCACAGTGACTGCGTTTGATGGGCACAGTGGCTGCGTTTGATGGGCACAGTGGCTGCGTGTGATGGGCACAGTGGCTGCGTTTGATGCGCACAGTGATTGCGTTTGATGGGCACAGTGGCTGCGTGTGATGGGCACAGTGGCTGCGTGTGATGGGCACAGTGATTGCGTGTGATGGGCACAGTGGCTGCGTGTGATGGGCACAGTGGCTGCGTGTGATGGGCACAGTGACTGCGTGTGATGGGCACAGTGGCTGCGTGTGATGGGCACAGTGGCTGCGTTTGATGCGCACAGTGATTGCGTTTGATGGGCACAGTGACTGCGTTTGATGGGCACAGTGGCTGCGTTTGATGCGCAGTGATTGCGTTTGATGGGCACATTGGCTGCGTGTGATGGGCACAGTGGCTGCGTGTGATGGGCACAGTGATTGAGTTTGATGGGCACAGTGGCTGCGTGTGATGGGCACAGTGATTGCGTGTGATGGGCACATTGGCTGTGTGTGATGGGCACAGTGGCTGCGTGTGATGGGCACAGTGATTGCGTGTGATGGGCACATTGGCTGCGTGTGATGGGCACAGTGGCTGCGTGTGATGGGCACAGTGACTGCGTTTGATGGGCACAGTGGCTGCGTGTGATGGGCAAAGTGGCTGCATTTGATGCGCACAGTGATTGCGTTTGATGGGCACACTGACTGCGTTTGATGGGCACAGTGGCTGCGTTTGATGCGCACAGTGATTACGTGTGATGGGCACAGTGGCTGCGTGTGATGGGCACAGTGATTGCGTTTGATGGGCACAGTGGCTGTGTGTGATGGGCACAGTGGCTGCGTTTGATGCGCACAGTGGCTGCGTGTAATGGGCACAGTGGCTGCGTGTGATGGGCACAGTGACTGCGTGTGAGGGCACAGTGAGACTGCAATTAAGGTTTTTTTTTTTTTATGCAGACAAGGAAGGCAAGTTCAAAAAAACACACAAAAAAAAAATTCTGCCATTTTATTTATTTAAAAAAATGATGGTCACCCACTCACCTCAGTCCAATTACCCCCCCCCCCCTCCCCAATACAGTCTCATTTAAGTTGTTTCTTACTTTTCCACAGTTCTTCACACACTCCAGACAGTAGCACTGGCAGGCGGAGGCTGAGGCAGGCTCCTCGTGTCTTGTCCTTTTTTTTTTTTTTCTTGCAAACACACAGCTCCGCGCGAGTCCTCCCTCCCTCTCCCTCTCAGTCACCTCGGCTCTCACCCCCGGCGTGACGTCACGCGGCGGCGGCGCACGCCGGGAATATTCCAACTAAATTCTTCATGGGGGGGCGAGAGGAAACAGAGCCAGGACACAGGAGCGCAGTCGGCACACAGTCAAGTGAAGTACCAGTGTGCCACAGCCGCTGCCTGCGCTGTCTGTCACTCAGTGAAAGTGAGTGACAGACAATCCAACTTGTCTGGTGGCCGCGCCCGATTGCGCTCCCCCCCCTGTTAGACTTGGTAGCGCCAGGGTCACTCGCCCCTCCCGCCCCTGCCTTGTACCGGCCCTGGCTGAAAGCATGAGATGTTTTTTGTTTTTTTTTACAAATTCCATGCTTTCCAGCCTGGAGGACAGATGTGGGGTCTAATTGACCCCGCCTCTCTCTATAAAGAGGACCTGTCACACACTAGTCCTATTACAAGGGATGTTTACATTCCTTGTAATAGGAAGAAAAGTGAAAAATAATACAAAAAAAGGGACAAACAAGTGCAAAAATGAAAATATTAAGTAAAAAAAAAAAAAAAGGAATTTAAATGCTCCTGTCCCTAGTAGCTCGCACTCAGAAGCGAACACGCATGCAAGTCCCACCCACATATGTAAACATCCTTCAAACCCCACATGTGAGGTATCATAGCGTGCGTTAGAGTGAGAGCAATAATTTTAGCACTAGACCTCCTCTGTAACTCAAAAGTGGTAACCTGAGAAAAAAAGTCAAGCATCGCCTATGGAGATTTTTAATAACGAAGTTTAGCGCCATTCCATGAGTGTGCGCAATATGAAAGCGTGACAAGTTAGGTATCTATTTACTCGGTGTAACATCATCTTTCACCTTATCCCTAATAATTGGGCTAGCTTTACTGCTTTCTTATTTTGTCATTCATGAAACAGGTTTTTTTTTGAAAGCCAAAAAAAAAAAAAAACGTTTGAAAATTTTTGGGGCAAATACCGTTAGAAATTTGTAAGAAAAAATGGCCGCCACTTTATTCCCTAGGGTGTTTGTTAATAAAATATATATAATGTTTGGGGGTCCTGAGTAATTTTCAAGGAAGAAAATATAATTGTTACATGAAGGAGAGAAGTGCCAGAATAGGCGCGGTATGGAAGTGGTTAAAGTGCAACAATAAAAGTTAAAAATTCCTTGAAATTTCGTACCATGGGGGGGGGGGGGGGGAAACAGGGCCGCCATCAGGAATTATGGGGCCCCTTACACAGCTTCAGGCATGGACCCCCTGGAGCAGAGAACAGGGGGGGGTGCTGCCGCCTGAAATTGAGAAGGGGGGGGGGGGCTGCCACAATTTGATAAGCGGGGGGTTCCTTTACAAAAAAATAAATATAGAAAAATATATATTAAAAAAAGGGTGGTAGCCATCCGGGGGCCCTGGGGACCTCTGGGTCCTTTAATAAATAAAAACTAAAAAATATCTAAACAAAAATAACATGGGGTGGGAGCTGTGGTGGCTCAACGTGAATGGCACTGCACTGACAAGCCGTTCACCTCTGCAGCCAAGGGTTCAGATTCCGGTCTCGGCTACATGTGAATTGAGTTTGGTGGTCTCAGCCCAGCTCCCGGTGGGTGTGCTATGCAAGGTACGCCTGTGCTTAGTACGTCCACCCCCCCCCCCCCCCCAAAAAAACACCACACTTGCACGCACACGAATGCACTTTGGCCATGAGGTCTCCTAAAATAAAGAGAGGCGAAGGACCTACAGGGCTGCTGGGTGGGCTAGACTCCCTCATAGGGGGAGTCCCTCTGTCCCATCGGGCTCCCAAGTGTAGCGGGTGGGGTGAGTGGGAGGCCCGCCATTGCCACCGGGGGCATGGAGAAGGATGGCAATTGCAAGTCCAGCTCCTCTCTCTCACGCACAAAATACACTTTAAAAAATAAATTAAAGAAAAAAAAACAACCTGGGGAAAATATAAAATGTATGTTTATAACATTTTTATAAGCAAAAAGGTTGTCATCTGGGGCCCTCTGGGCCCTTTCATAATTATATTATATATATATGTTAAAAAAATAACAACAAAAAATATAAAAATATATAATTTTTTGTATTTTTTTTTAAAAAAGGGGGGGGAGGTTGTCATCTGGAGCCCTGGGGATCTCCGGGCCACTGGGGACCTCCAGACCCCTAAAAAAAAACATTGGCCCTTTAATAACAAAAGATATGGGGGGTTGCCACCCGGGGCCCTGGGGGCCTCTGGGCCCCTGGGGACCTCCAGACTGCTAAAAAAAATGTAATTCCAAAAATTGGCCCTTTAATAAAAAATACTAAAAAAATAAACTAAAAAATATATATAAAAAAAAAAAAAGAGGGGGGTTACCATCTGGGGCGCTGGGGGTCCTCCAGGCATCTGGGCACCTCCGGACCCCCGGGCCCCTTACAGGTGTACTGCCTGTACCCCCCTGATGGTGTAATGTCAGCATGTGAAAAATGACATTCTGAAGGAAAACAGCCGTTTAAAACTGACTTGCGGCAATAATGAATTGCCGACTCGACTGTTGCCGAAACACCAAAAAAAAAGCGTGGGGGTCCCCCCAAATTCAATAACCAGACCCTTTAGGTCTGGTATGGATATTAAGGGGAACCCCGCCGTCAATTTTCTACAAAAAAATGACGTGGGGTTCTCCCCAAATATCCATAACCAGACCCTTCAGTTCTGGTGTGGAATTTAAGGGGAACTCCACCCCAAATAAAAAAAAAATGGCGTGGAGTCCCCCCTAAAATCCACACGAGACCCCTTATCCGAGCACGTTGACCTGGCCGGCCGCAGAAAAGAGGGGGGGACAGAGCGCGGCCCCCCCTCTCCTGAACCGCACCAGGCCACATGCCCTCAAAATTGGGAGGGTGTTTTGGGGTACCCCCCAAAACACCTTGTCCCCATGTTGATGAGGACAAGGGTCTCTTCCCCACAACCCTTGCCCGGTGGTTGTGGGGGTCTGCGGGCAGGAGGCTTATCGAAATCTGGAAGACCCCTTTAACAAAGGGGCCCCCCAGATCCCGCCCCCCCTCTGTGAAATGGTAATGGGGTACATTGTACCCCTACCATTTCACCAAAAATAAAAAAGTGTCAAGGGTTAAAAACGACAAGAGCCAGTTTTTGACAAGTCCTTTATTATCTTCTTTCTTCTTCTTTTCTTCTTTCCTTCGGGTTTCTTCTTCCTCCTCCTTCTTCTTCCTCTGCTTCTGTCTTGGGTCTTCTATTCCCGCATCTTGCCCGGAATGTTCTTCCATCTTCTTCTCCTCCCGCTGTCCTTCTCGTCCGCATCTTCATCTTGTTCTTCTTCGCCAGAGCCGCCGCTTCCAATTGAAATCCCCGCTGTCTGCCGGACCACGCCCCCCTCTGACGCCACGGGCAAGCTCTTAGGAGTGTGCTGCAAGTGCGTCAGAGGGGGGCGTGGTCACATGTCAGAGGGCGGGCAATTCAATTGGAAGCTTGTGCGCGGCTTCTTCTTTGCCAGAGTCGCCGCTTCCAATTGAATTGCCCGCTTTCTGGAACATGTGACCACGCCCCCCTCTGACGCACATGCAGCACACGGGGACTTTCCTAAGAGCTTGCCCGTGGCGTCAGAGGGGGGCGTGGTCCGGCAGACAGCGGGGATTTCAATTGGAAGCGGCGGCTCGGGCGAAGAAGAACCAGAAGAAGATGTGGACGAGAAGGACAGCGGAATGAGAAGAAGATGGAAGAACATTCCGGGCAAGATGCGGGAATAGAAGACCCAAGACAGAAGCAGAGGAAGAAGAAGAAGATGGAGAAAGAAACCCGAAGGAAAGAAGAAAAGAAGAAGAAAGAAGATAATAAAGGACTTGTCAAAAACCGGCTCTTGTCGTTTTTAACCCTTTACATTTTTTTTTGGGGTGAAATGGTAGAGGTACAATGTACCCCATTACCATTTCACACAGGGGGGGCCGGCATCTGGGGGGCCCCTTTGTTAAAGGGGTCTTCCAGATTTCAATAAGCCTCCTGCCCGCAGACCCCCACAACCACCGGGCAAGGGTTGTGGGGAAGAGACCCTTGTTCTCATCAACATGAGGCGCTCTGTCCCCCCCTCTTTTCTGCGGCCGGCCAGGTCAACGTGCTCGCCCCCCCCCTCTCCTGAACCGCACCAGGCCACATGCCCTCAACATTGGGAGGGTGTTTTGGGATGCCCCCCAAAACACCTTGTCCCCATGTTGATGAGGACAAGGGTCTCTTCCCCACAACCCTTGCCCGGTGGTTGTGGGGGTCTGCGGGCAGGAGGCTTATCGAAATCTGGAAGACCCCTTTAACAAAGGGGCCCCCCAGATCCCGGCCCCCCCTGTGTGAAATGGTAATGGGGTACCTTGTACCTCTACCATTTCACCAAAAAAAAAAAGTGTCAAGTGTAAAAAACGACAAGAGCCGGTTTTTGACAAGTCCTTTATTATCTTCTTTATACTTCTTTTCTTCTTTCCTTCGGGTTTCTTCCTCCATCTTCTTCTTCCTCTGCTTCTGTCTTGGGTCTTCTATTCCCGCATCTTGCCCGGAATGTTCTTCCATCTTCTTCTCCTTCCGCTGTCCTTCTCGTCCACATCTTCTTCTTCTTGTTCTTCTTCGCCGGAGCCGCCGCTTCCAATTGAAATCCCCGCTGTCTGCCGGACCATGCCCCCCTCTGACGCCACGGGCAAGCTCTTAGGAAAGTCCCCGTGTGGTGCCTGTGCGTCAGAGGGGGGCGTGGTCACAAGTCAGAAAGCGGGCAATTCAATTGGAAGCGACGACTCTGGCAAAGAAGAAGCCGCGCACAAGCTTCCAATTGAATTGCCTGCCCTGTGACATGTGACCACGCCCCCCTCTGACGCACTTGCAGCACACTCCTAAGAGCTTGCCCGTGGCGTCAGAGGGGGGCGTGGTCCGGCAGACAGCGGGGATTTCAATTGGAAGCGGCAGCTCCGGCGAAGAAGAACCAGAAGAAGATGCGGACGAGAAGGACAGCAGAAGGAGAAGAAGATGGAAGAACACGCCGGGCAAGATGCGGGAATAGAAGACCCAAGACAGAAGCAGAGGAAGAAGAAGATGGAGGAAGAAACCCGAAGGAAAGAAGAAAAGAAGAAGAAGAAAGAAGATAATAAAGGACTTGTCAAAAACCGGCTCTTGTCGTTTTTAACCCTTTACATTTTTTTTTGGTGAAATGGTAGAGGTACAAGGTACCCCATTACCATTTCACACAGGGGGGGCCGGGATCTGGGGGGCCCCTTTGTTAAAGGGGTATTCCAGATTTCGATAAGCCTCCTGCCCGCAGACCCCCACAACCACTGGGCAAGGGTTTTGGGGAAGAGACCCTTGTCCTCATCAACATGGGGACAAGGTGTTTTGGGGGGTACCCCAAGACACCCTCCCAATGTTGAGGGCATGTGGCCTGGTGCGGTTCAGGAGAGGGGGGGGCCGCGCTCAGTCCCCCCCTTTTTTCTGCGGCCAGCCAGGTCAACGTGCTCGGATAAGGGGTCTGGTGTGGATTTTAGGGGGGACTCCACGCCATTTTTTTTTTAATTTGGAGTGGAGTTCCCCTTAAATTCCACACCAGACCTGAAGGGTCTGGTTATGGATATTTGGGGGGAACCCCACGTAATTTTTTTTTAAATTGACGACGGGGTTCCCCTTAATATCCATACCAGACCTAAAGGGTCTGGTTATTGAATTTGGGGGGACCCCCACGCTTTTTTTTTTCGTTTTTTTTTAAGAATGAATTCTCCTGCAATTGCCGGGAGCCGACAATTCATTATAGCCGCGAGTCAGTTTTAAATGGCTTTTTTGCTTTGAAAAATGTCATTTTGTGCAGAGACAGTTCTAACCACTGGAAACATGCGCTTTTTCACATGCTGACATTAGAGCCCCCCATAGTACGAAATTTAAAGAAAAATTACACTTTTATTGTTGCACTTTTAACATTATTAAAATCACTGCTCCCGAAAAAACATCCGTTTTAAAAAATAAAAAAAACATTGATACATGTCCCCTGGGGCAGGACTGAGGTCCCCAAACACTTTTTAGGACAAAACTTGCAGATTAGCCTTTAAAATTAACAAATAAGATTTCCCCCATAGACTTTAACAGGGATTCGGCGGCGGCTTTACTAATCAATTGCAATGCGCTGCTGCTGCGGCCGGTTCATGCGCCTAATTAAGGCTTCATCCAGCGCACGTATTAAGGCATGTACCAGCGCAGCGCAGCTTCAATAGTAAATCACCCCCTATGTATCAGTTTGCCTATCACCTGCGATAGCCTGGAGGCCAATATTTTGGCCAGTATCTTGACATCTGCATTTAGCAGAGATATTGGACGGTATGAATCGGGCAGCAATTTATCCTTCCCTGTCTTTAATATAACTATAATTATTGCTTCCTGCATGCTCTCTGGTAGGATGCCTGTTTCGATTACCTCCTGTAGGTAGTCATTTGTTAGTTTATTCCAAGACCCGGAGAAAGTTATCCCATAAGCATTGTTATTAATTTCGTCAAAAAAGGTGTGTGGTCTCTGGGTGCCATATATTTGCTCTGCCTCCTAGTGATTTAGGAAAATATTCGCTACACTGGGGGCATATTTGGCCCCCATTGCCACTCCTTTCATTTGAGTGTAGAACTCACCTCTGTGCCAGAAATAATTATAGCTCATCGCCATCCAGAGACCTTCTATAATGTATTGTACCTGTTCTTGCTTCATCGGTGTTTGATTGAATAAGGCCCACTCCACGCTCTGGATGCCATCCTCTTGGACTATATTTGTATAAAGCGAGTTCACATCTATCGTGACCAAAATATCGTTTTCCCCCACTTTTAAATCTTGTAATTCATTGATTAATTGCCTACTATCTTTAACCACTTACCTACTGTGCACCTATACCCCCTTCCTGCCCAGACAAAATATAAGCTTCCTGCACTGCGTCGCTTTAACTGACAATTGCGCGGTCGTGCGACGTGGCTCCCAAACAAAATTGGCGTCCTTTTTTCCCCACAAATAGAGCTTTCTTTTGGTGGTATTTGATCACCTCTGCGGTTTTTATTTTTTGCGCTATAAACAAAAATAGAGCGTCAATTTTTAAAAAAATGCAATATTTTTTCCTTTTTGCTATAATAAATAACCCCAAAAAATATATAAAAAAATTATTTTTTCCCTCAGTTTAGGCCGATACGTATTCTTCTACATATTTTTGGTAAAAAAATGCAATAAGCGTTTATCGGTTAGTTTGCGCAAAATTTATAGCGTTTACAAAATAGGGGATAGTTTATGGCATTTTTTTTTTTTTTTTTTTTTTACTATTAATGGCGGCGATCTGCGATTTTTTTATTGGGACTGCGACGTTATGGCGGACATTTCGGACACTTTTCTGACATTTTTGGGACCATTTACATTTATACAGTGAAAAATGCTATAAATATGCATTGATTACTGTATAAATGTGACTGGCAGTGAAGGGGTTAACCACTAGGGGGCGGGGAAGGGGTTAAATGTGTGTCCTATGAGTGTTCTAACTGTAGGGGGAGGGGGGGGGTGACTGGGGGAGGTGACCGATTGTGTCCCTATGTACAAGGAACACAATCTGTCACCTCTCTCCCTGACAGGGACGTGCAGCTCTGTGTTTACATACAGAGCTGCACGTCCCAGCTCACTTACAGAGCAATCGCGTGTGCCCGGCGGCGATCGTTGCCGCCGGGCACTCGCACGGGATCCCCGGAGCCCGCGGCTTTAAAGGGCTTTAAAGGGACATCACGTCATATGAGGTGATGTCAGAACAATGGAGTCGTCTGCCCGCCATCATTTGACGGCGGGCAGATGACAAGTGGTTAAGATATGACGGGCCCTTCTTAACTAGCGGTTTTAGAAACCCATCATTATAGGATCCCAATCTTGAAAAAAGGGAATCGATTCCGCTTATAATAGTCTTCCCGGTGGCTTGGTTTGATCCTTATGAACCTTTAGAAGGTATTATATAAATGGAGTTTTAGCTGCTGCTGGGATTAGAAACGTAGCTTCTTTTTTGGTCAGTATACCCTTCCGTTTTCCTTTTTCAATAAAAGTTGTTAGTTTTTTCTTATTTAATTTTTTTTGGATTTGCCTTCAACTTCTTATATGTATCTGGGACATTCAGAAGGTTGTTCATTTCTAATTCATAGTCTTGTTTGTTAAGTATGACCAGTCATCCTCCCTTATCTGCAGGCCTGATTATAATATATATTTTTTTATTTCTTTAATTGTCTTTACTCGTAAATTTCTGATATCTTCCTCTACCATTTTCTTAAACACTATTAGGCTTTCGTTTTGCTGTGTTTTGGGATTGAAGGTGGAATTATGCTTCAGATTAGAGTGCATGTAATTAGTTGTGACCTTCTCTTGTCTGCATTCTTTATTGGAAAAAAACTTTTTAATGTTCAGCTTACGTATGAATTCCTTGTCTGGAGAGTATTTCAATCCCAAATCTAATATTTTCATTTCTTCCGTACTAAAAATTACCTCACTCAAATTTAAAATACCTCCTCCTAATATTCTCGCCTTCGCTTTCTTGAGACCCCCTCGTTTTCCTCTTGTCCGTTTCTTCTTTCCCATCTCTGGGGTCTGTACGTCTGATCTCTCCTCTCTTCCCATTTGTTGTCTCCATATTCCCAATCGTTCGTTCCCATTCTGGTGTTCCTGTATCCTCTTGGGTTCCAACCTTGTTGTCCTCCTTGTTGGTAATTCCGGGTGGGTACCTGAAAGGTTGTCTCCATCCCTGGGACCTGAAGGGTCTGTTGTCTTCTCTCATTGATGGAGGTCGTTCCTTGTACCCTCTGGGAAAAAAAACCCTCTATTCCGAGGTCCTCTATATGGGGTTTCTTGTGGTATTGTTCGCAATGGGGAAAATCTAATATGGTGTCTTGGTATTCTGGGCATGTATGGGACTTGCTGTCTTGTGTCCTCTCTTGCTTCATGCTCTCTGTAAGATGGCCTGTGGTTTTGACGTATGGGACTTTGTTCCGTTCTTCTCTCAGGAGCCGTAGTATCTTCTATTCGTACTGTCCTAGGTAGCCTATTATTTACTATTCTGGTGGGTTGCCATATAGTCGTTTCAGTATCTGGGGAATTTTCCCTTGAATCTTCAGTCATCTGATTTTTATAGTCTACCACATCTCGTTTAAACTTCTTCTGTTTCTTTTGTTGTATCTCAGTGTCATATTTTTTGACAACTTCCTGTAGAAAAATGTATTTGTCTTTATACTCCTTGGTATTCATGAATGGTATAAGTTGATCCCTCAAACTGTAGGATTTCAGATTCAATCATTTTTAATTTATGTTGCCGTCTCACTACAATTGGTTGTAGCAGATCACATTCACTTTGGTTGAAGAATCTATACCACTCATCCATTAGAGCTTTTTTTTTTTTCAAATAACAGTTTTTATTAGACACAGGGGGATCCCCGTGCCGCAGAAAAAATTGTACAAGAGCTTCAGCAGAGCAGTAGAAAATACAGTGCATAGCTTATTTCAGCACATTACAAGGCAGATATCAGGGGAAGCTCAACTGCTCCTCACGTAAGCAACCAAACCACAAACACATTCTGCCATATGTTATATCATAGCACTCGTAGAAGAAACACCTGCGTAACAAGGTCAAATAGCACAGCAATAATAAGAAGGAAAGGGTCAAGAGAGAAATGAAGAAAAAACAAGAAAAGAGAGAAGAGAGGAAAAAGAAAGAAAAGGTAAAGGGGGGACTGCAGACACAGGGAGATAAGGGGAGAAGGGGAGGGGTAAGGGGGCGTTCGACCCATGGCTCATGGCGGATCCTCACAACGGTGCCACTCCTCCCAGATCGCGTCATGCATTTCCAATCTATCCTGCAACCTGGCTGTCATTTTTTCCATGAGCTCAACATCTTTGATCCTGGCGTACAAGTCAGTTTGAGAGGGGGGGGGGGTCAGGCGCTTCCAATGGAGGGCAACTAGGCACCTCGCGGCCGTCAGTACATGCCTAAGCAGTTTTTTGGAGGTTTTGGAGATTTGCAGGGGCGATACCCCCAGTAAAAATAGTTTCGGGGACCAGGGAACTGGGACCCCCAGGAGACGAGATAACAGTCTCTGGCTTTCCGTCCAAAACGGTACTATCTTGGGGCAGGTCCAGTAAATGTTGGTTCCCTTGGCTCCCTGGCAGCGCCAGCACCTGTCTGAACTGGATGGATAGATAGCATGGAGAACATCCGGTGTCATATACCAAAAAAAATGTATTTTATAGGCATTCTCCTTATACAGTGTATAGAGAGAGCTCTTAGCTGCCTGAGACCAGATCGTTTGCCACGTCACCTCCGGAATCTCCTCCCCGAGTGCCTTCTCCCAGCAAAGCATGTATGCATGCCTACCCTGGGTGAGGAAAGAGCGAGAGTTCAGCAACTGATATATATCTGATATCAGCGGCGAGCAGATCCCTCCAGTACCAGTTTTTTGAAAAGGCGCCGGCGCTGAGAATTGGAGCTTTGAGGCGAATGATTGTGCATAGTGTCTTATCTGCAGATACCCATAAATCATCTGGCGAGGCAAGTTAAAAAAAAATTGTAGATCAGAGAATGAGAGCAGTTTTCGGGTTATAGGGTCCACCAAATGGCCAAAATGAAAGAGGTCACACGTCGCCCAGGGCGAAGACATCTGGTGAGTCAGACCATCAGGCATCCTGGGGTTGAACAGAAAAGAGGTCAGAAGGGACCGCTCCGAGCTCAGATTATGTGCCCGGGACAATCTACGCCAGAGCGTCCTGAGGTGGAGCATGGGCCCCAAGAGTCGGCCCAGGTCCATCTCCACGCTTGCGTTCCACAGCAGGCTATTCGGGTGCGTGGGGGCCAGCCATATCTTTTGGTAGTACTTTAGCAGGTCAGGGACAAAGCGCACCAAGTCTGCTTGAAGCTTACGGAGGTCTGCATATGGGACTGGGATGGGCAACGTCTGGAATAGGTAGAGGAGCTTGGGGAGAATGACCATCTTGATAGAAGCCACCCTACCCAAGAGGGAGATGTGGTGAACTCGCCACTTCTGCAGAAGTTCTCTTATGGACCGAAAAAGAGGGGGGAAATTAGCCTTATATAAAGTGTCAAAGGACGGAGTAATCTGCACCCCCAGATATTTCAAACCCGCTGTAGCCCAATGGTAGGGGAAGCACTGTTTTCAGATGTCGGACCTCCTCATCAGGAACGTTAATGGGGAGAGCTACGCTTGGCGGAGGGGGACAAAGCCCACCTGATCCTTGTGGATCAAGAAAGGGAGTATCACGTTCAGGCGCAGCGAAAGGAGCTTAGTGAATATTTTTAGATCGGAGTTGAGTAGCGTGATTGGCCTGTAACTAGCGCACAGAGAGGGGTCCTTGTCGGGTTTAGGAATCAGCATCAGAAACGACCGTTGCATATCTGAGGGAATGGGGGTCGACTGAAGAAAGGCATTAAACAGTCTGCACATACGTGGGAGAAAGATGGGGAGGAACGTCTTGTAATACTCATAAGGGAAACCGTCTGGGCCAGGGGATTTGTGAGCGGGCAGAGTTTTGATAGCTACTCTAAGTTCCTCCTCCGTTATGGGGGCGTTAAGGGAGACAAGATCGGCTGCTCGAATCCTAAGGATTCCGCTGCATTTGAGGTAGTCATGCAAACGATCCGCAAGATCAGGGGATAGGGGGTCATGGGGGATGTCGGGGTCACTATATAGGGCCGTGTAAAACTCCTCAAAGGCATGAGCTATGTCCCGGGGATGGGTCAGGAGGCGATCAGCTCCATCTTTGATCTGGTGGGGAGTAGTCATGTGAGAGCGTTCCGATAGTTTACGCGCCAGGAGGGAATGGGCCTTGTTTCCTTTGTCATAGTACCGTTGCTTCAATCGGAGCAGAGCCTTCTCCACCTGGCCTAGAGCCAGATCCCGGAGTGTTGTTTGCAGACAGACAATTCTTTTAAGAAGGGATATAGATGGGGAGTTTGCAGTTGGGTCTCTAGGGCCCTCAGGTCCCTCTCCGCCTGAATCTTGGCTGCTCTCGCATCTTTTTTCATGGCTGAGGAAAGCGCCATGCAACAGCCCCGGAGGACCGCCTTGTGGGCTTCCCAGAGAGTGGCGAGGGAGACATCTGTGGTGTCGTTTTCGGCAAAATAGCGTTGCAATGTCGACTTCAGCTCCAGCCTGGAGGGGCCATACTGAAGCAAAAAGTTGTTCAACTGCCAGTGACATGGCCTACGGTTGGGGGCACCAAGATCCAGGGTCATGACAACCGGGGCGTGATCCGACCAGGATATCGGTAGTATCCGGGCCTCCTTAGTGACATGAAGGGTGGCATTCTTGACAAAAAGGTAGTCAATGCAGGAGTGTATACGATGCAGGGCTGAATAATATGTGAACTGCCTATCCCCCGGGAGAAGGGCACGCCAAATGTCAAACAGGGCATATCGTCTAGTGAACCTCTGTGGGCCCGGGTTTGTGGATCAGAGGGGTTCATCACCTGGCGGTCAAGGGTTACAGACTGGGAGAGGTTGAAGTCCCCGCCAATCAGCAGGTATTCACTAGGCACCCGAAACAGGCGCGCAAGTACCCTAGATAGGAAGTGTATCTGGTGGGTGTTAGGGGCATACAGGGTGCACAAAGTGATGGGTTGAGTTTGCCAGAGGCCTCTTAGAATGATATAGTGCCCCCTCGGATCGATAAAAGACTCAGAGCATGTGAAGGGGGAGCCGCTCTTGAAGAGGATGGCAACTCCCGCCCGCTTTCGGGGATTGAACGCCTGAAAAACCTGGGGATAGTGTCTGCCCGCAAATGCAAAGGCATCTCCTTTGTGGAAGTGTGTTTCCTGGAGAGGACAATGTCCGCCCCAGAATGCCTGATCTCCCCCAGAGCAAGGTGCCTCTTCTTATTTTAATTGAGGCCGTGGACATTAAGAGATATTACCTTAGTATCATCACGAATATATGCAAACAAGAGACCACTTACCTGGGGTAGCCACCAGGTCCCATTTTTGGAGTCGGGGGACTGGGATGTCCATTGTTTCGCAGAACGCCTCCAGGTCTTCTGGGTACCGGAGCACTGCCGATTGACCCTGCCGGCGGGCAGTGAGACTGAAAGGGAAGCCCCATCGGTAGACTATGTCACGTTCCTGCAGCGACAGAAGGAGGGGTTGTAGGAGTCTGCGCTTCTGCAGGGTTATCCAGGACAGGTCCGGGTACATCTGTAGTTGATCGTTGCCAAGGACCACCTTCCTGACGGTGCGGGCTTTGCGCATGATGTCCTTTTTCAGAGGAAAGGAATTGACCTTGCAGATGATGTCGCGGGGTCTGGAGGCAGGGCCCTTAGGGCGTAAGGCGCGATGTGCCCGATCCATCTCGATCGGCATGTTCGGCGGTTCGCCCAGGAGATCAGTAAAGAGGGTTTGAAGGGTACCGTGCAGATCTTCCGGGCCCTCCGACTCAGGCCTGAGCAGCCCCGGGGACCCCAGCCGGGGAACCAACCACCTGGGCGTATGAGGCTGCCGGCTCCATGGGCTGGGAAATTCTCTGTGGCTGGGGGGAAGCATGGAGCAGGAGAGGTGCAGACTGCAGCCTATATGCACTGTGGAGCACCGCAGATGAGGGTCCCGGTACCCAGGTGTCATCATGGGCTGTTAGTGGGGGAAAGTCCTCCGAGAAGGCAGGAGAGTCAGGGCGATTGGAGCTCCCAGGGGACAGGCCAGGATCGGAGGCTGTGCGGAGCAGCCTGGGGACCGTCCCAGAGCACTGCGAGTGCGTGGTCTCGCTGAGGCCTACTGAGGCCTGCTCGGATTCCTGCGGCGGCGGCTGGCAAGGCGGGGGTGAACTCACCGCACCCGGAGCCGGGTGGTAGAAAGCCGCTGCTCCCCGGATGGCTTCCGATGGTCCACTGGAGGACGCAGATGGCTGAGGCTGCGTTCCGGACGGGGACCTTGTGAGGAAGGTCGGCGCCATCTTGGGATCCCCGCCGCGAGGTATGGAGGGCGGCGAGAAGTACCCACGGAGTGTCGCAGAGGTACCGGGTGGTGGTTGAGAGGACCCCCGTGGTTTAGAGGAGCGGGTGCGCCTGGATCCACCCATACAAGAGCCGGTAATGTCCCCGGAATAGGCCGTTTAGCTGTGGGCTGTGGAGGAGCTCAGCGCTCACGCGTCCATACCAGGCAGCTTCCGGACACGCCCCCCCATTAGAGCTTTATCATTTACAGCATCATTTGGTGAGATGTCCCACCTTAATCTTCTAGGTGTTATTTTTTCTGAGATATACATCTCTAGTGTGGCAATATCCCACCACACTCTAAGCTGTTTTTCCATACAGTGTCTCAGTTGTTTAAAAAGACCAACTGTATTTTGTGTGGTGACCACTTGTTCATGGTTGAAAACCTCTATCAAATTGATAGCCCTGCTATGTATATATTTGAAGATATCAGTCGCAGCAGTTTCGGATTGCATGATGCAAGAAGAGTGAAAGAATGAAAATGAATCCGTGCGATGGCATAGAATTAAAAAAATATATACTGCAGGAGGGAGGGTCCTACGGGATGTGTCCAATATACTAGCGTGTGACCACTATGAAATTGAGGTGGCAGCCCCTACATATTACCCTACCGAGGTAGGATATAGGTTTGAAAAAAGAGAGAAGAATAGTAGGTGTTGACGCCTCCTAGTGTTGCAAATAAATACCTACTTGTACAGATGACAGTGCAATGTAATATAAAATATAAAAATATATATATATATATATAAATGTGAAAAATATACAAAAATGGAATATAAATAAAGGGCCAAATTCACAAAGCACTTAAGCCGGCGTTTCAAGAGATGTGCCTGCGTAATTGTAAATATGCGCCTGCGTATCTATGCGCCATATCCCCAAAACGATATACGCCAGAAATCTAGAAATTTTCGACCGACGTAATTTCGATAGACCGGCGCATCGTGTGCGCAAAAAATGCACTAGACACACCATTGATTTGCTAGGCAAATATGCAAATGAGGGAGATACGGCGATCCGCAAAAGTAAGTTTGTGCGGCGCAGGCTACGCGCTGTGCGCATCAGCCGCACGTCCTGTCTAAAATTAGTCCATATAAAAGCAGGTTTAAAATTAGACAATCCGTCTACATGTCAGCTAAAGCAACACCGTTAGGGACGAGCTGAGCAGCCATACTTGCAGGACAACAATCTGTATGCCAACATGCCAGGGGCATCCTTGCTCATAGCTATACTACTGACTTTAGATGAGCGCAGAAGGAGGAGGGCACGGAGGAGGACACGGGAGAGGATATACCGCACACGCATAGACCTCTTTGGCATGAGTGATTCTGAGGTGTCTCGCATCTTCAGATTCACCCCTGCTGCCATCATGGAATTAACCACAACCCTGCAGAAGGACATCACCAGCCCAACACACCGCTCACATGCAGTGCAGCCACTGGTTAAGGTACTGGCAACACTCCATTTCCTTGCCAGTGGCTCTTTTCAAAGAACAAGTGGAGTGGTGGCTGGGATGTCACAATCCTCCATGAGAAGATGTGTGCACCAGGTTATCCCTGCAATTCTCAGATGCATGGCCAACCAAATCATCAAACCCACCCAGGAGGACCTGTGGCAGAAGGCAATGACAGATTTCTACAGAATTGCCAGATTCCCACGCACCGTGGGGGCCATTGATTGCACACATGTGGCACTCCAGCCCCCCCGTGAGACAGAGCATATATACCGCAATCAGAAGCATTGGCATTCCATCAACGTACAGGTGATAGTCTATGCCAAATGCCTCATATGGCACGTCCGTGCCAAACACCCCGGATCCAGCCATGACAGCTACATATACAATCATAGCTCCATCCCAATGGAATTCGAGCAGAACATGTATGGGGACAGCTGGCTGGTTGGTGAGTGACATGGGAGTCAGGCATGACTACCCCCCCCCCCCATGATGCAGAAATCACAAGGGGCAGATGCACTACTAACATCCTCCTGGCTTTTCCCTTCCAGGTGACTCGGCATATGCACTGGGACCCCATCTCATGACTCCTATCCGGAACCCCCAAACCCCAGGAGAGGAAAGATACAATGAAGCACACGCAAAAACCTGTGCAGTTGTGGAGTGCACCTTTGGCCTCCTGAAGTCACGTTTCCGATGCTTGGATAAGTCTGGGGGTACCCTGTTGTATTCCCCAAACTTTGTATGCCAGATCATCGGTGCATGTTGCATGCTGCACAACTTTGCAGTGAGAAAGGGCCTGGAGATTGACATACGTGATGACCTGACCCCCGAACCAGACAATCACCCCCTAACCGAGGCTACCCCGTCTTCTGAGGGAAGAGCAGCCAGGAGACAGCTCACATTAGGCATCTTTGCACGTTAAACACACACATTAATCATGCCACAATGAGAATGCATGCATGCACACCACTGTGGTCCCTAGATCACACACACCACATCCTCATCACATTGGATTAGCACAAGCCCACCATGCAGGACTTGTGAGCAGCAACGCCACGCCACGGCTCCAATTATGTCACTGTACATTCATACACCATTCACACGGACCTGGGGATCACTTCTCCCTGGTCCTGGGGATCCCTTCTCCACCACAAATGAAGGTGACACCCCTTTTCCGGCAGGAATGTCACCCCCACCTTCAAAAAAAATTCACAAACCAAAAAAAATTGCCCAGCACCTGACAATCACAGGCATGACTCTGAGGCGGCGTACACACGAGGGGATATGTCCGCTGAAAACGGTCCGATGTACCGTTTCAGCAGACATCTCCGCTCGTGTGTATGGGCTAGCGGACAGATTTCTCCACCCGACAGATTTCAAAGCAAGCTTTCAAATCTATCCGGTGGAATCTGTCCGCCCGACATGTCTGCTGGTTAGTACACTTACCAGCAGACATGTCGGCCCCCACCGCCGCCGCGCCGCTGCCGAATGGATTCGGCGCATGCGCGGAAGTGTTTTACTTCCTGGTGCGGTGACGTGGCGGTGACGCGGCGGCGTCAACGTCACCGCCGCGTCACCGCGCCGTCCGGCGGCGGGGAATTTGATCCGATGGTGTGTACACGCCATCGGATCAAACTCCCGATCGGACATATCCGATGGAAATGGTCCGCGGACCGTTTTCATCGGATATGTCCGATCGTCTGTACGCCGCCTTAGAGGCAGAGGCATGATGGGATTTGTAGTTTCACCACAGCTGGAGAGCCATGGTTGCCTACCCCTGGTATAGGGTCTTTGATAGACTGGGAAGTGTATGTAAAAGGGGGCAAAAGGTAAAAACAGTAAAAACTGGTGTGGGGCATCCTAAAACAGGTTTGTCCCAAGCCTTACAAGTCATCCACGAATTTGATTGGTAGCGAGATGGGCTGTACAATGTCCGGGCAAGGCACCAGTACTGGTGTCTTGCCCGGACATTGTACAGCCCATCTCGCTACCAATACTGCTATCATGTGTTATATGGATCAATCTGTCTGACTTTTTGTATATTTTTACCAAATATTGCAATGCTTTTATGCACTATTGTATTATATGTATATATATCAATTAAATATTAGTATTATGTATTATTGTCTTGTGTGCTGAGTATGGAGATTCAGCTAGTGCAAGTTTAATATGTATTCTATTGGTCAGACATCTATTGTCCGTTATCACTCACCCAGGTGTATGTTTCATACAAAGTCCCAATCTTCTTTCAAATCTATCAGCCGAATTACATGCTGCAGTGTCTCCGCAATGTGTTTCGCACATTTTAACAGGTGCTGATTACTGGGTGGCCACGCTGCTGGATCCCCTTTACAAGGACAATGTACCATCCTTAATTCCCTCAATGGAGTGTGATCGCAAGATGCGCGAGTACCAGCGCACGCTGGTAGAAGTGCTGCTGGTGGAATTCCCACCTGACAGCGGGGGCAGAGTGGAAGCACAAGGCAAAGGCAGAGGAGGAGGATGAGGTCGCCAACGCAGCCGGGGCACTGTCAAAAGTTAAGCATAAAAGAAGCTACAAAAAAAAAATACTCCTATTGGAGGAAGATGGGAAGAAGAAAAAGAAGAGAAAGAGAATAAGGGGTAGAGAGAAAAGAGGGGGGAAAGTTCATCGAGTGAGCTTGCGTACCTGATCACTGCGGGTCCTCCCGAAGGTGCCATGGCTCCCAAACAGCGTCGTGGGCCTCCAATCTGTCCTGTATTCGGGCGGTCAATCTCTCCATCAGCTCCACATCCTTAATCCTAGAGTGCAGGGCCCCCGGGGTCGGGGGAGAAGCACTTTTCCAATTTAGGGCCACGAGACAGCGGGCAGCCGTGAGGATATGACGTGTTAACTTTCCGTAAGGCTTGGCAATTTTCAGAGGGTATAAGCCCAGCAGGAAGAATTTGGGGGACAGAGGGACCTGCATATCTAAAAGGTGGCCTAACAACCCCTGCACCATGATCCAGTAGGACAACTCCAATAAATGTGAAAGAGGGAGCCCCTATCCCCCTGACAGCGCCAGCAGCGGTCTGAGCTAGTAGGGTATATAGAGTGAAGCACATCAGGGGTCATGTACCAAAACAGGAGGATCTTATATGCATTTTCCTTGTAAAGGGTGCAAAGGGAGCTCTTAGCCATAACTTTGGCGTTCTGGAGGAGGCTTTCATTGAGGCGCCACGGAGACTTCTGGTCTCCAGTACCCTCTAAGATGGAATATTTCAGGGTGATCGGGGCGTGATCAGACCAAGTGATCGAGCTAATCGTGACTCCCCGGATCGCGTCTAGTTGTCTATGTGGAAGTAGGAAGTAGTCAAGTCTCGAATACGTCTGGTGGGGTTTCGAAAAAAAGGTGTAATCCCTGTTGGAGAAGGCGCCAGGTATCTATCAGTTGCATGGTATGTAGAGCAGTGTCAATACGTTTGAGAGTGTCTCGTGTTAGAGAGGATTTCCCAGTGGATGTGTCTTCAGTCGGGATTAGGGGGACATTCAGATCACCTCCTATGATAAGGTGGCCATCCGAGAAGTGCCCAAGCTGTCCCAAGCGCTTCTTGAGGAAAGCGTCCTGTTGAGAATTCGGGATATAGAAATTAGCGAACGTCACTGTCTTGTCTCCTATCTTGCCTTTCAGAAAAAGGTATCGCCCGTCTCTGTCTGTCTGGATATCCATAAGTCTCCACTGCACTCTTGCCGAAACTAAGATGGATACCCCCCTGGACTTGGCTTCGGAATATTGAGAGTGGTATGAAGTAGAGTAGAATCTGTTTTTCAAGAGGGGCAAATTACATTCCTTAAAATGTGTCTCCTGTAGGAGCACTATATCCGCACCCATGCGTCGCATGTCCTGCAACAGCATACGCCTCTTTTTGGGCGTATTAAGGCCCTTGACATTAAACGAGATCACAGTAAGCACATCCATGCTCGTGCAGTAGGGGGGGTGGGGGGGCGGATGGGTAGAGGGTCCGTACGATGGGGGGTGGCGGAGGGGGAGGGGGAGGGGGCGGGGAGGGTGAGAAGGGAAACCGAGTAAGTAGTAGAAAGTATCGAAAGTAGAAGAGAAGGGGAGACAGGTGGAGGAAAGGAAAAAGCTCAGGTGGCAGGCCCCAGGTGGAGCCTCCAAGCAGTTTTAACTCATTTAGCCAAACTCGGCTATAGGCACTCTCCGGTAAGAACCCAGCAAGCTCCCAACCCTCCCCACCCAACACCGGCCAAAATACAAACAGTGATACATAACCAAACATGAACCAGCATCATACATAACATCCATTAACAGTAATGGAACTAGCAGCAGAGAACTCTTTTAAACAAATGAAATAGCCATATAATAAACTACATCAATCGGTATGAAAAGTGCTAATAAGAGTCCCAGGAACTCATAGGGTCCAGAACCCTGGGCCTTACCATCCGGGAGTCAAGTGTGCATATATCCACCCCGCCCACACTGCCCCCCCTATAATCAGATATTGCCCCCTCTCCCTCCCATGGGTCATCCCGGTGCCAAGATGACGGGAACATGAGGGGGGAGGGGAATATCCGTGCAGGGCCCCCCCAGGTAGATAGCAGGCACAGGGGCCCCTTAGAAAGCATCGAGCCTACGGGGGGGGTGAGCATGGAAGTCAATGGGGGCCTCCACAGTAGGGACAGTGTACATCAGGCTCCAGAGCCCCTGCGTCTATGTGTGGGGCGAGCAAAGAGGAAGGGGGGGGGACCCCGGGCTCACGGCAGACATCGGGCCTCTCCGGGGCAAAGCAAAAAAAGAAAGGCGGGGGGGAAAAGCAAAAGTCTTGTGGGAATCTCCATGACAGGGAAGGCGGGCAGGCGGAGGGGGAAGATATGGAAGTGTGATCCAGGGCCTACTCACGTGCCGCTCCGTCTCGGGCTGAGTTCCGTCGCCGTCTACCTCTTTGCGGACGTGGCATCAAGGGTCCTCGGTAGGCATGTGCACCTGAGCGCCCGGCCTGACGGGGGAAGAACTGGAGCCAGTCCGGGACTTGTATCGGCTTTGCAGAGAATCTCGGTCACCCTGGCTCCGACATCTTCCACACCTTCGGGCTCGGGCACACTGCGGATCCGTAGATTGTTGCGGCGGCTTCTATCTTCGACATCTTCCAAATGGAGCTGCAGGGAGATGGCGGCTTCACGATGCTGGTCTCAGGATTGTTCCAGTGCAGCCACGTGGTCCGCCAGGGAAGACACGACTCCTCACCTGTAGCCACCCGTTCGGTAAGTGTGGAGACTTCTCCCCTCACCTCCTGTATATCCCTTCTGTGCATCTCCTCCAACCTCAGTATCAAGGCCTCGATGTCCGTTCTGGTGGGTAGGGCCTGAAGTAGGGCCTTGATGTCCGGGTCTAGGCCCACGGGCTCCGGTACTTGCGAGGCAGACATCTCGCCTTGGGGGATTCGTCCTGCGGCTCCTGGGCAAATGAAAGCCAGTCCTCCGCTTCACTGGTGTCCGGTAGTTGTAGATGTGAATTCTCTGCGGCTCCCGGTGTGTAGCCTCGTGGCCCAGGTAGGCCCGGTCCGGGGGAGATCTCTTGCAGGCTCTTGAAGTATTTTTGAATCTCGCCCGTAATCTTGCCAGCTGGGGTACTCTTCGTTGCTGCTCTAGTCCCGTATCTTTTAGTGGGGTTCATGCCGGTCTAAGGGCGATTTTTGGCTCGGAATTGGGGGATCAGGCCGGGAGCTCAGATGGAAAGCAGCTTCATTCAGCCATGTCCAGGCCACGCCCCAGCGCATCTTTTTTTAAGGCGGCGGACAACGCTATACATCTACCTCGCAGGACCGCCTTATGGGCCTCCCAGAGCGTAGAGGTGGAGATGTCGGTAGTGTTGTTCTCCGCAAAGTATAGTTGGAGGGTGGAGTCGAGTTCCGTTTTGGACAGTAGGTGCTGGAGGAGGAAGGTATTAAGCTTCCAGGCATAGGGCCTCTGGTTAGGGGAGCCTAGGTCTAAGGTAAGCAAGATAGGGGCGTGATCCGACCATGAGATCGGGAGTATCTTCGCCTCCCGCAGCACACGGAGTGTGGTATTGTTAGTGAAGAAATAGTCAATGTGGGAGTGAGCTCTGTGGGGAGCCGAATAAAATGTATACTGCAGTTCGCCTGGGTGGAGGGCCCTCCAGGCGTCAATTAGGGCATAACGTCTAGTGATTTGTCGGAAGATCTTCGAGTCCCTAAGGGCCAAGCCGATAGCGCCCGGGGACCCACCACATGACGATCGGCAGTTGCAGAGTGAGTCAGGTTAAAGTTAGGTTAGGGGGGGGGGAAGAGATTCTCCTACCTGTAGTGATGCGGAGTCGACAGAGAGAAGAAGACCAAGGACAGGGGCACCTCGGGGGGCCTTCCAGGCAGCATCCACGTAGTCTGTGGTAGAGGATCACTCGATGTGTGACGGGGGAAAGTGAAGAGGGAAAACTGAAAGAGAAAAGAGAGGTTAGTACATACATCAAAAATAGAGAACATTCAGGTAGAACTAGCATTTGCAGTAGACCTTGAAAGGCCAGTAGGCCTAGGTCAGCACGGGTTCCCAAAGACCCAGCCGGCCACCCCTCAACGGAGGGTGCCAGACAGGTGCCCGGGATCCCAGAGGTGGTCATTGAAAACTGAACACACCAAACACGGGTAGCTATATCTACTAAACCAGGTGGGAGGGGTGGATGAGCAGGAGGCTCCCAGTCTCTCAAGTCTCAGAAGAGACGTCCCCATTAGGCAAACTAGGTTCAGAGCAAGAGGCACTCTAGAGGGGACTAAATAGTCAAAAGTGTCCAAGGCCGGATCAACTGTCATATCAAAACCTAAAATCAAAAATCGGACCATTCAAAAATAGAAAGAGTAACAGCAGAAGCCTGATGCCTTTCAAAGTTCAGGTGCCTCGGTGGTGGGGGGACTTACGAGAGGCCTCCTTACCCCGGAGGCGATTAGGGGGAGGCACTTTCTGCCAAACAACTGGCAGGACGGGTGGTGCGGCCACCAAGTCCCATTCGGGGAGAGCGGGGGCAGGAATCCCCAAAACATCACAGAAGGTGTCGAGATTATGTGTTCATCTTGCAGGGCATGGAGCAAAGGCTGTAGGAGCCAGCGTTTTTGTAGAGTGATCCATGAGAGATCCGGGTACAGTTGCACCGGTACATCGCGAAAAGTCACTTTCCTTGCCAAGCGAGCCTGACGCATAATCTCTTCCTTCAGGGGGTAGGAACTGATCCTGAAAATGATGTCCCTCGGTTTGGAGGTGGCATTCTTAGGGCGCAAAGCGCGATGAGCCCTGTCCATCTCAATGCTGGTGTTGGGGGGTTTTCCAGGAGGCCGTTGAACACTGTCTGCAGAGTATCCTGGAGATCCTCCGAGCCCTCTGTTTCAGGGACCCCGCGCAGCCTGATGTTATTTCTGCGCCCCCTATTGTCCAGGTTCTCTAGGTGGCGCTGCATATCCCGCAGGAGGGTGCGATGGTCTGCCCCCTGAAGTTGGACTCTGTGAACTGCCAATTTGGTTTCCTAAAGTTCTTCTTCAGCCATTTCCACCCGATCCGTCAAGTGTTTCATACCAGACTGGAGCACCTGAATTTCCGAGCGGCACGTCGACTTAACCTCCTCAACCAGTTGTTTAAAATCCTCCTTGGTCGGGATTGCCTGCAAATAAGAGTGCCATTGTGGAGGGGCAGGTTGGGCCTGGGCATGCATCGGCTGGTGCACAGAGGGAGGAGGATGGTGCTGTGTGGGCTGAGGATGCAGTGTGGCATAGCCATGGGCTAGATATGCCAACTCTGTGGAAGAATGGTCCGGATCACTCCAAGATAAGGCATGGGTGGAGGATCGGGGCCCCTGGTTCTCTGTCCCATGGTGAGGGGTAGCAGGAGAGCTCGCTGTCTGGGCATAAGTGAGAGGGGTAGATTGAGCTCCAGGGGAGCAGGAGAGCTGCGGCTGTGACAATTTCTGGCCCTTAGGGCCTTAGGAGGGGGCTAATCTTGTGCGTAGAGGCTGAACTTTTCATGCAGTTCCACAGGCTCCTGTATTATGTGAACCACCGGGTATAGTGGGGCTGGGAGAGCAGGAAAGTCCACCGAGGATAGGGAAGGGGTGGGAGAAGGAGAGCCCAGACCAATCTCGGGGAGGACAGGGTCAGACATGGTCCTCAGCAGCCTCGGGTATGTCTCTGAGCACTGCGTGTACAGCTGAGGGAGCGCGGGGGGGCCATACACACTGGCCTGTGCTCCACGTGGTGCGGCTGTAGAGCGGCTGGGCCTGGGAGAACTCACCGCTCCAGAGGCTGAGGTGGGGTCCATGGAGCTCGATGGCGCCGACGGGTGTCCCTCGGGGGGCCGGGAACCAAAACGAGCTGGCTGGAGAGGTTGTGGGGACGGCTGGGAGCCTGCAGTGGAGCGGTCCGGCACCATCTTGTCCTCGTCGCCGGGCGGCGTGTCCTGCTGCAGAAAGAAGGACCGGAGGTCCGTTGCGGTACCGGGTGGAGGCTGCGAGGTTTCGTGGACCGGGTGTACCTGGATCTGCCCATGAAATTATAGTGGTAAGTCCCCAAATGTGCCTCAGTAGCGTGGGCTGTGAAAGAGCAGAGAGCTTAGGCTTCCATTCAGGTCGGCTTCCGGTCACGCCCCCGTTATGTTATTTTAAGTTTTCCCTATCCACATTTACACTTGCCATGCTCTTACCGACATTTTGCTGCCGTTTGTCGCCCTCTAGCCCTTTCCTTTAGTCTTTTAGAGACATTTTAGTAGTCAAAAGTACGGGTCCCCATTGACTTCACATCCAGGTGTCCGCTCAACTCTAATCGTAATAACAATACAAATAAGTTATTTTTGATAATCAAATATAAGCTTATTTGAAAATGTTCCTTATATCTTGTGATTCTGCAAATCTCTTTCCACAACTTCCTGTATTTACTGCATGCTTTGCAGCTTTCCTTCTGTTGTTTACTTTCCATTTCTAAGGACTATATAGGGGGTTATATTTGAAAGGCAAATCCACTTTGCACTACAAGACTCACCGCTATGATTAAAGCGTCGCCTATGGGGATTTTTAAATAGCGAAGTTTGGCGCCATTCCACGAGTGTGCGCAATTTTGAAGTGTGACATGTTGGGTATCTATTTACTCTGCGTAACTTCATCTTTTACATTATGAAAAAAAATTGGGCTAACTTTACTGTTTTGTTTTGTTTTAAGCACAAAACAGTTTTTTTTTTAAAAACACGCGTTCAAAAAAAGTCTGCGAAAATACCATGCGAGATAAAAAGTTGTAACGGCCGCCATTGTATTCTCTAGGGTCTTTGCTAAAAAAACATATATAATGTTTTGGGGTTCTATGCAATTTTCTAGCAAATAAATGATGATTTTTACATGTAGGAGAGAAATGTCAGAATTGGTCTGGGTTTTCCAGAACGCCTGATGGCGTTCCCTGCATGTTGGGCCTCTGAAGAAAAAACATACTCTTTCTGTTATTTCTTTTTTTTCAGCCTGCAACACCATTCATCCCATAGGGAATCACAGTATAAAAGGTCTAAAAACCACAACTCATCAAGAAGGGAACACTCTTCTTCAGGACATACGTCTCACAGCCGCAGGTCCTCCCCACATACGGCTATAAGACTTCCCTCTCCACATTATTCCACCCATCTCAGGGATAAAGCCTGCTGGGTTTGTGGAAGAGAAGCATTTCCAGGCAAACTAGTCTGTAACAAATGTTTTATGGAGGTGGTTCAAGATAAAGAAAAGGAGAAACAGGAGTCCATAGCTACTATGAAAAAATTGATAAAGGAATCAATTCAGGAGCTAGCCTCATCCCTGTGATGAGGCTAGCTCCTTCATCCTAACAACCCCTTCATCAAGCGAGGTTGCTATAGAGGCTCCTGAGCAGCATACAAGTGCAGGATACAGTTCAGATGAGGACAAGGATGCCTCAGAAGAACAATGCTCCACCTTCGATTTTGCTTTAGTCGAACCAATTATAGCTGCGGTAAAAGATGTAATCCAATGGGAAAAGGCTCCTGAACCACCCGCCAAATCGAGGAAGTACTTTTCCCATCTGAGAAAGAAATCATCAACCTTCCTGCTTATGGAAGAAATTAAAGAGGTAGTGACAGAGGAATAGCGGAAGCTGAAAAAAAAGCCGGTCGCCTATAACCGCTCTCACAAGCTATTTTCCCTAGCTGACTCAGACGCACAGCTCTTCGACTCCTTACCTTCAGTAGATGCCTCTATTATAAGGATAGCAAGAAACACCACACTGCCACTTGAAGATGCAGTTTCCTTCAAAGACGTGTTAGATCTTAAAATCGAGACAGATCTCACGAAAGCCTATCAAGCAGCGGGCAGAGCGTGTAAACCCGCAGTGGCGTTAACCTTGGTATCCAGAGATACTAAGGCGTGGACTGATAATATCGAAATAGCCCTGAGGCAAGGTGTCAGAAAGGTTCCATCCGCTGGTGCTACTTATGTTCTGTCTTGCAGTGCTGCGTCCCAACAGCAGGGGTCTCCTGGCAGTTCGGAGCTGTCAGGGGAACTTCCCCCTGCTGGTATATCACCTTTGGGACGCAGTATTGGCCTCCACCAGCGGATGGACCCTGGCAGTGTGGAGCACCTGGCCCTTGCTGCGTTCAGGTGTGACCTGAACATAATTAACATGCCTCTATTTATACCCGGCAAGTTCAAGCAGAACTCGCCCTAGTATCTGTCTATTAACCGGAACCTGAGCCTGATTTCTGACCCTGAGCCTGCTGTCCCCGTTCTGGACTTCTGACCCGACCTGATCTGTCCTGACCTGACCTGATCCCTCTCCTGGACATTTCCTTCCTGCCCATTCCCTGTCTGCAGCTTCTTTGATGATCTCCTGGTATTTGACCCAGGCTTGGCTTTTGGTTTATGATTACCGCATTTCCCCTGGACTTGTATATATGCTTTGTGTTATTTGTGCACTGGTTGTCGTCACCTGTTTGTTCACCCATGTAAATAAAACACCTTTTATTCCACTATATACAGTGTTGGTCTCCTCTGTGTAGGCACACAGTACTGGTCCATTTAGAATCTCTGACACAAGGTATCGAAATGGAGGAAATTATCAAAGCTCTGGATGAGCTGAGGCTAGAATCAGACTTTGTGGCAGAGGCCACTATTAATACCTTGAGATGCTCGGCACGTGCCATGCTATACTCAGTAATCGCTAGAAGGGCTCTCTGGTTGAAGCCATGGTCGGCAGACCCCTCTTCCAAACAAACGTGGTGCTGCATTCCCTATGACGGTAAAGCCCTCTTTGGCGAGAAGCTAGATACAGCAATTAACCCGAGTGACAGGCGGAAAGAGTGGCCTAATTCCCCAAGATAAGAACAGAAGGAAGAGATTTATAAACATTTTATAATTTCAGCCAAAAAACAAGGACACCCGGTCATATAGGCCAGGAAGAGAATATCGCAGAGGCTGGAAAGGTTCTCAGGCTACCTTTCTGAGATTGGGGAAGCAGAAGGCCACACCCACTGCTCCGGAAGGTCAGAAATCTTTTTGACTGCCTGCCCACCTAAGCAGGTCCTGTGGTTGCCCGTCTCAGGGCTTTCGCTCAAGTTTGGGTGAATTCTTGCACAGACCATTGGGTCACTTCCACGGTATTTCACGGCCACTTCTGGAAATTCAAACACAAACCATCCAGTGTTTTGTTTCTGCCCACCAGAATTCCGAGTTCCAACGAGAAACGAGAAATTATTTTCCAGTATATACAGACATTAATACTTCAACAAGCAGTACCATTGGTCCCGGACTCAGAAAAGTTTTTGGGGTTTTACTCCCCAATCTTTTTGGTCCCCAAAAAGACAGGAGGCTGGAGGCCGGTCCTAGACTTAAAGCGACTAAACAAGTTTATCAGTATAGAACGCTTCAAGATGGAGTCTCTCCATACAGTAATCTTAGCAGTACAACCGGAGGATTGGATGGTCTCTATAGACCTCAAAGACGCATATCTTCAAATTCCAATCCATCAAGATTTCCAGCCCTTCCTACGATTCAAGGTCAGGGACCTTCATCTGCAGTTTCGTTGCCTACCTTTCGGCATATCGTCAGCCCCCAGAACTTTCTGGCTCCTCTTCGAGTGAAAGGTATACGTATCCTCCATTACTTAGACGACATATTAATCCTGTCTCAGCACAGAGAAACACTCAAGTGTCATCTACAGGAATTTCTCGATACCTTGGCGAGATACAGCTGGTTAATAAACTTCCCCAAGAGTCAGTTTTTACCGACACAGAAAATGGTATATCTTGGGGCATTATTCGATCCCCCGAGGAGGGCGGTGTCTATCCCTCAAGAAAAAAATCCATCACTCATAGCCAAGGTAGGGAAGGCCATGGCGAGCAAATCTATGTCGGCAGCGGAATGTCTGAGTCTTCTGGGGATGTTCTCCTCCTTGCATTCTGATGGTGAAGTGGGCCCGATGGCATCTCCCAGTGGAGGAGACGATCCTTATTTCAGAGGATCTTGATTTCATCTGCAATGAAATCCAGTCTGTGGTGGTGGACAAGAGCCCGAAATCTGTTGAATCATTGTCATCTTGGCTCCATCTCCTGGATCACTCTTTTTTTTTGTCTCAAACAAAGGTTTTTATTGAACCGAAATAGCAATACAAGCGATGAGCTCCAGAGCAGCAACATGTCATCAGGACAGTGTGGCGCAGCACACCCAGGTCCAAAAAAACAGGCATAAACACAGTAAAACGGTACATACAGGTGTTAATCCCCCCAGCAGTCAGTAAGCAGTGATTCGAGCCACATTCTCCACCCCCCTGCGTCAGGGTGCAGCGCCTCCCACATTTGGTATCCTGTGGTGCGGTATAGCCCAGGGGTCTCTACCCTCCCCACACCCTAGAATAGACGATCGTACACCAATTCTAATGGGGCCAAGCCCGGGACATCCAGCCAGGGGGCCCATACCTTTTCAAATTTAGAATCAGACCCTCTATGTTGAAATATAACTTTTTCCAACCTTAAGGTGACCCCCATCTGCTTGATCCACTCCCGCACTGTGGGCGGTTCAGCGTCCTTCCAATGCCTCAATATCATTAGGCGGGCCTGAAAAAGGGCTCTACCAACAGCTTGCCTAGAACCACCCTCCATCTCCAGGTTATCGCATATTCCTAACAAGCAGGTTTTGGGATCCAGTGTTAACTGGGCCTAAAAGGCCCCGTTCAGGGTATCTATGACCTTCGTCCAGTAGAGGTGCAATTTCGGGCATCTCCACAGTAGATGGATAAGATCACCATGATCTCTACAGCATCGAACACATGTGGGGTCTACACCCAGCCCCATTCGCGCCAGCCTAGCCGGTGTGTAGTGTACTCTCAATAGGATGTATAGCTGCGACAGCCTGTGTGCTACGTTCAGGGAGCACCCGGGAACAGCCTGCAGCGCCTCCTCCCACTGTCCCTCCTCAAATGCTCCCACATCTTGTTCCCACCGGGACCTCGCCCTCAAAGGAGTATCTGGTATGAAAAGATTCTGAAGCATGGCATAGCAGCTTGATATAAAGCCTTTGTACGTGTCTATCTCAAATATGTAGTTGAAGACTGACGCCGGGTCCAAGGACCAGATGTCTGCCTCCCTCTGAGCATCCACTGCGTGTTTAAGTTGAAGGTAATAAAAATACATAGAGGACGGCAATCGGAAGTCTGCCCTAAGCTCCTGGAAGGGCCTAAGTCTGCCCCCCCCTAATTATGTGGGTCATAAGGGATATGCCATAATATTTCCACTTAGAGCCATAAGGTAGTTTAGCTAATTCCCTATAGTACTGATTGCCCCAAATAGGACTGAATTTAGTGAATCCTGTCACCCCCTGTAACATCCTAACCTTGTTCCACGTCTTCTGCATGAGTGCATACGTGGGGAAAAGTTTGTTGGACTTAGTGTATCGTAGGGCCTCTAGTCCCTCCGCCACCTCCCCCCCAGTGGTAAAGCTGAGCAGCTGGACCAAAGAGTCCTGCAAATTCAGCTCCCGGTCCCGACCAGGACCCACAAGCCTTGCAATGTGTTGCATTTGGGAGGCCAGGTAGTAGAGCCATGGATTGGGTAGTGCCAATCCCCCAGCGTCTTTCGGTCGTTGGAGCTGCTCAAGCCCAACTCTAGGGGGCTTGGTCATCCATATGAGCGATCGGAAGACTGAATTGATAATCCTAAACTTTTTCAGAGGGATGACCATCGGTGAGTTGTGGAGGACATATAGTAACTGTGGCATCAGGATCATTTTTATCAAGTTTACCCTGCCTACAGGGGACAGTTTGAGCCTGCTCCACACCTTGACCCGGTCACGGCATTGATTAATCAGAGGAGTGAGGTTGAGACTGACATAGTCCAACAGGCAGGCAGAAACCCGGATACCGAGGTATCGAAATGACCCGGAGACAGGAATGTCCTGTAAGGTCACTGGGCACAGGGAGGGGTCCCGATCCAGTAATAGGAGGGAGGACTTTGTCCAATTAATAACTAACCCCGAATATTCTCCAAATAGCTGGACAACTTTCATGGCCTCCGACAGCGAGTCGGAGGTATCTCCCAGAAGAAGCATGGTGTCATCCGCATATAACATGACTTTTTCATGTAGAGCACCGTACTGAAATCCCCGGATCAAGGGGTTCGCCCTGATTAATGAAGCCAGGGGCTCTATGGCTAGGGCAAATAGAAGAGGGGACAAGGGGCACCCCTGGCGTGTGCCTCTGTGCAGGCTAAAGGTGTGCGAAATCCTTCCCCCCTCCCGTATTGCTGCTATCGGAGATGAGTATAAAAGCTGTACCCAGGCAATGAAACTATCACCAAACCCAAACCTCTGCATCACCTCCCACAGATACTCCCACTCGACACTATCAAATGCCTTATGGGCATCCAAGGACAACAAAGCCCTATCTCCCATGTTATCCGCCCTGGACTGGATGTTCAGGAAGAGTCGCCGCAGGTTTATTGCCGTCGACTTTTGGGGCATGAAACCGGATTGGTCGGAGTGTATTATGGTGGAAATGGCACCATTCAATCTTACAGCTAAGGCTTTGGCAAGGATCTTAACGTCATTTTGGAGTAATGAAATCGGTCTATATGAACCTGGGTCAAGAGGGTCCTTTTCTGGCTTCAAAATTAAAACTATATTGGCTCTAGTCATAGATCGTGGCAGGATGCCGTTTTTTTTTGCGTCATTGAACACTCTCAGAAGGTGTGGGAGCATAGTCTCCCCATACTGCTTGTACACCTCCGCTGGGAGGCCATCATCCCCGGGGGCCTTCGAGTTAGGGAACAAGCTGGTCGCTGCCTGCAGCTCCCCAAGAGACAGGGGGGCGTCAAGCATCTTTCTATTGGATGCGGACAGGGCCGGGAGCTGGACCAGGTCCAGATATTCCCTCAGTGAGTTCAGTGAGTAGGTTTGGCGAGACTCATAAAGAGAGGAGTAAAAACTCACAAGTTCTGACAATACTTGATCAGGTGAGCTAGTCAACCCACCGGTGCGGGTGCGCAATGCCCCAATGGAAGGGGACATCTGTTGGGAACGGGCAATAGTTGCCAGCATGCGACCAGTGTGCTCACCCTCCTCATAGAATGCCGCTTTCTGAAAAAAGCGTTTCCTCTCTGCCCCCGAGGTCGTGACTCGATACAACGCATCCTGCGCCGAGAGCCACGCCTCTCTGCTGTTTTCAGATGGATCTGCAATAAAGGCGCTCTCCAACCTCCCGGCCATAAGGTCTATATCCTCCCTCTGGGCACTTGTCTGTCTTTTAATAGCCTGGATCTCCGTAATAAACAGGCCCCTGAGGACTGCCTTAAAGGCCTCCCAGGTCACCGCTATGTCCTCCGAGTCTGCATGAACACGCCAGAACTCCGAAATGCAGGATTCCATGTGTTCATGGGACGGGAAGAGATTCAGCCAAAAGGCGTTCATCTTCCACGGGGCCTTGGCCCCCGCAGAAGGGGGACGCACGTCCAAGGAAGCAACCAGCGGGGAGTGGTCTGACACACTCCTCGGTGCATACGTCACCTCCCCAATATAACGCTCAGCTGTATGGGAACAGAGACACAAATCAATCCTAGACAAAGAGGAGTAACCCCTAGAGAAGCAGGAGAACTGTTTCACACCCGGATTCCTGGCCCTCCATGGATCTCCCCACCCCGCCTCCTCCATAAACTTCGCCAGGGCAGTGCGGTTCACCTTCCTCCCCCCTCCCCCCTGTGGATGTCTGTCCAGCAGGTGGTCTGTGCAGCAGTTGAAGTCTCCAAAGGCGTACAATGGCACCTCCGGAGACCGCACTTGGAACTCCACCAGCGCCCTCAGTACCTGATTATCATACGGGGGAGGTATATATACAAAAGCAAGGATACATTTAAAGGCAAACAACCTACATAATAAAAAAACATATCTACCATCAGCATCAGTCTCAGAGCTCAGTTCCTCGTACTCGATCGAGCAGTGTATCAGGACGCTCACACCCCTAGAATATGAGGTGTGAGTGGAGTGGTAAGCCTTACCCACCCACCGGTAGTTCAGACAGGACACAGAGTCAGCAGTGAGATGGGTCTCTTGTAGTGCACATATGGCCGGCAGTCTTTTCCTCATCAAGGTTGAAACCATGGGGGCGTGGCCTGACGAGGCATGTGAGCAGACGTGCTGCACGGAGCTCCCGCCGGTGATCCTGAAAACGATCCTTCCCTCGCCGCATTAAACGCCCGAATCCGCCGCTAAAAGGTGCGGACTGAACCCGGGGTACCTCCGGACCTTGTAGCTCCTCAAATCCCGGCATGATGACCCGTGGAAACCGCGGAGATGCCGCGGTCTCGGCCTCCCAGGACTCCCAAGATGGCGCCTGGATGCTTCAGCCTCCTAAAACACCACGAGGCCAGGACAAGAAAACGGAGCAGGGGGGTAAGTCCACCAAGCCCCCCAAAGCTAAAGAACAAGCCAGGGACATGCTTTACTATGCTCAAAAGCTAGTGGGCCCCAGTGACTGTACACAGGCTGATAACCAGCAGAGATATGCACCCCTAGAACAGCATGAGACAGACACTGCAGGGGGGATGGATGACTGTGAACAGATGGAGTCTGTCCCTGACACTATGCTAGCTATGCCAACTTTGCAGTCGGAGGATAGCCCCCAGCCTACCTTGAGTGAAATACTGTTTGCTGTACACAAATGCACTGCTTCTGTGAATGCCCTGAATGTACGCTTCGGAGGGTTGGAGGAAAAGGTGTCTCTCCTACGCCAGGATATACAAAAGATAAGAGAACGAACCACGGCTGTGGAGGGGAGAGTAAGCGAGATGGAAGATCAGGTGCCCCATATTACCAGGGATGCCCGCAGCGCGGCCCAGCAAGCCCGGCAGGCGTATGACAAGACTGACGAGATTGAAAATCGCCTTAGACGCAATAACGTTCGCATAGTGGGGCTCCCGGAGAAAGTGGAGGGCAGGGACCCCACAGCATACGTGGAGGGCTGGCTACAGGAGGTGTTTGGCAAGGAGGCGTTTTCCCCGCTGTATGCTATTGAAAGAGCGCATAGGGTGCCCCCGCGCCCCTTACCCCCCGGAAACCCACCCAGAGCGATGCTAGCGAGACTCCTGAATTACAGGGACCGAGAGGTGGTGCTGCGACTGGCGAGAGAAAAAGGCACGGTGCTGCATAATGGCACGGAAGTTTCCTTCTACCCAGATTTCTCGGCAGAAGTACAACGCAGGAGATCTAAATTTGCTGAGGTTAAGAAGCATCTGCAAAAGCTGCAATTATCCTACGCTATGTTGTTTCCTGCTAAGCTCCGTATAACGGCTAGAGATCAGAATCACTTTTTTGAATCCGCTCAGGATGCTACCGGGTGGCTGGACTACAACGAACAAGATCTGCGCAGGAGAGGCCGTGATGGGGGAGAGGGATGATACTACCTGGACTGTCCGCACCAGGCGTGGAGGGCGTGAGCCTTACCACTGAAGTTTTCATATGGCCAGTTGAGGGCCTGTTACGGATTCATACTTGAGGCGAGAGGAACCCCTACAACAGTTTCTGCTACCTATTTTAGTTTCTTGGCATACACTTTCCTTCCCCCCCCCCCCCCTTTTTTTTTTTCTCTTTGTAGCCCTGAGAAAGGGCGATATGCAAAGATGTACAAAGCATGTCTGTGGCCTTGTGTTTGTGGTGGAGTGGCTCCGGTGTTGGTGCCCTGTTGGTGCAACTGGAATTCATTCACGCCCTCCTTTAGGCCCCATTGAAGGCCCCTGTTGGGCCCCTTTGCTGTGGTGCGAGCCAGTGGCCGCAAGTTGCAGCAGTTCATGTCTACTTATGTTTATTGCCGCATTAATGCGTATGGTTAACTTCTCCAATGCTTCAACCTTGCTTGTTCCACTTTTGATGTTCTTTCAGTGTACAGCTGTTACTCCTAGCACTAAAAGACAAGACCTGATACTTTTGAGGATGCCCCGGCCCTGCTCACGATCTGGTCGCCGAGCATACTCGAGACTGGCCCTCGGACGTGGGAGTTCCCCCCACTCCTCTGTTTTGATGATTGATTTTATGCAATGTCGGATACACCTATAGTAACATGGAATGTTCGAGGGGTTAATGACCCGCTAAAGAGGACTATGATTACTGCTGGGTTGAAGAAATTCCACCCGGCCATAATAGGCCTGCAAGAGACGCACCTACAGAAAGATACGGTGGGGTTTTTGCAATATGCCTGGGTGGGGAAAGCATATCACTCCACTTACTCTGCGTTTTCTCGCGGAGTGAGTGTACTGATACATAGGGCGTTGGCCTATCAAGAGCTAGACTCCTTAATTGATGTGTCTGGTAGATTTGTGTTCCTCTACTGTAAACTGTACATGTTAACACTTATTTTAGCCTTTGTGTATATCCCCCCCCCCCTTCTCTCGAGAGGTGCTGCAATTGCTGCTATCCTATTTGACCGACAAGCCTGACATTCCGGTTTTAATATTGGGTGACTTTAACTGTTATCTTGACCCCAAACTTGATAGACACCCCCCGGTGACTCCCCCTAGGGGTGGCCGAGGAACTGCCCTTAGTAGGCTACTACTTGAAGTGGGTTGGACCGATATATGGCGGATTCGCAATCCGCACTCTAAACAATTCTCCTGTTTCTCCAAGACCCATGGGTCCCTGTCCAGAATAGATCTATGTGTGGGTACCCCGAATCTGGTGGGCAGTGTATCTGGGGTGGAGTATTATCCTAGAGGGGTGTCAGACCATTCCCCGCTGGCCCTCCGGCTGGTCACGCAGCCCCCTAGCTCATTGCCGAAAGCTCCATGGAAGTTGAATGCCTTTTGGCTTAAATTGTTTACTTCTCAAGATAGAATCGTCTCCCAGTTGCGGGAATTTTTTAGATTACATGCCAACCTTGGGGACAGCCTCCATAAATGGGAGACCTTTAAGGCATTCTCTAGAGGGGTGTTCATTCACGAAATTCAAATTGTTAAACATAACTCTTCTGCCCTGTTGGAACAGGTGAGTGATCAGGTGAGGCGGCTGGAACTAACATATGTGACTGACCCGTCCGATTCGGCAAGGGAGGCATGGATGTCGGCCCAGGACTCCCTGGACCGTCTGAGATCCTCCACGGCGGAACGTAAGAGATTTTTTACCAAACTAGCATTCTTTGAGGAAGGGGAGAAAACGGGCCGCTTACTTGCTAGGATTGCACGCTCCCAACAGCAGTCGCCGGCTATTGGCGCTATCCGCACTAATAGTGGCAGACTTGTTAACTCTCCTGATGACATCATATCCGAGTTGGCTGCCTTCTATACCGACCTGTATGGGTCAAGAGAGGCATACACGGACGATGATTTGATCAGGTATGTGTCCCAAATTAATTTACCGTCGCTGTCGGCCAGGGTGAGTAAGCAGCTAGACGCTCCTATCACCTTGGAGGAGCTCCAGGTGGCGGCCAGCTCTTTTCCCACTTGTAAGGCCCCGGGGGAGGACGGTATGCCCATGGAGGTGTTCACCCAGTATGGGGAGTTACTACTCCCTGAACTATTGAAAGTTTTCAATGACTCACTGGAGAGGGGGGTGCTCCCTGAATCTATGAACAAGGCCAACGTGATCTTACTGTTGAAACCTGGGAAGGACCCGGTGGACCCGGGCTCATATAGGCCTATTTCGTTGCTTCAGAGCGACGTGAAGATCCTGGCTAAGGTTCTGGCGCTGCGGGTCAATGGAATAGTGTCTTCGATTATTCACCAAGATCAGGCTGGCTTTATGCCGCAAAAGTCCACAGCCACTAACCTACGTAGGCTGTACTTAAACATGCAGGTGAAGGCGGACAACGGGGGCCGTAGGGCCCTGCTGTCGCTGGACGCCAATAAAGCCTTCGATAGCGTCAGCTGGCGGTACCTCTGGGCAGTGTTGGAGAAGTTTGGATTTGGGAATCGCTTCGTGGCCTGGACCAGGCTATTGTATGCATCCCCGCAGGCGTCCATTAGGATGGGGAATAAGATGTCACCTGCTTTCGCTTTGGGTAGGGGGACTAGGCAGGGATGCCCTCTGTCCCCCCTGCTCTTTGCGATTGCTATCGAACCTCTTGCAGCTTTGATACGGGCGAGCGACCGGGTCGAGGGCTTCAGGTATGGCGACCTCCATGAAAAGATCATGCTCTACGCTGACGACATGATGCTTTTTCTGGGGGACCCCTCCCTGTCATTGCCGGGGGTCATGGCTATAATACAGAGGTTTGGTCACTTCTCGGGCCTGACCATTAATTGGTCCAAATCTGCCCTAATGATGCTAGATGAGGACAGAGGGGTGACCCTCCCGGCCTCGTGTCCCATCCCTGTAGTAGATAGTTTTAAGTACCTTGGCGTGCAAATCTCGCCCAAACTGTCAGACTATTGTCTGCTTAATGTATACCCATTGCTATCCCGTTTCAGAGATAAAATTAACACATGGAACAACCTTAAGATGTCTCTGGCGGGTAAGGCAAACCTAATCAAAATGATATTAATGCCTCAGTTGCTGTACTTCCTGCACAATTCCCCGGTAGTTATACACTTGAAGGTTTTTAGAGTGGTGAACACCCTTTTTAGAAAGTTGCTATGGAATGGGAGGGCCCCCAGGATCAGGCTGGAGCAGCTCCAGCGGGCTAAAGATAACGGAGGATTGGCGGTTCCCAACCCTTGGGTTTACTACATCTCAGCTCAGCTACAGCATTTGGTGGGCTCCATGGCTCGGGACCCAGTGGGATCGGCGGCAAGGCTGATGCTGTTTGCGTCTGGAGCCGAGACCATTCCCCTGGGCCTGGAGGCACAAATGTTTCTCAAGTCCAATAAACTAACCCCGACATTGGCGCTAGCCCAAAAAATTTGGAACAAGGGTAGGCAGCTCCAGGGGGTGAGGGGGTTCACTGAACATAGTCCAATATGGAATAACTTCTCCTACGTTGAGCTGGCGAAATTGCAGCACGGATCTCAATGGAGGGCACATGGGATAACTATGCTGTCGCAGATTTTTTGCAATGGCAGGCTGCTAACATTCCCCCAACTGCAGGATCGGTTTGATTTACCGGCCTGTATGTGGCTCTTATATATTCAGCTTAGGCATGCGGTCATGGCACAGGGGAATGCGGTGGAGTGGACAATGTCACCCACTCCGGTGTTCCATTTGCTGCGATCGACCCCAGAGACCAAAGGAATTATTTCCCAATGCTACCAGATGCTACTATCTGTACACCTGGAAGCGTACCCTTGTGGGGCATTTTCCGCTTGGCGACGGGACCTTGGCCAGGTTACGGGTGACCAGTGGGAGGAGGCCCTTCAATCTTTAACCACTTGTTCCCTAAATGTTGCACAAAAGGTTTCACAATTGTATATACTGTTGAGGGTGCACTATACTCCGGTGAAACTGCACAGGATGGGTAGGCGTGTGGACCCGTTGTGCTGCCGGTGTCAGCAGCATGAGGGGGACCTTATACATCTCCTGTGGCGGTGCCCGAAATTGCACAGGTATTGGAGGGGAGTAGTGGAAACAATTAACAATGTTTTCCAGACAAATGTTCCGGTCGACCCTGTGTGCTGCCTGTGGGGGGCGCTGGAGGATGTTGTCTCAGAGGAAACGACCAGGGTGGCTATCTCTAGGACATTGTTCCAGGCCAGGAAATTATTACTGATGGGGTGAAAGTCTGCCTCCCCACCAACCCATTCCTCCTGGATTTCCCACGTGGGAAAGGCATTGGTGATGGAGAAACACATTTATCAGCATAGAGGGTGCCCTGGCAGATTTGAGAGAATATGGGGGATGTGGCTAGATACTCCGGGTCTGAGCCCCGGAGAGTTGGTCATGACCAGACTTCTGGGGGGCCTGTAAGCGGGGGTAACTATGGGATCATAGGATGTGGTCTGTTTGGAGCATTACTGGTTTAGAGGTGGGAGGGCAAGTATATGTGCTGGAGGGGGAGGAATGTTGATGATGGGTGACGCGGGGATCGTGTATCTACTAATGTCTGATGTAAGCTATGGAAGAATTTACCTCAGTCTGTGCACTGGAGAGCTGTACTGTTTGTTTGAATATGTCTTTGGAACAATAAAAACCTTTCTGATTTAAAAAAAAAAAAGGTTGAAACCATAGTGCGTTTAAGAGGGTCTTGTAGTCCCCTAACATTCCATGAAAGTATCTTAACCGCTGCCATCAGGGGGGGTCAAACACATAACCAACAACCGCCAAATCGAGGAAGTACTTTTCCCATCTGAGAAAGAAATCATCAACCTTCCTGCTTATGGAAGAAATTAAAGAGGTAGTGACAGAGGAATAGCGGAAGCTGAAAAAAAGGCCGGTCGCCTATAACCGCTCTCACAAGCTATTTTCCCTAGCTGACTCAGACGCACAGCTCCTCGACTCCTTACCTTCAGTAGATGCCTCTATTATAAGGATAGCAAGAAACACCACACTGCCACTTGAAGATGCAGTTTCCTTCAAAGACGTGTTAGATCTTAAAATCGAGACAGATCTCACGAAAGCCTATCAAGCAGCGGGCGGAGCGTGTAAACCCGCAGTGGCGTTAACCTTGGTATCCAGAGATACTAAGGCGTGGACTGATAATATCGAAATAGCCCTGAGGCAAGGTGTCAGAAAGGTTCCATCCGCTGGTGCTACTTATGTTCTGTCTTGCAGTGCTGCGTCCCAACAGCAGGGGTCTCCTGGCAGTTCGGAGCTGTCAGGGGAACTTCCCCCTGCTGGTATATCACCTTTGGGACGCAGTATTGGCCTCCACCAGCGGATGGACCCTGGCAGTGTGGAGCACCTGGCCCTTGCTGCGTTCAGGTGTGACCTGAACATAATTAACATGCCTCTATTTATACCCGGCAAGTTCAAGCAGAACTCGCCCTAGTATCTGTCTATTAACCGGAACCTGAGCCTGATTTCTGACCCTGAGCCTGCTGTCCCCGTTCTGGACTTCTGACCCGACCTGATCTGTCCTGACCTGACCTGATCCCTCTCCTGGACATTTCCTTCCTGCCCATTCCCTGTCTGCAGCTTCTTTGATGATCTCCTGGTATTTGACCCAGGCTTGGCTTTTGGTTTATGATTACCGCATTTCCCCTGGACTTGTATATATGCTTTGTGTTATTTGTGCACTGGTTGTCGTCACCTGTTTGTTCACCCATGTAAATAAAACACCTTTTATTCCACTATATACAGTGTTGGTCTCCTCTGTGTAGGCACACAGTACTGGTCCATTTAGAATCTCTGACACAAGGTATCGAAATGGAGGAAATTATCAAAGCTCTGGATGAGCTGAGGCTAGAATCAGACTTTGTGGCAGAGGCCACTATTAATACCTTGAGATGCTCGGCGCGTGCCATGCTATACTCAGTAATCGCTAGAAGGGCTCTCTGGTTGAAGCCATGGTCGGCAGACCCCTCTTCCAAACAAACGTGGTGCTGCATTCCCTATGACGGTAAAGCCCTCTTTGGCGAGAAGCTAGATACAGCAATTAACCGAGTGACAGGCGGAAAGAGTGGCCTAATTCCCCAAGATAAGAACAGAAGGAAGAGATTTATAAACATTTTATAATTTCAGCCAAAAAACAAGGACACCCGGTCATATAGGCCAGGAAGAGAATATCGCAGAGGCTGGAAAGGTTCTCAGGCTACCTTTCTGAGATTGGGGAAGCAGAAGGCCACACCCACTGCTCCGGAAGGTCAGAAATCTTTTTGACTGCCTGCCCACCTAAGCAGGTCCTGTGGTTGCCCGTCTCAGGGCTTTCGCTCAAGTTTGGGTGAATTCTTGCACAGACCATTGGGTCACTTCCACGGTGTTTCACGGCCACTTCTGGAAATTCAAACACAAACCATCCAGTGTTTTGTTTCTGCCCACCAGAATTCCGAGTTCCAACGAGAAACGAGAAATTATTTTCCAGTATATACAGACATTAATACTTCAACAAGCAGTACCATTGGTCCCGGACTCAGAAAAGTTTTTGGGGTTTTACTCCCCAATCTTTTTGGTCCCCAAAAAGACATGAGGCTGGAGGCCGGTCCTAGACTTAAAGCGACTAAACAAGTTTATCAGTATAGAACGCTTCAAGATGGAGTCTCTCCATACAGTAATCTTAGCAGTACAACCGGAGGATTGGATGGTCTCTATAGACCTCAAAGACGCATATCTTCAAATTCCAATCCATCAAGATTTCCAGCCCTTCCTACGATTCAAGGTCAGGGACCTTCATCTGCAGTTTCGTTGCCTACCTTTCGGCATATCGTCAGCCCCCAGAACTTTCTGGCTCCTCTTCGAGTGAAAGGGATACATATCCTCCATTACTTAGACGACATATTAATCCTGTCTCAGCACAGAGAAACACTCAAGTCTCATCTACAGGAATTTCTCGATACCTTGGCGAGATACAGCTGGTTAATAAACTTCCCCAAGAGTCAGTTTCTACCGACACAGAAAATGGTATATCTTGGGGCATTATTCGATCCCCCGAGGAGGGCGGTGTCTATCCCTCAAGAAAAAAATCCATCACTCATAGCCAAGGTAGGGAAGGCCATGGCGAGCAAATCTATGTCGGCAGCGGAATGTCTGAGTCTTCTGGGGATGTTCTCCTCCTTGCATTCTGATGGTGAAGTGGGCCCGATGGCATCTCCCAGTGGAGGAGACGATCCTTATTTCAGAGGATCTTGATTTCATCTGCAATGAAATCCAGTCTGTGGTGGTGGACAAGAGCCCGAAATCTGTTGAATCATTGTCATCTTGGCTCCATCTCCTGGATCACTCTTTTTTTTTGTCTCAAACAAAGGTTTTTATTGAACCGAAATAGCAATACAAGCGATGAGCTCCAGAGCAGCAATATGTCATCAGGACACTGTGGCGCAGCACACCCAGGTCCAAAAAAACAGGCATAAACACAGTAAAACGGTACATACAGGTGTTAATCCCCCCAGCAGTCAGTAAGCAGTGATTCGAGCCACATTCTCCACCCCCCTGTGTCAGGGTGCAGCGCCTCCCACATTTGGTATCCTGTGGTGCGGTATAGCCCAGGGGTCTCTACCCTCCCCACACCCTAGAATAGACGATCGTACACCAATTCTAATGGGGCCAAGCCCGGGACATCCAGCCAGGGGGCCCATACCTTTTCAAATTTAGAATCAGACCCTCTATGTTGAAATATAACTTTTTCCAACCTTAAGGTGACCCCCATCTGCTTGATCCACTCCCGCACTGTGGGCGGTTCAGCGTCCTTCCAATGCCTCAATATCATTAGGCGGGCCTGAAAAAGGGCTCTACCAACAGCTTGCCTAGAACCACCCTCCATCTCCAGGTTATCGCATATTCCTAACAAGCAGGTTTTGGGATCCAGTGTTAACTGGGCCTGAAAGGCCCCGTTCAGGGTATCTATGACCTTCGTCCAGTAGAGGTGCAATTTCGGGCATCTCCACAGTAGATGGATAAGATCACCATGATCTCTACAGCATCGAACACATGTGGGGTCTACACCCAGCCCCATTCGCGCCAGCCTAGCCGGTGTGTAGTGTACTCTCAATAGGATGTATAGCTGCGACAGCCTGTGTGCTACGTTCAGGGAGCACCCGGGAACAGCCTGCAGCGCCTCCTCCCACTGTCCCTCCTCAAATGCTCCCACATCTTGTTCCCACCGGGACCTCGCCCTCAAAGGAGTATCTGGTATGAAAAGATTCTGAAGCATGGCATAGCAGCTTGATATAAAGCCTTTGTACGTGTCTATCTCAAATATGTAGTTGAAGACTGACGCCGGGTCCAAGGACCAGATGTCTGCCTCCCTCTGAGCATCCACTGCGTGTTTAAGTTGAAGGTAATAAAAATACATAGAGGACGGCAATCGGAAGTCTGCCCTAAGCTCCTGGAAGGGCCTAAGTCTGCCCCCCCTAATTATGTGGGTCATAAGGGATATGCCATAGTATTTCCACTTAGAGCCATAAGGTAGTTTAGCTAATTCCCTATAGTACTGATTGCCCCAAATAGGACTGAATTTAGTGAATCCTGTCACCCCCTGTAACATCCTAACCTTGTTCCACGTCTTCTGCATGAGTGCATACGTGGGGAAAAGTTTGTTGGACTTAGTGTATCGTAGGGCCTCTAGTCCCTCCGCCACCTCCCCCCCAGTGGTAAAGCTGAGCAGCTGGACCAAAGAGTCCTGCAAATTCAGCTCCCGGTCCCGACCAGGACCCACAAGCCTTGCAATGTGTTGCATTTGGGAGGCCAGGTAGTAGAGCCATGGATTGGGTAGTGCCAATCCCCCAGCGTCTTTCGGTCGTTGGAGCTGCTCAAGCCCAACTCTAGGGGGCTTGGTCAGCCATATGAGCGATCGGAAGACTGAATTGATAATCCTAAACTTTTTCAGAGGGATGACCATCGGTGAGTTGTGGAGGACATATAGTAACTGTGGCATCAGGATCATTTTTATCAAGTTTACCCTGCCTACAGGGGACAGTTTGAGCCTGCTCCACACCTTGACCCGGTCACGGCATTGATTAATCAGAGGAGTGAGGTTGAGACTGACATAGTCCAACAGGCAGGCAGAAACCCGGATACCGAGGTATCGAAATGACCCGGAGACAGGAATGTCCTGTAAGGTCACTGGGCACAGGGAGGGGTCCCGATCCAGTAATAGGAGGGAGGACTTTGTCCAATTAATAACTAACCCCGAATATTCTCCAAATAGCTGGACAACTTTCATGGCCTCCGACAGCGAGTCGGAGGTATCTCCCAGAAGAAGCATGGTGTCATCCGCATATAACATGACTTTTTCATGTAGAGCACCGTACTGAAATCCCCGGATCAAGGGGTTCGCCCTGATTAATGAAGCCAGGGGCTCTATGGCTAGGGTAAATAGAAGAGGGGACAAGGGGCACCCCTGGCGTGTGCCTCTGTGCAGGCTAAAGGTGTGCGAAATCCTTCCCCCCTCCCGTATTGCTGCTATCGGAGATGAGTATAAAAGCTGTACCCAGGCAATGAAACTATCACCAAACCCAAACCTCCGCATCACCTCCCACAGATACTCCCACTCGACACTATCAAATGCCTTATGGGCATCCAAGGACAACAAAGCCCTATCTCCCATGTTATCCGCCCTGGACTGGATGTTCAGGAAGAGTCGCCGCAGGTTTATTGCCGTCGACTTTTGGGGCATGAAACCGGATTGGTCGGAGTGTATTATGGTGGAAATGGCACCATTCAATCTTACAGCTAAGGCTTTGGCAAGGATCTTAACGTCATTTTGGAGTAATGAAATCGGTCTATATGAACATGGGTCAAGAGGGTCCTTATCTGGCTTCAAAATTAAAACTATATTGGCTCTAGTCATAGATCGTGGCAGGGTGCCGTTTTTTTTTTGCGTCATTGAACACTCTCAGAAGGTGTGGGAGCATAGTCTCCCCATACTGCTTGTACACCTCCGCTGGGAGGCCATCATCCCCGGGGGCCTTCAAATTAGGGAACAAGCTGGTCGCTGCCTGCAGCTCCCCAAGAGACAGGGGGGCGTCAAGCATCTTTCTATTGGATGCGGACAGGGCCGGGAGCTGGACCAGGTCCAGATATTCCCTCAGTGAGTTCAGTGAGTAGGTTTGGCGAGACTCATAAAGAGAGGAGTAAAAACTCACAAGTTCTGACAATACTTGATCAGGTGAGCTAGTCAACCCACCGGTGCGGGTGCGCAATGCCCCAATGGAAGGGGACATCTGTTGGGAACGGGCAATAGTTGCCAGCATGCGACCAGTGTGCTCACCCTCCTCATAGAATGCCGCTTTCTGAAAAAAGCGTTTCCTCTCTGCCCCCGAGGTCGTGACTCGATACAACGCATCCTGCGCCGAGAGCCACGCCTCTCTGCTGTTTTCAGATGGATCTGCAATAAAGGCGCTCTCCAACCTCCCGGCCATAAGTTCTATATCCTCCCTCTGGGCACTTGTCTGTCTTTTAATAGCCTGGATCTCCGTAATAAACAGGCCCCTGAGGACTGCCTTAAAGGCCTCCCAGGTCACCGCTATGTCCTCCGAGTCTGCATGAACACGCCAGAACTCCGAAATGCAGGATTCCATGTGTTCATGGGACGGGAAGAGATTCAGCCAAAAGGCGTTCATCTTCCACGGGGCCTTGGCCCCCGCAGAAGGGGGACGCATGTCCAAGGAAGCAACCAGCGGGGAGTGGTCTGACACACTCCTCGGTGCATACGTCACCTCCCCAATATAACGCTCAGCTGTATGGGAACAGAGACACAAATCAATCCTAGACAAAGAGGAGTAACCCCTAGAGAAGCAGGAGAACTGTTTCACACCCGGATTCCTGGCCCTCCATGGATCTCCCCACCCCACCTCCTCCATAAACTTCGCCAGAGCAGTGCGGTTCACCTTCCTCCCCCCTCCCCCCTGTGGATGTCTGTCCAGCAGGGGGTCTGTGCAGCAGTTGAAGTCTCCAAAGGCGTACAATGGCACCTCCGGAGACCGCACCTGGAACTCCACCAGCGCCCTCAGTACCTGATTATCATACGGGGGAGGTATATATACAAAAGCAAGGATACATTTAAAGGCAAACAACCTACATAATAAAAAAACATATCTACCATCAGCATCAGTCTCAGAGCTCAGTTCCTCGTACTCGATCGAGCAGTGTTTCATATTCTAGGGGTGTGAGCGTCCTACACCCCTAGAATATGAGGTGTGAGTGGAGTGGTAAGCCTTACCCACCCACCGGTAGTTCAGACAGGACACAGAGTCAGCAGTGAGATGGGTCTCTTGTAGTGCACATATGGCCGGCAGTCTTTTCCTCATCAAGGTTGAAACCATAGTGCGTTTAAGAGGGTCTTGTAGTCCCCTAACATTCCATGAAAGTATCTTAACCGCTGCCATCAGGGGGGGTCAAACACATAACCATCAGGGGAAAATCCACCACCCACAAGCCCCCCCACCTCCCTCCAGGCGGCGGCAAATGCCTCTGCGTGCCGGGGTGTGAATAGGTATAGAACAGTCCGCTGGGTAAGAAAGAGAATTGGGACACCACTTGGTGAGCAGTAAGGAGTGACCGCTCTGGGGCAGTCCATCGCATAACAACAACTGTTGGCTCGTTGCAGGCAAGTCGCCTGTATGGGCAGGTCGCCCAACTGCATACAGGCCCTTTTTAGGCTCAACTTCCGGGGTGCCAACGGGCATCCCCAACAAACAGGGGACAACAGGTCCCTCAATGCCCCAAGTCGGGCAGCCGTCGAAGTATCCAAGTCACCAGCTTTCTCCATTGGGTACGGTGGCAAACAAATTTCCGAACTCGCATTGCAAAAAAAAAAAACAAGGCATTGTATGTTTCCGGCAGTACCCTCAGCCGAGGGATCAGCATGGCAGCGCAGGTGATAGTCGACCAACTTGTCAATCATCTACTTCGGGGGGTCTCTGGTCTTGCCGAAGAGCTCCCTCATTAGCATCCAGCCAGTCCGAGGCATCCGCAGGGTGTTCAAAAAAGTGGGCCTGGCCTCTCAGGATGACTCTAAGTCTCGCAGGGTATAGCATTGCGTATGGCGCCTGAAGCCTCTGTAAGCGTTTTTTAATTTCAGTAAACTTTGCTCGGCTTTTCTGCACCGCAGCAGAAAAGTCTGGATAGAACGAGACTCTCGTGCCATTAAACTGTATGTTCCTCTTTTCCCTGGCCAGTCGCAATATTATTTCCCGGTCCCTGTAGTTTAGCAGACGGGCCAGCATCGGGCGGGGAGGGTTACCTGGCGGTAGGGGTCTGGATGGTACTCTGTGGGCCCTCTCCACTGCATACAAATGAGTAAGCGCATCTTTGCCAAATACGTTCACCATCCATTGCTCCACAAACTGCGTGGGATCCCGGCCCTCTGCCTTCTCAGGGAGCCCAACTATGCGGACATTATTGCGTCTGAGGCGATTTTCAAAATCTTCTGCTCTCACGTCCACAGCTCGAGCCAGGCGTGCAGTAGATTGAGTGTCCCTAATCAGTGCAGGGAGCTTGTCTTCTATGTCACTGATTCTGCCTTCCGCAGCGGTGGTTCTCTCCCTCATCTTCTGGATGTCATGTCTGATCAGGCACACCTCCTCCTCTAGGCTTCCAAATCTGAGCCGCAAGCTATTTACAGAGGCTGTGCACTTATTCACTGCTCTGAGTATAGCAGCCAGCGTGGGCCGGTCTCCCCCCTCCGCTTCATTGTCATCCGACATCTCTGCTGAATTAGAGCCCCCAGCCTGCTCCATCATGGCCTCCTCCCCGTGCACACTCTCCCCCTCCTCCATGTCAGTGTCACTGGGCGCGGCTCCGTCTTCAACTGTGGTGGGTTTCCCTGCTAGTTTCTGGGCGTAGTACCTCATATCCTTGGGAGGGTCCCCCGTAAGTGTTTTGGGGTGTTTCAGAGCCTTACTCACCCCCTCCTTCGGTTTGTCGGCAGCTCGTCCCTTCTGAGCAGATGGAGGAGCGGCGCCATCTTGGGAGTCCAGCTTCGGTCCGTCCTGCTTCTGTCCTCGGGTCATCATGCCCCCAATTTGCGATCAGACGGCAGCCGGGTGTCAGGTAAGAGTTCCTCCGCTGGGTGAGTGCAAATCCCGTCGCTTAACGATGCCGGAAACCGGATCAAATCAGGGTTACTGCGGGAGCTCTGTGAACACACGTCCGCTCACATGCCGCGCTGGCCACGCCCCCCCTCCTGGATCACTCTTACATCAGACGCAAGCTGCCTGGGTTGGGGTGCTCACTTTGAAGATCAGTCGATCCAGGGGAGATGGCGGTTCGATACGGAGAATATAGTATCCAACATTCTAGAAGTGAGGGCAGCCTGGATGGCGATATCTAATCTGGCATCTTCCTTGAAAGACAAGTCCATCCTATTACGAATGGACAACAGGTCAGCTGTAGCCTACATCCAGAATCAAGGAGGAACACACAGCAGGTCGTTGTCCAGCGAGGTAGACCCGATATTACTCTGGGCCGAGAAAAACCTCACCAACCTCAGAGCTTCCTATATTCCAGCTCCCCAGAATCATCTGGCGGATCGACTATCAAGGAAATTCGTCAGCAACAACGAGTGGTCCTTAGATCAAGAGGTCTTCCATTGGATCTGTCACCATTGGGTTAACCCTCAAATAAACCTTTTTGCGACCCCCCCTCAATGCCAAGGTTCCCCGTTTCTTTATGAGACTCCCAGCTCGCAAGTCGGCAGAGATGGACACTCTGTTTGGGCTACGCGTTTTGATTTTGAGGTTTCTCCAACGCCTGAGCTTCCCTCAATCAAGTAGTCATTTTAGCGATAATTCCTTACTGGCCGAAAAGACCATGGTTCACTCTACTAACCAAGCTCTCTCTCTGCATACCCTTGACACTCCCAGCCACGCACAACCTGCTATCGCAGGGAGACATCTTCCATCTACATCCAGAAATTATGGATTTGAGGGCCTGGAGGTTGAGCGGGAGAGGCTGGAAGAATTAGGATGCTCAAATGACGTAATCCAAACATTACTTCAGGCCAGGAAGGCCTCTACCAATAGCACCTACAGTATTACGGGATCTGGCAAAAGTTCTTAGAGGCTAACATGTTTAACCCGTTAAAAACCAAAAGTTCAAGAAGTCCTTTTGTTTCTCCAGAAGGGTTTAGATTTAGGTCTGGGACTTAAAGGATCACTAAAGGAATTTTTTTTTTTAGCTAAATAGCTTCCTTTACCTTACCGCAGTCGTGGTTTTATGTCCTCATTGTTAGTTTTTGCTTTGATGTTGTTGTAATTCTCCTCTGATCTCCACACTTCCTGCTTGTCTGTTTCCTTAAAACCACAGTACTGGGAGCTTTCTTACTGTGGTCTAAGCTGTCATTACTGTGTGTCTAAAACTTCCCAGAACCAATCAGATTCATTTTAAAAACAAAACACTGCCCTGGATTTGTTTGTTTTTGTTCTGTGTGTCTCTTTCTACTTCACAGAAACATGAAACCAGTTTAAAAGTGAAACTAACCTGCAGGCACATTATATGATTGATTTTTATCTATTTTTAATCATTTTGAAAAGGAATCGGTTAACTTTTTTTTATCAATAATAGTTTTATTCAGAAGGTTTCAATATTCACGTAAGCAACATCTAGTGGAATGGCCAGTACTCTATTTGACAATTTCCAAAGCTCTATCTGACCAGTTATGTGCCCTCTCACGAGGCAGCTAGTAGTTCGTACTGGATCACAGCTACACAAACCGGTTAAGTGCAAGATACAAAATAAACATTTCAGTGCATCATTATACTGGTGAACAATCTCGAGTCACCCGTGGGTTCACGGGAAGAGATAGGTAGAAGAGAAGAAAGGAAACAGCAAAAAGAAGAAGGAGAAGGGGGGAGGGGGGAAGAGGGAGGTAGGGAAAGAGAAGGGGGGGGTATGGGATGGAAAATCATCAGTGTAGTCTAGGCATCTGATCAGGATACCTCCTCCCGGCGGTGCCAAAGCTCCCAAACCTCGTCGTGGGCCCCCAGTCTGTCTTGCATTCTGGCCGTCATCCTCTCCATTAATTCCACATCCTTGATCCTTGCATATAAGGCCTCAGGGGGGGGACGGGCGGTGCGCTTCCAGTGTAACGCCACCAAACATCGGGCTGCCGTGAGGATATGCCTGGTCAGTTTCTTGTAGGGTGCTGAGAGGTTTGTTCGGTGCAATCCTAATAAATAGACTTTCGGGGTCAGGGGGAGCGTCCTGCCTAGAAGTCGGTCCAATAATTGCTGGACCGAGATCCAGAAGGGGACCATCAGCGGGCAACTCCAGTATACATGGATAAGCGTTCCCCTGTCCTGCCGACAGCGCCAGCAGCAGTCCGAGGTGGTCGGGTAAATGGCGTGAAGAACATCAGGTGTCATGTACCAGAAGTAGAGGATTTTATATATGTTCTCCTTGTATAACGTACAAATTGAACTTTTAGCCGCTTGAGATCAGATTACCTGCCATTGCTCCATGGATATCTCCTCGCCTAGGGCCTTTTCCCACCTAAGCATATATGCATGTTTGCCCATAGTATCTACAGGCCGAGAGTTCAATATTTTATATATGTTAGAGATCAAGCTCTTCTGTGCCGTGCCCGCCAATATCAGCCTCTCAAAAGCCTTTGGGGGGGAAAACTGCAGGTTTGGAGCGATAGTCAGAGCATAGTGGCGTATCTGGAGATATCCATTGAACTCCTGGCGCGGCAAATCATATTTGGCCTGAATGTCCGCAAATGTGCGCATTTTGCGAGTCAGGGGATCCACTAGGTTCCCAAAGTGGAAAAGGTTCCTTGTTGCCCATGGAGCGGACATTCTGTGGGTAAGGCTATCCGGGAATTTGGGGTTGCCGGCGAAGGAGGTCAAAAGGGAGCCGTCGGAGGATAGCTTATGCTGGCGTATCAATTTGCGCCACGTGCGTCTAAGCTGGGTCATGGGACCTAACATGCGACCGGGATCAACTTCCACATTCGCATTCCACAGTAAGTTTTTTGGATGTACCGGAGCCAGCCACAGCTTTTCTATTTGGGTCCATTTATTGTACGACCGTAGCGTGAACCAGGAGGTTACTGCTTTCAACTGGGTCGCTTGATAGTACCTAACTAGATCAGGGTATGCTAGAGCCCCCTCTGATCTCGCCGCCAGCAACACCGACCGGGGGACTCTATGACACTTGTAGTTCCATGTATACTGGAGCAGGTCAGTCTGGAGTTTTCTCAAGTGGGCGTAGGGCACTGGGATAGGTAGGGTTTGAAACAGGTAGAGTATTTTTGGGAGGATTGCCATTTTTACTGCTGCTACTCTCCCCAATAGGGAGATGTGGTGCTTTTCCATTGTTGTAGAAGGGTCCTAATGGTGCGGAAAAGGGGGGGGGGAAGTTCTGCTGATAAAGGGTGGCGTAGGTGGGGGTGATGTGGATCCCCAGATAGTTAAGCGAGGAGGTTTTCCAGCTGTAAGGGAAAGTGGTACGTAGGTGGGCCACCTCCTCGTCGGGGATGTTAAGTGGGAGCGCCTCTGATTTGAACGCATTTATTTTGTAGCCGGAGAGCGCTCCAAAGCGATCGAGCTCCGCGTGCAGGTTCGGGAGGGAGATCCTAGGTCGGGAGAGTGTGAGGATGATATCGTCTGCAAATAATGATATTTTAAACTCTTGGTCCCTAACTAAGATCCCTTTGATCTCTGGATTCTGACGGATGGTGGCGGCTAAGGGTTCTACACATAGCGCGAACAGCAGGGGAGACAGAGGACACCCCTGCCTGGTGCCGTTAGTTACTGGAAACGTGGGGGAGAGGGCGAAGGGGGTCTTGACTTGGGAGGATGGGTCGGAGTATAGGTGTTGGATAGCCCTCATGAATGGCTCCTTAAATCCCACATGTCTCAGCGTAGCAATCAAAAAGGGCCATCCCAAGCGGTCAAAGGCCTTCTCGGCGTCTAGGCCCAGTAATATGGACCTCTGACCCTCTCTGTTCAGCCCCTCTACCAAGTCAATTATTTTCCTAGTGTTGTCTCCAGCTTGACGAAGTGGGACAAATCCCACCTGGTCCTTGTGTATGAGGGAGGGGAGAACCGAATTCAGTCGGATGGACAGCAATTTAGTGAAGATCTTCAAATCGGAGTTCAGGAGGGCGATGGGCCTGGGTTTTGCGACCCCCCCTTTAATGCCAAGGTTCCCCGTTTCTTTATGAGACTCCCAGCTCGCAAGTCGGCAGAGATGGACACTCTGTTTGGGCTACGCGTTTTGATTTTGAGGTTTCTCCAACGCCTGAGCTTCCCACAATCAAGTAGTCATTTTAGCGATAATTCCTTACTGGCCGAAAAGACCATGGTTCACTCTACTAACCAAGCTCTCTCTCTGCATACCCTTGACACTCCCAGCCATGCACAACCTGCTATCGCAGGGAGACATCTTCCATCTACATCCAGAAATTATGGATTTGAGGGCCTGGAGGTTGAGCGGGAGAGGCTGGAAGAATTAGGATGCTCAAATGACGTAATCCAAACATTACTTCAGGCCAGGAAGGCCTCTACCAATAGCACCTACAGTATTACGGGATCTGGCAAAAGTTCTTAGAGGCTAACATGTTTAACCCGTTAAAAACCAAAAGTTCAAGAAGTCCTTTTGTTTCTCCAGAAGGGTTTAGATTTAGGTCTGGGACTTAAAGGATCACTAAAGGAATTTTTTTTTTTTAGCTAAATAGCTTCCTTTACCTTACCGCAGTCGTGGTTTTATGTCCTCATTGTTAGTTTTTGCTTTGATGTTGTTGTAATTCTCCTCTGATCTCCACACTTCCTGCTTGTCTGTTTCCTTAAAACCACAGTACTGGGAGCTTTCTCACTGTGGTCTAAGCTGTCATTACTGTGTGTCTAAAACTTCCCAGAACCAATCAGATTCATTTTAAAAACAAAACACTGCCCTGGATTTGTTTGTTTTTGTTCTGTGTGTCTCTTTCTACTTCACAGAAACATGAAACCAGTTTAAAAGTGAAACTAACCTGCAGGCACATTATATGATTGATTTTTATCTATTTTTAATCATTTTGAAAAGGAATCGGTTAACTTTTTTTTATCAATAATAGTTTTATTCAGAAGGTTTCAATATTCACGTAAGCAACATCTAGTGGAATGGCCAGTACTCTATTTGACAATTTCCAAAGCTCTATCTGACCAGTTATGTGCCCTCTCACGAGGCAGCTAGTAGTTCGTACTGGATCACAGCTACACAAACCGGTTAAGTGCAAGATACAAAATAAACATTTCAGTGCATCATTATACTGGTGAACAATCTCGAGTCACCCGTGGGTTCACGGGAAGAGATAGGTAGAAGAGAAGAAAGGAAACAGCAAAAAGAAGAAGGAGAAGGGGGGAGGGGGGAAGAGGGAGGTAGGGAAAGAGAAGGGGGCGGGTATGGGATGGAAAATCATCAGTGTAGTCTAGGCACCTGATCAGGATACCTCCTCCCGGCGGTGCCAAAGCTCCCAAACCTCGTCGTGGGCCCCCAGTCTGTCTTGCATTCTGGCCGTCATCCTCTCCATTAATTCCACATCCTTGATCCTTGCATATAAGGCCTCAGGGGGGGGACGGGCGGTGCGCTTCCAGTGTAACGCCACCAAACATCGCGCTGCCGTGAGGATATGCCTGGTCAGTTTCTTGTAGGGTGCTGAGAGGTTTGTTCGGTGCAATCCTAATAAATAGACTTTCGGGGTCAGGGGGAGCGTCCTGCCTAGAAGTCGGTCCAATAATTGCTGGACCGAGATCCAGAAGGGGACCATCAGCGGGCAACTCCAGTATACATGGATAAGCGTTCCCCTGTCCTGCCGACAGCGCCAGCAGCAGTCCGAGGTGGTCGGGTAAATGGCGTGAAGAACATCAGGTGTCATGTACCAGAAGTAGAGGATTTTATATATGTTCTCCTTGTATAACGTACAAATTGAACTTTTAGCCGCTTGAGATCAGATTACCTGCCATTGCTCCATGGATATCTCCTCGCCTAGGGCCTTTTCCCACCTAAGCATATATGCATGTTTGCCCATAGTATCTACAGGCCGAGAGTTCAATATTTTATATATGTTAGAGATCAAGCTCTTTTGTGCCGTGCCCGCCAATATCAGCCTCTCAAAAGCCTTTGGGGGGGAAAACTGCAGGTTTGGAGCGATAGTCAGAGCATAGTGGCGTATCTGGAGATATCCATTGAACTCCTGGCGCGGCAAATCATATTTGGCCTGAATGTCCGCAAATGTGCGCATTTTGCGAGTCAGGGGATCCACTAGGTTCCCAAAGTGGAAAAGGTTCCTTGTTGTCCATGGAGCGGACATTCTGTGGGTAAGGCTATCCGGGAATTTGGGGGGTCAAAAGGGAGCCGTCGGAGGATAGCTTATGCTGGCGTATCAATTTGCGCCACGTGCGTCTAAGCTGGGTCATGGGACCTAACATGCGACCGGGATCAACTTCCACATTCGCATTCCACAGTAAGTTGTTTGGATGTACCGGAGCCAGCCACAGCTTTTCTATTTGGGTCCATTTATTGTACGACCGTAGCGTGAACCAGGAGGTTACTGCTTTCAACTGGGTCGCTTGATAGTACCTAACTAGATCAGGGTATGCTAGAGCCCCCTCTGATCTCGCCGCCAGCAACACCGACCGGGGGACTCTATGACACTTGTAGTTCCATGTATACTGGAGCAGGTCAGTCTGGAGTTTTCTCAAGTGGGCGTAGGGCACTGGGATAGGTAGGGTTTGAAACAGGTAGAGTATTTTTGGGAGGATTGCCATTTTTACTGCTGCTACTCTCCCCAATAGGGAGATGTGGTGCTTTTCCATTGTTGTAGAAGGGTCCTAATGGTGCGGAAAAGGGGGGGGGGGAAGTTCTGCTGATAAAGGGTGGCGTAGGTGGGGGTGATGTGGATCCCCAGATAGTTAAGCGAGGAGGTTTTCCAGCTGTAAGGGAAAGTGGTACGTAGGTGGGCCACCTCCTCGTCGGGGATGTTAAGTGGGAGCGCCTCTGATTTGAACGCATTTATTTTGTAGCCGGAGAGCGCTCCAAAGCGATCGAGCTCCGCGTGCAGGTTCGGGAGGGAGATCCTAGGTCGGGAGAGTGTGAGGATGATATCGTCTGCAAATAATGATATTTTAAACTCTTGGTCCCTAACTAAGATCCCTTTGATCTCTGGATTCTGACGGATGGTGGCGGCTAAGGGTTCTACACATAGCGCGAACAGCAGGGGAGACAGAGGACACCCCTGCCTGGTGCCGTTAGTTACTGGAAACGTGGGGGAGAGGGCGAAGGGGGTCTTGACTTGGGAGGATGGGTCGGAGTATAGGTGTTGGATAGCCCTCATGAATGGCTCCTTAAATCCCACATGTCTCAGCGTAGCAAACAAAAAGGCCCATCCCAAGCGGTCAAAGGCCTTCTCGGCGTCTAGGCCCAGTAATATGGACCTCTGACCCTCTCTGTTCAGCCCCTCTACCAAGTCAATTATTTTCCTAGGGTTGTCTCCAGCTTGACGAAGTGGGACAAATCCCACCTGGTCCTTGTGTATGAGGGAGGGGAGAACCGAATTCAGTCGGATGGACAGCAATTTAGTGAAGATCTTCAAATCGGAGTTCAGGAGGGCGATGGGCCTGTAGTTGGCACACAGGGAGGGGTCCTTATCCGGCTTTGGAATCACCGTGATGAAGGAGCGTTGCATGTCTCCAGGAATAGGAGTGTCCCTGAGGAATGCATTAAACAGTTTACACATGCGAGGCAACAGTAGGGGGATGAATGTTTTGTAGTATTCATGGGGGAATCCATCGGGTCCCGAGGCTTTGTGTGAGGGTAGGGATTTAATGGTCTCTTCCAGCTCCTCCACCGAGATAGAAGCGTTCGGTGGGGCTAGATCCGAGGGTTTGAGCCTGGAGACACCACTCTGCTCCAGATAACGGGTCATGCGTTGAATGAGTTCAGGAGGTGGAGGATTATGAGGGATGTCAGGGTTATTGTATAGAGTTGTGTAAAAGTCTGCAAAGGAGTAGACCACGTCTTTAGGGTGGGAGACCAGGTCTCCCGATTTAGTCTTGACCTGGTGGGGGGTCACGGCTTGGGCGCTGTCACAGAGTTTTCTGGCCAGGAGGGAGTGGGCTTTGTTACCCCTATCGTAGAACATTTGTCTAAGCCTAAGTAGTGCTTTCTCCACTTTGCCCAGCGCTATGTCTCCCAGGGTGGCCCTAAGTGTAGAGATCTTTTTTAGGAGCGATAAAGTAGGGGAGTCCTGTAACCGTTGTTCCAAGACCTTAAGTTCCGCCTCTGTACACTGTTTCAATGCCTGAGCGTTTTTTTTCATGGCTGAGGACAGGCCTATGCACTTCACCCTCAGCACCGCCTTATGAGCCTCCCACAAAGTGGAGAGGGTTATATCCGGAGTATCGTTTTCCTCAAAGTAATTCCTCAAGGTAGATTCCAACTCCATTTTGGAGGGGAGGTGCTGGAGGAGAAATGTGTTCAGGTGCCAGGTGCAGGGTTTGGCCACTGGGGAGCCTATTGCTAAGGTCAATAGAACTGGGGCATGGTCAGACCAGGAGATCGGTCGGATATGCACTGCCCTGACCATCTGTAGGGTAGTATTGTTCACGAAAAAATAATCGATTCGGGAATGTGTGCTGTGAGGGGCTGAGTAAAATGTGAATTGGCAAACGCCAGGATGGAGAACCCGCCAGGCATCAAAAAGTGCATTAACGTCTGGATATTTGTCGGAACAGCCTCGAGTCTCTAAGTACTCGGTCTGAGGGTACCCTGGGGTTCTCCACATGGCGATCTAAAGAGGCCGATTGGACCAGGTTGAAGTCCCCCCTGATCACTAAGATCCCATGGTCAGTGTGGAAGAGGCGTGCATACACCTTGGAGAGGAACCCAAGTTGCCGGATGTTTGGGGCGTATATAGCGCAGAAGGTCACTTTTTGGTTCTGCCACAATCCCTGGAGGATGGTGTAGTGACCCTGTGGGTCGCTATAGTGGTGTGAGCTAACAAAGGGAGATCCTTTCTTAATAAGTATTGCCACTCCGGCCTTTTTGTGGGGCCCTGAGGAGTAGTACCCTGAGAGTAGTACCGTGATGCAAATGCAAAGGAGCCCCCCTTGTCTAGATGCATTTCCTGGACCATAATTACATCTGCCCCCGACTGCCTAAACTCTGTCAGGGCCAGATGTCTCTTTCTATTGGAGTTTAAACCGTGGACATTCAGGGAAAGTATCTCAGCCATGAGGGTGTGTGATGGTGAAGGGAGCTATACTTATCTGACGTGGATGGAGGAGACACGGGCGCCAGAGGTCGGGAGCCAGACACCACAGGAGTAGAACCGAGACCATTCCGGAAGTGCCATGTAGAGCCACACGATGACGGGGGGGTAAGGGACGGAGAGAGGAGTCTAGAATAAGGAGGAGAGAGAGGAAAAAACATTAGAATGAGGCAACAATAACAAACCAACATCTTTAAATCTCGACCTGTCAGGGCCAACTGGCCCAGGTCTGAGCGGCTTCCCGTGGGCCCCACCAGCCCGGCTGAGACCTGGACTTTCAGAGAGTTAAAGGGTCACTAAAGGAAAAAAATATTTTTGCTGAAATGACTGTTTACAGGGTATAGAGACATAAAAGTTAACTGATTAATCATCCCAACCCCCTCATTTTCTGAAAGCCGTCCTGAGACTGAAACCACCAAGGAAGTCACTATATCCAAAGTGGGATCTGCCTTTGGTACTCAGCGCACTTGCGGCTAATCCGTTTGCGCCTACGGAAGACTGCTCCCTGGAAGACATTACCCTCAAAACAACATTTCTAATCGCGGTCACTTCTGGTCGGATGGTCTCAGAAATCCAAGCCCTAGGAGCAGAAGACCCTTATATTGCTTTCTTTCCAGACAGAGTGGTTCTCCAGCCAATCCACCAATTTTTGTTCCCTAAAGTCCCTTCCATATACCACCTTAACCAGGAATGGGTTCTCCCAGCTTTCGAAGAAGATTCGTGTTCCTCAAAACTGCATGAACTGGATGTGGCAAGATCTCTCAGGCATTATATTAAGCTGACACAACCCTTCTGGAAAGACCAATGTCTCTTTATAGTCCCTAAGGGGGCAAGGAAAGGATTGGCCGCATCAATGACAACTTTAGCAAGTTGGATTGTACGACTCATTCATAAAACGTATCGTGCTAGTGGTCTGCCAGTTCCCAAATCAATAAACGCTCACTCTACTCGAGAAGTGGCGTCCTCCTGGGCGGCTTTAGCACGAGTCTCTCCAGAAACTATCTGTCGAGCAGCGAGTTGGTCATCTTTCACCACATTTATGACCCACTATAGTCTGGACCTGGCTGTGCTTACTTCCCATGACTTCGGGAAAAAAAACTTTACAGCTGTCCGCTCTGTAATTGAAAATTAAACTAGTTTTGCAGCACCCTCCCTATAAGAGAGTTATTTACCATATGTATGCTGCCATTACGGCACCTGGAAAATGGATACGCCCTCCCTTTTTTAAAATCCTTAATTGTTTGAGTCTAGAAGGAGTTATAATTGGTCCTGTGGGTTGGATGGGGGCGGAGCTACAAACCATATGTATGCTGCCATGGATAGGCACTAGGAAAAAACAGACTTCCAGATAAAACCAAAGTCCGTTCCGCCCCCATGCTTTGAGTGACATGTTATTTACATATCTTGTGCACTAGCCTGCAGACATGCACAGTTTCTGTAAACAGTGCACAATTCACATCACCCTCCCCTCTCCTCTCCCTTCTAGCTCTCCCAGAATTGGCTGTCTGTCCTGTGTTTTGACTAAATGTTTTCAAAATATGAGGTGAGCCACAGTTCAATGTCATGATGAAATTCTCCAGTGAACAGCCATCAGAATATACTGTACATAGACAAGTGAATAGGGGAGATGTATTTAGTCCGAGCTTGAGTGATCTTCTTCTTATTGTTATATTGAAGTGTGTGTGTCTCCTGATCACAGATGAAAAATTCCTATATTACCAGGATGTGTTATGTGGGGGAGGGGTGGATTTCTCACTTTTTATACTTACACCCAGTAAGGCTGAATGAACTTAGGGCTGGTTCACGTTAGTGTGCTGTGCAACAACATCGCAAGTGATTCGCACCGCACTGCTGTTCAGATCACATGCGATGTCTGTGCGATGCAATTTCAACCAAACAAACTGTATAGCTGAAATTGCATCCCATTTTGACCAAACACGCACAGGACCCTTTTTTTGGTCCACACCAGAATCGCATAGGTGTTCACACCTATGCGATCCGATTCATGTCCTGTCAGTTCGCAGTGCGATATGCGAGCTGTAATGGGGGTGTCATTATCATTGTATGACACTCCCCAGCAGTTCGCATATGGCAGTGTGAACTGCCATGCGAGTCGGGTGCGATGTGGGAACCCGCACTGGATTTGCAGGGTTCCCGAATCGCACCAGTGTGAACCGAGCCTTGGTGGGAGCAGTCAGGTGACATTTGTAGGCTGTATGCTTTGAGGCTTGGTTCACACTGGTGCGATTCGGGAACCCTGCAAATCCACTGCGGGTTCCCACATGGCACCTAACTCGCACGGCAGTTCACACTGCCATATGCAAACTGCTGGGGAGTGTCATACAATGGTAATGACAACCCCATTTCAGCTCGCATATCGCACTGCGAAGTGACAGTTTGGACACCTATGCAATTCTGGTGTGGACCAAAAAAAGGGTCCTGTGCGTGTTTGGTCCAAATGAGATGCGATTTCAGCTATACAGTTTGTATGGCTGAAATCGCATCGCACAGACATCGCATGTGATCTGAACAGCAGTGCGGTGCAAATCACAGGAATACGGAGTGTACAGTGGTGGGTAGTATGTGCAGGATGGTGTCAGGATAGTGGACAGTGTCAGATAATTTTTTTATTTTACAATTTAATATTTTTTTCCAAAAGGTTTTTTGGGGCCAGTGGATTATTTTATTTATATACATTTTTACAATTACATTTTTAAATTTTTTTTTTTTTACAATTAATTTTGTACTATTCATGAGAGGGTGGGGTTTTATTTTTTAAATATATTTTTTCACAGTGCTTTGGGAAAGAGGGGGGGGGGGTGGGGTAGTGGTTGGTGTTTGTGGGGCAGTGGTCAGTGGGGTAGTGGTCAGTGGACGATGTCAGTGGTCTGTGCCAGTGGGGTAGTGGTCGGTGTCAGTGGGACAGTGGTCAGTCGGGTAGTGGTCGGTGTCAGTGGGGCACTGGGGTAGTGGACTATGTCAGTGGGGTAGTGGACGATGTCAGTGGAATAGTGGTTGGTGTCAGTGGTCTTGAGGCTCTGGACCGTGTCAGTATGGGGGGGGGGGGGGCGGTTGTTGTGTCAGTTTTTTATTTTATTTATTTTTTACATTTTTTTTTTATCAGTCCTGTGAGGGGCGTTGGTGACATGCCAGGGGTCGAAACAGAGACCCCTGACATCTCCCATTTAAGACAGAGAAAGGGATGGAGGAAAGACAGCGTCTCCCCTCCATTTATAAACTGAGCATAGTAACACACAGGTTACTCTGCTTAGTTATCACAGGACGCACAGCGATCGGTAACGAACGCTGTGTCCCATTCAGAAAAGAAAGGGGCTGGTAATTGACATACCAGCCCCTGTCTCCATCCTGACAGATCCCCCCCGCCACCCTCGTGAGAGGAGAGAGAGGGGAGGGAAGACGGCGGATGAGGAGGGCGGAGGAGGAGGAAGACACGGAGGAATGTGAACACACGGGTGGGTGATGTAGGCATATAGATCAGGACGAGGGGGGGTAGTGGACGGAGGAGGAAGAAGAGCAGGGGGGGGGGTCAGCTGTGAGCACGGATTCCCACCCCCCCTGCATGGCTTTTCAGGTGAAAGCCGCGGGAGGGAGAGAAGCAGATGATGAAAAGCCGTGCAGGGAGGATCGGTGCTCACAGCTTACCCTCCGTCGCACCGATCATCCCAGACTGTCACTGGAGATGGATGTGTGTAAAGAAATGACAGGGGGCCTGTTTTTTTTTGTAAAATCTTTATTTGTGAATGGCATGGCGGTACATCACAACACATGTTGTCAGAAGCATCGTACAGCAAACAATAAGCCATTCATTTTTGTTTTTTCCGCATTACATATATATATAAAAAAACAAGGTAGACCTTGAGGTCAAGGATGCATATAAACACAATAGGGCCCAGTACTCATCATAGCATCGCAAGGGCCCAAAGGCCGGGTACCAAACTGAGAGTGGGGGTCACCCCAACGTACAAAACACAGAAACTGGAACTTAATGTATATGGGCGACACATCTCTGGCTTCTCATCCAGTAATAAAATGAATACTAGCTGAAGAAGGGGCAAGGACCCGGGGCCACCCGCCAATCTACTGGACAACAAGTTAAGCAGAATACATTATGCAAAATAAAAGGTAAGCCGGCCGAGTGCGCGTGAGGGCCTCCATAGGCCTCCATTTGACCTCCCCACCCGCAGCAACTCCAACCCCCACAGCAGTCGACGTGTCCGCCCCGGGGTGGCAAAACAAGTGCCCAACCCCAGATGGGGCCAGGCTGCCCCCCGGTAGCGGGTCATCGAGTCCGTTCGACCAGCCAAGGCCCCCAGTGTTCACCACTCTCCCGGCACATCAGCTACCAGGTCTCTCAATATCAATATGACTCAAGGAGAAAAGCAGATAAGAACAGGGCAAAGGAGACAAGAGAGAGAGAGAGAGAGAGGAAGAGAAAGAGAGAAAAAGGGAGAAAGGGAAAGAAACGAAGAAGTAGAGAGAAAATAGAATCAGAAAGAACACACCTGAGATCAGACGTCCAGCTCCACCCCCGCACCGCTTGCCACCACCAACTCGCAGCCTTAGAAGCTAGGAAAAAAAGAGAAAGGAGAAAAAAATGGGGACAAGGGCTGCGGCTGCCCACCGTCACCCCCCGGAACCCCAAGAAGGTCAAGACAGCTTAACCAAGGGTACTGCCGCAGGCTATGGGGCCCGAGGTCTTTGCTTAAGAGAGGGGTCTGCCAGTTCTAACTAAGCCACATCCAGACTGGAAGAAACAAATCCCGGGTCCGAGAAATACTCCGTTCATGCCGACCAGGTGCTAGAATAACGCTCCCGGGTACCTCTTCAGGTGGCGATCCAGTCTTCCGCCTCCCGTATCTCACCAACCTTGCGGATCCATTCCTCCCTGCGGGCACTTCCAATATATCGGAAGTAGCCGTTTCGCTGCATTCAAAAGGTGGGGCAGTAGACTGCGTCTATACTGGCCCGCCGGCAGGGAAAGAATGTGCAACAGAAAGTGGGTCGGGAAGAAAGGGATGTCCAAATCCAGAATTGCCTTAATCTGGGACTGTATGTCCAACCAGAAAGGTTTGATAGCTGGACAGGCCCGCCAGATGTGCAGGAGTGTACCCCTGTGGCCGCATCCCCTCCAGCACCGGTCTGACACGGAAGGGCAAATTCTCGCTAAGTCTACAGGCACCCGGTACCAACGTGACAGTAATTTATAGTTTGTTTCCGAGGTCCAGACAAAAGTGGGTTTCTGTGTAGAGGTCGCAAAACTGAGCAAACGATATAGTTCAGAGATCATATGTGGGATCGGTTCCTCTTCAGTAAAGAGGCGTTCAAAGGCCCTGAGCGTAGATGCGTCTCGTATTGAGTCCCCGTGGGTCGCAAAAAAGTGGAGCAGCAGTCGATAGCGCCAAAAGTCCATGGGGAAGGTCCGTGTCGTTCTCTAAGTGTCTCTAGGGGCAAAAGCTTACCGTCTCGCAGAAGCTTACCACAGCTCGTGCCACTATCCTCGACCCATGGCCCCAAAAAGGCCGTCTGCTCCCCCAGTGGGAACCACAAAAAGCCGCCCAGCGGGGCTAGTGGGGACACCGGAGGGCCAGGTCCAGCCGAGCAATGAGCCGGTCCCAGATCCTCAGGGTCTGGATTGTTAGCGGGGAAGCAAATTCCGACAGCCCCCTATCTCCCCGGGACAGCCATGGGACATGAGAGAGGTTCATACCTGCCATACACTTTTCCAGGGAAACCCAGAGCTTGGAGATAGTGTTAAAGCACCAATTGAGCATCCTCTGGAGGATGATCGCCCTGTGATATCTCTGAATATCCGGCAGGCCCAAGCCCCCCGCCTCCCTCGGGCGTGTCAGTAACCTAAGCGCAATTCTCGGTTTCCGGTCATGCCAAATGAATTTTGATATCAGGCTGGATATCTGAGTGAAAAAAAACCTAGGGAGGGACATGGGTATCATCTGCATATAGAACAGAATGCTTGGGAGAATGTTCATCTTTACTACAGCCAGTCTCCCCAACCAGGTGAAGGCTGTCTTAGTCCAAGTGGCCAAATCAAAGATTTCAAAGAGGACTTAGCCCAAGAAAACGGGAAGGCGGTCCGTTGCCGGTCAGTCAGCGAGGGTGACAATTGTACAGGGAGTATTTCGGACTTCGAGTAAGTGATTTTAAAATTAGAAGGTGACCCAAAATGGTTGAGTTCCTGCAGCAGATTTGGCAACGAGATCAGGGGTTCCGTCAAGTGAAATAGCACATCATCAGCGTAAGCCGAGAGTTTATGCTTCGTATGGCCCACCGTCAGTCCTTTAATGTTGACATTAGCCTGGATGGTGCGTAAGAAAGGCTCTAGCACCAAGGCGAAAAGGATAGGCGATAGCGGACAACCCTGTCGCGTGCCATTTCTGATCGGGTATCTATGGGAAAGAAAGCCGTTAACCTTAACTTGTGCACTAGGGTCCGAGTACAACGCCATAATCCAGGTCAGCATGTGCGTGCGGAGACCCATAGTTTCAAGCACGTAAGTAGGTCCAGTCCAACCGTTCAAATGCTTTCTCTGCGTCGGTAGAAAGAATGAGATACGGGGGAGAATCCTTGGAGGCACGCACCCAATGAATGAGCTGTATAGCTCTGACAGAGTTGTCTCGGGCTTCACGGCCCGCAACAAACCCCGTCTGGTCAGGATGAACAATTAACGGGATCAGATGCTTCAGTCTGGTGGCAAGGATCTTTGCTAAGATTTTTACATCCACATTGAGGAGAGATATGGGTCTGTAACTTTGGAGCAGAGTCGGGTCCTTTCCGTCCTTGGGGATGACTGAGATATGTGCCAGCACTGCGCACTAGGAATGTCGGCTCCGTCTGCTATGCAGTTGAAGTAGCCACACATCGACTCGGACAGCAGAGGCAGGAATTGTTTATAATAAGCTTTAGTGAATCCGTCAGGACCAGGGCTCTTACCGTTGGGCAGAGACTTCACCGTTGCCTCTATCTCAGCAGGAGTGATAGGGGATTCTAGATTGGCGCTATGGTCGTCCGTCAGCGGGGGAATTCCAGACGCCGTCAGATAGGTTCGAATGTCAGCGAGTCTCGTATCACAAACCTCGGGGGAGCGTTTTGAGCCCAAGTCATACAGAGCAGCATAATAATCACGGAAACCAGAGGCTATTTGGGAGGACCTGACCTTAAGAGTCCCAGAGGGGAGGCACAGTTTATGAACCAGCATTTGCGCACGCTTCTTCCTTAGAGCTCTTGCAAGCATACGGCCACATTTGTTGCCGTGCTCATAGTATTTATGTGACATGTAGCGCAGTTGTTAACGCGCCTGGGGATCTAGCAAACGCAAAAATAATTCTCTCAGTTCAGTCAACTCTCGCAAGGCCTCTGGGTCGCCGGTATGCTTATGTCTGAGTTCAGCCTTTTGAAGGGCTTGTAGCACCCTGTTGAAGTAAGCCTGCTGGGCTTTTTTTAGTCTAGATCCCTGGGAGATCAACCGCCTTGTGCCCCTCCCAAACAATTCCCTTGCTTGCGCGCTCTGTTTTTACCAAGAATGCGCTTTGTCTCTCTGTGTATGCTCTGGCCAAGGGGAGTAAGCCAATAACAGACCCACCCACTGAATCTGCTGTTTTTGGGGGCTTCTAACTGATTAACGGGACACATTTGAGAAGTAAGGATACATGTCGGAGGCATGTATAGCCTTATAGTTCAGCACTATGGCAGTAGGTTATAATTGATGAGAGTGGGTTTACATCCACTTTAACAGAGTTGAACAGCCCCGCCCAGGGGGCGGTCCCTCCAGACAGCAACTCAGTCAAACAAAGGAGGGGTGGGTGCTGTGTCTGTCCATGGACGACAGAGAAAGGTATTTTACAGTGAGTACAAAAAAATACTATTTTCTCTTTTTTGGGATGTCCCCAAGCAGTGTCAAAAAAACGAGGGGTAGGAACAGCAACAGGGGCGGACTTGACCATTGAGGCACATGGGCACTGCCCGAGGGCCCCATGCCACTGGGGGGCCCCATCAGGGTTGCCAGGCTCATTAAAATCAGGGACAGTATGTAAAAATCTGTGTTTTTTTTTACATCTGTCCCTGCATTGTCCAAAACTGACATGCTTTTGATGTGAAAATCCTGAGATTTTAGGTGCCCCGCCTCTGTAATGCCTCCTGGCTTGGTGGCCATCTGTAAGCCTGGGGGCCCCATAATCTTCTATTGCCCCGGGGGCCCCATGAGTTGTCAGTCCGCCCCTGAACAGCAATTAAAAACAAACTTCACCCCAAACAAGCACAGTTTCACAACGGAGGAGTTGCAACTTTAAACAGCCGCCTCCAAAATCTTGCGGCCGAAGGAAACATCTGAAGACGCAATCACATCAACCTTGTAAAATTTGGAAAAGGTGTAAATGGAACGACCAAGTCACCACCTTACACACTTGTAAAACAGACCTCCGCAACTGAGCCGTAGCAGCAAGGCACGTACCACATCTAAAGTATGGAGCGCAGCCTGAGAACACAGGGATGGAAGTACAATGTCCTCATTTAGGTAAAAAGCCGAAAATACGTTCAGAAGGAAGGAAGGCTGTTGGCGTAGCACCGCTTTATCTTTATGGAGGACCAAGTATGGTGACTTGCAAGACAAGGAAACCCATCTGACCGATGTACAGGTCGTTCTCAAAAAATTAGCATATTGTGATAAAGTTCATTATTTTCTGTAATGTACTGATAAACATTAGACTTTCATATATTTTAGATTCATTACACACAACTGAAGTAGTTCAAGCCTTTTATTGTTTTAATATTGATGATTTTGGCATACAGCTCATGAAAACCCCAAATTCCTATCTCAAAAAATTTGCATATTTCATCCGACCAATAAAAGAAAAGTGTTTTTAATTAAAAAAAAGTCAACCTTCAAATAATTCTGTTCAGTCATGCACTCAATACTTGGTCAGGAATCCTTTTGCAGAAATGACTGCTTCAATGCGGCGTGGCATGGAGGCAATCAGCCTGTGGCACTGCTGAGGTGTTATGGAGGCCCAGGATGCTCATCCAGAGTGTTGGGTCTTGCGTCTCTCAACTTTCTCTTCCCAATATCCCACAGATTCTCTATGGGGTTCAGGTCAGGAGAGTTGGCAGGCCAATTGAGCACAGTAATACCATGGTCAGTAAACCATTTACCAGTGGTTTTGGCACTGTGAGCAGGTGCCAGGTCGTGCTGAAAAATAAAATCTTCATCTCCATAAAGCTTTTCAGCAGATGGAAGCATGAAGTGCTCCAAAATCTCCTGATAGCTTGCTGCATTCACCCTGCCCTTGATAAAACACAGTGGACCAACACCAGCAGCTGACATGGCACCCCAGACCATCACTGACTGTGGGTACTTGACACTGGACTTCAGGCATTTTGGCATTTCCCTCTCCCCAGTCTTCCTCCAGACTCTGGCACCTTGATTACCGAATGACATGCAAAATTTGCTTTCATCCGAAAAAAGTACTTTGGACCACTGAGCAACAGTCCAGTGTTGCTTCTCTGTAGCCCAGGTCAGGCGCTTCTGCCGCTGTTTCTGGTTCAAAAGTGGCTTGACCTGGGGAATGCGGCACCTGTAGCCCATTTCCTGCACACGGTGGCTCTGGATGTTTCTACTCCAGATTCAGTCCACTGCTTCCGCAGGTCCCCCAAGGTCTGGAATCGGTCCTTCTCCACAATCTTCCTCAGGGTCCGGTCACCTCTTCTCGTTGTGCAGCGTTTTCTGCCACACTTTTTCCTTCCCACAGACTTCCCACTGAGGTGCCTTGATACAGCACTCTGGGAACAGCCTATTTGTTCAGAAATGTATTTCTGTGTCTTACCCTCTTGCTTGAGGGTGTCAATGATGGCCTTCTGGACAGCAGTCAGGTCGGCGGTCTTACCCATGATTGCGGTTTGGAGTAATGAACCAGGCTGGGAGTTTTTAAAAGCCTCAGGAATCTTTTGCAGGTGTTTAGAGTTAATTAGTTGATTCAGATGATTAGGTTAAGAGCTCGTTTAGAGAACCTTTTCATGATATGCTAATTTTTTGAGATAGGAATTTTGGGTTTTCATGAGCTGTATGCCAAAATCATCAATATTAAAACAATAAAAGGCTTGAACTACTTCAGTTGTGTGTAATGAATCTAAAATATATGAAAGTCTAATGTTTATCAGTACATTACAAAAAATAATGAACTTTATCACAATATGCAAATTTTTTGAGAACGACCTGTAATGGCAACTAGAAAGAAAACTTTCTTAGAGCGTCAAAAGAGGAATTTCTCTGATGTTCTCAAAGGGAGGTTCCTGAAGAACCGAGAGCACCAGATTAAAATCCCACAGAGGAAGTGGTGGTCTAATTGGGGGAATCACATGTCGAACCCCCTGCAAAAACATATCCACCTTTTGAAAGAAAACAGCCAAGGCTGAAATCTGTCCCTTAATGGTGCTTAAGGCAAGTTTCTGATTCACTCCACGCTGTAAAACAGCAGGACCCTGGAAACCGAATACGTCCGTGGACGTCACTCCATCTCTTCGCACATAGAGCTGTAGCCAAGTGCGATGGTAGATCTTCTGGGAAGATGACTCCCGTGTCCTCAGCATGGTTGAAATGACTGAATTCGACAGACCTCGGTCCCTTAGACCCTGGCTTTCAATAGCCATGCTGTTAAAGCCAGCGACTGTAAAGCAGGATGAAGTATGGGACCTTGAGATAGAAAGACCTCCTGGGTTGGCAGTCAACGGGGTGCATCCACCACCAAGGCGCACGAGGTCGGCGTACCAGAGACGCCAGGGCCAATCTGGAGCAATTAGAATCACTCTCCACTCTGCAATCGGTCTCCACTCTGCGGAGCAGACGAGGAAGCAACTTCAGTGGGGGAAAGGCATAAATTTGCAGATACTAACCCCATGGGGCCACCAACGCATCTGCCTAGGTATATCAGGACCTGGCCATGAGCCTTGACACCTTGCGATTGAGTCGAGAACCCAGAAGATCTACGTGTGGTGTGCCCCACCTCTGGCAAAGGAGTGTAACGACCATTCTCCTTGGCCCAACATCTGGCGACTTAGGTAGTTCCAAAATATAAATTCTTCAAGACCATTGGCCCAAAGAGAGCCAGGTCCTACTCCTCTACTAGGCAGAAAAAAACTGAGCTGCTGACTGCAGGGCGGAGGTTTATGTCTGGAGGAACCGCCTCCTGGGCGGGGCTGTTCAACTCTGTTAAAGTAACATGTCTTTAAATATCTAACATGTTCTGACTAGTCCTCTCCTATAGAACAGGAACATAACCCACAAGTCAAGATTTAAGGAAGCTATGTCCGTCCATGGACGAAAAGAGAAATTGCATTTTTTTTTTAATTGTCGCTCTATTTTTGTTTATAGCACAAAAAATAAAAACCGCAGAGGTGATCAAATACCACCAAAAGAAAGCTCTATTTGTGGGGAAAAAAAGATGTAAATTTTGTTGGGGAGCCACGTCGCACGACTGCGCAATTGTAAAAAAAATCGAGGCAGTGCCGAATAGTGTTGCCATTTTTTCTTCGAGTCAAACCCGAACACTTTAGTAGCGCACAGCAATTAGTTTTATAGTTTAAACTATATATATATTTTGCTATTAAATAACATTTCTAATCATATGAAGTTAATAACAAGAATCCCCCTTTACATCAGAGTCCACAGAGTTCCCCCGCAGAGTTCCCCTTCACTGTAAGGTGGGACTCTGCAGACTCTGATATAAGGGAAAACTCTGGGGCCTCTAACAGAAGGGATGCTCTGGGAACCCTGATCTTAGGGGGAACACTAAGAACTCTGATGTATGGAGAATACTCTGATGTAAAGGGGAAACACTGTGGCCCATGGTGTAAAGGGGAACTCTGATGGAAGGGGTGCTTTGAGAACTCTGATTTGCATTAGTGTACTCACTCAGAGACAGGTGAAAGAAAGGGGAGACTTCAGTCACAGACAGTGATGGATGGCGAGCTCACTCACACCTTGACAGTCATCACCTCTCATCCAGATGTATCTGAGGCTACTGGACTTCAAATTTCCAGCCCCAACTTACCTTTTCTGAGGCACAGTGTCAGGAAATGGAGTGTAGGCAGACACAAAGGGGTACGGGTGGGGGGAAGAGGTGCAGATCGAGCCCTCTCTGCTCTCCCTTCTGTGTGTGTTTGGGGGTGTGGGTTTAGTGCTGGCCTTGGGTAGTGTGAAAGAGTATAACAGACACTCTCAGCTTAGAAAACTGCAGCCAGCAACCCTGCTGGGAAGCCAAGGTCCAGTCTAAACGTGTCCGGGTTCCAGGCTGTCTGAAACCCTGACACACGATTCCAAACCCGAACTGTCAAGGTGAATCCTGGACAGGTGGCAATCCTAGTGCTGAATCGCAAAAAGGGGCCTGGTCCTTTTGCAACAAAATGGTCAGGGTCTTAAGCGGTTAAATACTGTAATTTTCCTTTCCTGGTGCCAATCTATGGCAACATACATGTAGTTTACTTCAGGATAATTCACAGTGACAGTAGTAGGCTAGAAATAATTAAAATGCAACGTGCAAAAGAAATGGTAATAATATATGGTTTTACATTTTGACCATAGCTAAACGTTTATTTTTACAGGTGATTCTGGACTGAAAAAATGCTTTATATTCTTTTCCAGTATTAGACCCGATTCTAGCAGCAAACCCATTGAAGAAGAAAAAAACTCCCTCTCGAAGCAACAATCACTTTTACACCTAACGATAAGGACCAATCCTGTAATATACTAGCAACGAGACGCAACCTCCAAACACGCTGGATTCTTTACACTTCCTGTCCCTGATGACCTTGAAGCTAAGGGCACAGGAAAGACCGAAAAAACCTTATCATACGAATGCCTGCAAAACTTATTATGATTATAACTAAAGCCGCGGGGTAATATTTATTTTTATAATCACTTTATTAACTATAAAGATACTTAATAAATCACCCGACCCTTAAACGTGAGTCTGCTGGATATCTTTGTTACATTTGACATGTTAAATAAACAGGCAGCACTAGGGACTCACAGGGCGGAGAATGAGATTTATCCCTCCCAGCTGTGAACTTTGTAGTCACGCCCACATGGTCTACATACTTCTAGAAGTGGCGCAGCGTGAGTTTTCATTTGTATTGCAGTACGTTCTGTTGGTCACATTCTTCAGCTATTCCTTATTTTTCTAAGCCGCCATGCTGAATGCAAGTAGAACTGTTAGCCGACTGGTGGCATGCTTACCACGAAGCGGAGCCTACACGGTAATGTCTATTTATTTTAGCTGTCGAACAGTGCATGTAATGGGTCATTACCCTGCCTTTTCTATCGCTGCAGCGAGGCCTGTGTGACATTGAAAGGATGGTTTCGAAAACCTTGACTTTTGCTTCATTGAGTTTTATTCCTCGTGAGCATGTTTAGGTGAAATGTATCCCAAGTAAACGATGCACGAGTTTATACTTATAGTATGCTATCTAGGGTAAGGTAGAACAGCTGAGTGATCGGTGTATGAATGGGTCACGTGTTTTGTAGCCGGTAAGGTTACGGTAAACGTCACAGGATTGCACCATCATCTAATATGGAGGATGACAGGCTGAGCAGTTTGATGTCGTTTGGTAGTACCGTTATACTGGCCATACACTATACCAGGGGTTTACACACACACACACACACACACCCCCCCCCCTTTAGAAATAGCATTGTGTAATAGTCTTACATATTACTTAAAGCGGGGGTTCACCCTAAAAAAATTCTAACATTACATGGAGCCAACCTATGAGACCGACAGTATGTGTTTTTTTTTTTTTTTCTTCCCCGTGGGAGTTCCTAATCACAGGCTGTGATTCATGTGTCTCCGGCGCATGCTGCGCGTCAAGAGTTGCCGAACGTCTGTGCGGCTCTATACGGCGCCTGCACACCGACGCTTGGCTTCTTTCGGCAACTCGTGACGCGCAGTATGCGCTGGTCGGAAGAACGTCCATCACAGCCTGTGAATAGGAACGCCCAGTCCCGCGGCATTACCTACCCGGAAGCCGGGGGTGAAAATAGCCCTAAAATGGTATGAACGAAAAAGAAAACAGCATACTGTCGGTCTCATAGGTCAGCTCCATGTAATGTTAGAATTTTTTTTTTTAGGTTGAACCCCCACTTTAATCCTCGGAAGGATTTGCACCCTTAATGACTAGGCCATTTTTTTGTGATACTACACTGCATTGCTGTAAGGTGGGGGGTTCGTCTGAGAATTTTTTTTTTTTTTTTTTAAACCAGCAGCTGCTGATTTAAATGGGGTTGTAAAGGAATTTTTATTTTCATAATAAGCATCCTTTACCTGCAGACATTCCTCTTTTCACTTCCTCATTGTTCGTTGTTGCTCTAGTTCTTTTCTGTTCACTTCCTGCTTGTCTGATTGTAACTCACCACAGTGAAGGGAGGCTTTACTGCGGTGGTCAGTGACGTGCTCCCTCCCTCATGGGGACTACATCTGTGCGGCAGGACGCTCTCTACACGTTAGAGACTTTGAGGTGTGAATTACTGGGTGTGTCGCAATGCATACTGGGAAATGTAGTTCTTGCATCAAAGAGCGCCGAAAATCAGGAAGTAAATGAGAGAACAGAAACTAGAACGCCGGAAATGATATAGATGAATTTAATAGGTATTTACACTTTTTTTTAACAGTTATTACACTATTCTGTCTACCTTGCAGACATTAATTTTAGCCCAAAAAAAATATTTTTTTTAACCACTTAAGCCCCGGACCAGTATGCTGCTAAATGCCCAAAGGCGTTTTTACAATTCGGCACTGCGTCGCTTTAACAGACAATTGCAGGGTCGTGCGACATGGCTCCCAAACAAAATTGGCGTCCTTTTTTTTTTTCCCCACAAATAGAGCTTTCTTTTGGTGGTATTTGATCACCTCTGCAGTTTTATTTGTTGCGCTATAAACAAAAATAAAATGACAATTTTGAAGAAAAATCTATTGCTGCGTACACACGGTCGTTTTTTGCGATGAAAAAAACGACGTTTTTTAAAACGTCATTTAAATTGATCGTGTGTGGGCAAAACGTCGTTTTTTGTCTTAAAAAAAACGAGCAAAAAAAAATTCCAACATGCTTGAATTTTTTGTCGTTTTTCAAAACGTCGTTTTTTGTTTCACAAAAAGTCACCGTGTAGCAAAAACGTCTTTTAAAACGACGTTTTTCAACCCGCGCATGCCCAGAAGCTAGTTATGAAGCGAGCTTCAATGGAAAAGAGTGGTGAACGTAACCTTGCTTTTTGTGAAAAAACGATGGTGTGTATGCAAAATTGTCTTTGAAAAGTGACGTTTTAAAAACGTCGTTTTTTACTTCACAGAAAACATCGTTTTTTTTCATCGCAAAAAACGACCGTGTGTACGCGGCATTATTTTTTTGCTGTAATAACTATCCCCCAAAAACATGTTTTTTTTTTTCCCCCAAAAACATATGTTTTTTTTTCCCTCAGTTTAGGCCGATATGTGTATTTCTACCTATTTTTGGTAAAAAAAATCGCAATAAGCGCTTATCGATTGGTTTTATATTTATAGCGTTTACAAAATAGGGGATAGTTTTTTTTTTTTTACTACTAATGGCGCTGATCAGCTTTTTTTTCAGTCATCTTCCAGGACGGCACACCTGAGATGACGGCGGTCTCACCTGACGGGAAACACAATCAGTTTAAAAGGCCCCACTCTTCCCTCTGCTCCTCAGTTATTGATTGTGTTTCCCAACAGATTACAGCGAAACAGTTTATTTTTTTTTAAGTAGACTAAATTCTGGGACCAAGGTCCCCCCCCCCCGTTATTTCTAGCCTAAAGAGCAGTCAGTGAAACATTCTCGGGGTGATGGGTGTAGCTTGAGAAGAGGGCCTAGCCTGAAGATTCCCTGAGAATGCTGGTAGCTAGACCTGGTGAGGGGGTCTGAGCTGTCCAGGGACCATTGCTAAACCTGCTCTTATCCTCCTACCTGATGGTGGCTGATAGTCAGTAGGACCCACGCTGACGTCTGCTGCTTCTCTGTTCCACAGACAAGGGTAGTGGCACCCCCCCGGCTGGCTTGCAGGTTTCCTCGCTGCGCTCGGGCTCCAGCGTCCTTAGACACTCAGGGCGCATGACCGGAGACTGGAGCGGCGCGGGGGGGATGATGTCACAGCCGTGTCCTGGAATACAATAAAATGGTGGCAAGCGGAGACGCGTGGTGGCCTTGTTTTCCAGTCTCAGTCCCCAGAGGAGCAGGGGTCCTCGGTCCGGTGTCCCCCTGACAGAAAAGGAACTCCCTACGAAGCGGAACACTCCTGTTACAAGGATAGGACGCATATGCTCCAGCAGTATGGAGGATGGACCGGTGCCCGCTACGCAGGTCATCACGGGGGGTGAGTGACCGTTTTGTTTGCTGAGAGGGGGGAAGCATGTGGGGTGGCCCTATTTACACCCCCCACCCACAGGGGGTACCTACGGAATTAAGGGTAATGTCTGTTTGTTTTAGAAACTGAATGCCCTGCCCAGGAGACCCCCAGCAGTTCTATTGGTAAATCCTCCAATAAGTCTAAGTGCTGTGGGTACTGCAGGGATAAGCTCCCCCAGGATCACACCAAGCCCTTCTGCTACAAATGCATTTACAAACTCGCAGGCAAGGAGACAGTGCAAACCATGAAGGAATGCAGAGCTTTACAAACTGAAATGCTCGCTGCGCTCCAATCCTTTAAAACCTCGGTAGCTAATAGAGAGGTAGCTCCGCTAGGTACAGAGGATTCTTCTTCCTTAATAGACTCAAACCAGTATCACTGAGGGGTCTCAGGGGCCATCTCTAACATGTTTAGACTTAGAGTTGGATTCCTCAGCCCAAAGTTTTTAGGAAGGAGAGGGTTCAGATCAGGATAGCCCAGAAGATTTTAGACCAGGGGGTTCTCTTCTCTGCAGAAGATATGGAGGATCTCCTCAAAGCGATTTATGCTTCTGAGGACATCCAGCTTCCAGCCATGCTGGTCTCTGTTCAAGACAAACTATATAGGGGATTAGGTAGAGCTCAAACCAACTCCCTTCCTGTTCACCAATCTCTCAAAGATATTATTCGAAGAGAGTGGAAGGAACCTGAACGTGGGGTCCTTAGACTTAAAACCTGGAAGCGTAGGTGCCCCTTTAAAACAGAAGATAAGTTCTTCAAAATTCCACGTTTGGATGCCTCATTGGCTCAAGTCTACGAACACTCAGATTTATCGTTTGAGGACTCCGGCAACATCCGGGATCCAATGGATAAAAAGTCTGAAACTTTGCTGCGCAGAGCTTGGGATGCCAATGCAGCTGCTATGGGTCATGCATTGGCCTCCGCGTGCGTTGCTAGAAATACGGATACATGGCTCCATAGATTATGGGACCATGTTGCGCAGGAAAATAAATCCCCAAAGGTGTTAGATTCCCTGGAGTTGATTGGTAAGGCAGTAGCCTATTTAGCAGGTGCCGCAGTGGAAACTGTCAGAACTACCGCCAAGTCGGCAGCGCTCCTTAATTTTGCCAGAAGGGCTTTCTGGGTTAAGACTTGGGATGGGGACTTTACATCCAAGTCACGCCTATGTGGGATTCCTTTTGAAGGGTCACTGCTCTTTGGTTTAGATTTGGAGCAAGTTTTGTCCCGTTCCACTGAGAAGGGGAAGAAGTTTTCAGCTAAATCCAGAAAAGAAAAAGGGAATTTTTTTCGAGGCCCCCCTCCTAAAAAACGTTTTCAGGGGAAGAAGCAAAAGAAAAGATGGGGATTTGGTAAAAGCAAGAAAAAAGGCGGGATCCTTTTTCCCGAAGCTTCTACTTCCAATAAAGACTTCCAAGTGACGCCAACATAAAAGTTGGCGGAAGGCTCTCGTGGTTTATCCCTCAGTGGGAAAGTATCACACATAGTCCTTATATTCTGAGTCTGATAAAGGGAGGGTACAAACTAGAATTCTTGTCCCCCACCCCCCCCTCCACCAAACTTTGTCCTGACCCATCTCCCCAAAGACCTGTTAAAAGCAGGAGGCCTATTGGCGAGTGTTCGGGAACTAGCGGAACAGCAGCTGGTCATCATTCCGGTTCCAGTAGGTCAAATTGGCCAGGGATTTTATGCCCACATTTTCGTGGTGCCAAAGCCATCCGGAAAGATTTGTTTGATCATAAATCTGCAAAACTTAAACCAACACCTGGTTTACAAAAAGTTCATGATGGAAAGCATCTATACGGTCAGACACCTTCCGGAGGGAGTGTTTATGGTAACCTTGGACCTGAAGGGTGCTTACCTACATTTTCCCAGAAACCTCAAATTCCTGAGGTTTGCAGTGCAGCCAAAGCAGGGCGTCCAACACTGGCAGTTCAGGGCTCTCCCCTTTGGCTTGGCGGCCAGTCCAAGAATTTTTACCAAGGTTCTGGCCGAGGTGGTGTAATTCTTACACCTTCAGGTTATAGCACTGATCCCCTATTTGGACGACATGCTAATTTTCAGTCTGTCCCTGGAGCAACTGCAGGCAGATCGAGACAGGGTGCTGACCACACTAGAATTTCTGGGATGGTTAATCAGCAAAGAAAAGTCCTCTCTAGATCCCGCTCAATGCAAGATTTTTCTAGGGTATCAGGTGGACTCGGTGAACCAAAGGATTTTTCTACCCCAAGAAAAAATCACCAAGGTTCAAGGAGCAGTCGCGCCTCTGCTCGAGACCAAGGAGTCCTCTGAGGACAATCATGAGAGTTCTAGGGCTTATGTCTTCAAGCATCCCAGCGGTTCACTGGGCCCAATTCCACTCCTGGGAACTCCAGAGATTCCTTCTCTCCTCCTGGGACAAGAAAAGAGAATCCCTGGACAGGTCTGTGGCACTCTCAGAAGGCAAGGGACTCCCTAGGTTGGTGGCACAACGCAGACAACCTTGGGCCTGGACTCAACAAAATCCAGTGGTTCTGACCACGGACGCAATCGCTTGGGAGCTCATATAGGAGATCTTTGCCCAGGGCTCTTGGGACCAGCAGCAGAGCAAGGCTTCCTCCAATTTCAGGGAACTGTTAGCAGTCAGGAAGGCTTTGAGCTTCTTCAAAGACCAGCTCCAAGGAAGAGGTTCAGGTCCTTTCGGACAATGTAGTGGCGGTGTCCTACCTAAGTCAGGGGGGCACAAGGTCCTGCAGACTAATGAAACTAACCGTTATCCTAGGGGAGCTGGAGAAAAACATTCTGTCAGTGTCGGCGATACATGTGAAGGGATCCCTCAACATACAAGCAGATTTCCTCAGGCAGCCCATTCTTCAGGGAGAATGGGAACTGAACGAGGTGTTCGCTCTGATAAGTCAACATTTTGGCATACCAGAGATAGATTTATTTGCTTGCAAAAAGAACAGGAAGGTCCTCTGATACTTTTCCCTCACCAGAGAGCAGGAAGCTTGTGGAATAGATGCTCTGGCACAGAGATGGGAATTCTCCCTAGCTTATGCCTTCCCTCCTCTGACTCTTATCCCCAGGGTTGTACAGAAGTTGTCCAAGTCAAAGGGACACCTTATTCTGATCACACCTTGGTGGCCCAAGAGAACTTGGTTCCCCATTCTGATGAGGTGATCGATGGCTCCTCCGTTGCATCTCCTGTCCAGATGCGATCTCCTCTCTCTCAGGGACCTGTTACATCCCGACCCAAGTTTCCTTTCCCTGACGGCATGGTTTTTGAGAGGGAGATCCTCAAGCGTAGGGTATGTTCGTAGATAGTGATTGACACACTCCTGCAGAGTAGAAAACCAATCTCTAGAAAGATATACGCAAAAGTCTGGAGAGTCTTCTCGGGCTCAGCCTAGAGAAGGTCCTCTCCAAACGATCCCAATAGTCCTGGATTTTCTCCAAGATGGAGTTGACCAGGGCTTGGCAGTCAGTACCCTTAGGGTTCAGGTAGCGGCTTTATCTGTTTTCTTTGACCAGAGACTGGCTCTGAACCCTCTGATAAAAATTTATTTTGGCCAGGGAGAGAGACCCCGGTAAAGACAATCCGGTTTCCCTCTTGGGATTTATCCCTGGGACTTGATGCTCTAACCAAGGAGCATTTGAGCTGTTGGCTGAAATTTCCATTAAATTTCTTTCTCTTAAGATGGCTTTCCTTCTGGCAATTACCACAGCCAGAAGGGTTAGTGACCTACAAGCTTTAACTATTAAAGAGCCTTTTTTGTTGCTTTTAGAGGATAGGGTAATCCTCAGACAGTATCCATTATATTTGCCGAAGGTGACCTCTGAAGTTCACCAGTCACAGGAGATTGTTATCCCCTCCTTTTGTCAGAACCCGAAAAATGACAGAGGCAAGATTTCATTTATTAGATGTTAGAAGGTGCCTTCTAATCTATTTAGACAGTGAGCGAGTTTAGGAGATCAAATCATTTATTAATTTCTCTGGTCTAAACAAAGGGCTTCAGGCTTCTAAACCTACTATAGCCAGGTGGATAAAACAAACTATCACAGTAGCTTATGAACAGGCAGGAAAGCCCGTTCCAGTCCATATTAAAGCTCACTCAACCAGATCTCTGGCGACCTCCTGGGCAGAGGGCAGGCGCCCTTGATCAGATCTGCAGAGCAGCAACTTGGACGAGCCACAGCAACTTGGATGAGCCAAAATACGTTACTGAGGCACTACAGAGTGGAGCTGTTGTCCCCTCAGGACTTGGCATTCGGCAGGAAGGTCCTACAGACGGTGATCCCACCCTAAGGTAGGCCTGAACTTCTTGCTCATCTCAGGTGTGCCGTCCTGGAAGATGACTGGAGAAAAGTACCAGTTACACTTACCGGTAACGGATTTTCTAGGAAATCTTCCAGGACGGCAGGCCTACTTCCCACCCTTAAATGTTGGTGATGTATATGTTCACGGAAGTTTCCCTCTGACACTGGTGTGGGTCTATACTTTGTCATAACTGAGGGCCAGAGGGTAGGGTGGGGCCTTTTAAACTCTGTTGTTTCCTGTCAGGTGAGACCATCATCTCTCAGGTGTGCCGTCCTGGAAGATTTCCTAGAAAATCCGTTACCGGTAAGTGTAAGTGGTACTTTTCATGACTGCGACATTATGGCGGACAATTTTGACACTTTTTGGGATAAATTGCATTGTTTGTTGTGAAAATGACAGTTGCAGTTTGGGAGTTAACCACAGGGGGCGCTGTAGGATTTAGGGTTCACCTAGTTTGTGTTTACAACTGTAGGGGGTGTGGCTGTAGGTCTGACATCGATCGAGTCTCCCTATAAAAGGGATCACTTGATCAATGCAGCCGCCACAGTGAAGCACGGGGAAGCCGTGTTTACATACGGCTCTCCCCCTTCTTCAGCTCCGGGGAGCGATCGCGAGCGGGCGGCTAGAAACGAATAGTCGCGCCCTCGTCCCGGATTCGCTCCCCGCGGGTTTCTGACCGCTGCATGTAGCGTGGGGGGGTGGGGTTGTCCCGATCGGACACCCGACCCGCGCAAAAGCAGGGACGTAAATTTACGTCCATCTGCCTTAACGTGCCCTTCTGTGGACGTATTACTACATGCGGCGGTCGGGAAGTGGTTAAAAAAAATAACTTTCCCTTCCAAGTTGCCTGCCGTAGCTCAGTTCTCGGCCTTCCACGCCACCATCTTCGGTAAGTGAAGCGGCTTCACTGCCCGGTTCCCTACTGCGCATGTGTGAGTTGCGCTATGCAGTTCCCACTGGTCCCCGCTGTGTTCTGGGAAACACTCGGCTCCCAGAACACAACGGGGGGGTGGGGATGGGGTTGACGTGGAGGGGCCAGACTATACCCGGAAGTGGTGCAAATACCTGTTTTTATACAGGTATCTGCACCCCCCTCCCCCCTAAAAGGTGTCAAATGACAGCGGAGGGAGGCTTCCGAAAAGCAGAGGTTCACTTTTGGGTGAACCTCCGCTTTAACTGCCAATTTGTGTGATCGTTCGATGCTGTGCCCAAACCAAATTTATCCCCCCCCTAAATAGGACTTTCTTTATGGTGGTATTTGATCACCACTTTATTTTTATATCTTTTTGCTTTAATTCTCTATGTTCATATATGTATTTGCGCAAAACTATCTAGAAACTATGGTCTTTTTCTTTTTAGCTAGTAATGGTGGTGATCCGTGGGTTTGCGGTGGATACATCTGACCCAAAATCTCACTTTTTGGGGACCAGTGAGATTACATTGATCAGTGCTATAAAAATGCACTGATTAGTGTTTAAATTACACTGGCTGGGAAGGGGTTAAGTGTGTTATAACTGGGATGGGCTGGCAGGGATATGACAGATCACTGTTCTCACTCTTCTCACCGTGATTGCGTGTTGCCAGCGAACATAGTCCGTCCTATGGGCATGCTCCTGCAGCGAGTGAGCTGGTGCACAATCGTGCATGCCACCGTGCAGCTATGGTAATTAGTAGGGTTGTCCCGATACCACTTTTTTAGGACTGAGTACAAGTACCGATACTATAAGTACTCGCTGATACCGAATACCGATTTTATTTTTTAAATGTGTCCCCCCACGAATGCTGCCATGTCCCCCGCCATACCGTATATGCAGCCGCCGCCACCGCCTAGTCACAATCCTGGGGATGGGTGATCCGTCTATCAAAGTGCCCGAGCAAGGGGGAGTGTCTATACGCGTTGGGGAACACACAGCTATTCGAATAAAAACTGATGTTCCCTGCGCTGATGAACTAGGCGGCGTTGCGGTATGTGTTATACGGGGGGGGGTTGGGGGGCAGTATTGGATCTAGCATTTGGGGCGTACAAGTACTCCCGCAAATGCTAAGTATCGGTACCGATACTGGTATCGGGACAACCCTAGTAATTGGTGCAGGATGCCGCCAATGTTGTATAATGAATGCGGCTGGTCGGCAAGTGGTTAAAGGGCACAGCTTGCCGACTTGTAACTTGCATATACGGCAGAAAAGCGGCTCTGCTGCGTCGGATCACATGCCTAGTAACTGACCCTCCTGGTCTGGGGCGTGCATGTAAGCTGCCGGGCAACCTGCTTTCTCTGTGATTATACACAGTGGGAGCTGATCTGTGGGTACGGCAGACTTTATGTCCGCTTGCACCTGTCGATAATTGGGCAGAGAGCCAGAATGGCAATCTGCCTATGTAAACAAGTCAGATCCCTGTTTTGTCAGTAGGAAAGACATTAATCCAGTGTTCCTGCCTTGCCCTAGTAAAAGCGCCTGCCACACAGTACACAAGCACCAGCTAGGCTTTGGTCGCCCCTTCCCAGCCAGTGTTGTACAACGACAGTGCATATTTTTTTTGCCACTGATCACTGTTTTAGTTACTGGTCCCCAAAATGTGTCCATGTCCAATACAATATCCTAGTCCAGCTATAGATCGCTGCCATTACTACCGTGTTTCCCTGAAAATAAGACACCGTCTTATATTTTTTTTCCCTCAAGAAATCACACTATGGCTTATTTTCGGGGGGTGTCTTATTTTTATTACAGAAAATAAAGGTTGCCTACCTGAACCACACTTGCGCTTCTTAGCATTTCCTCTGTCCACCTGTAGACTGAGATTATCGTATTCTGCACGCCATTTTTGGACCATTCGGATATCCAACTTCTTCTCTTTGCGCTCATTTTGTCTGGCTGTACAGAATGATAGGCCAGCAAAGCTGATGTGGAGCTGGGGTGATCTTTGGGCTCAGTAGCAGCTTTTCCCCCTATCCCCTGGTGTTTGTGTGGGGTGAGAGAGGGGTTTGCTGGTCAGTGCTGGGAGAAGCTTTACAGCTTTACAGAGCGTTCTTCTCCTCACTGCAGCTCCAGTACCGTACGCCTATCACGTGGTGTTTCCCGCGCCGTTACGCATACGACACTACGTCTTATTTTCGGAGATTCGACACTCCATCGCTACGTCTTATTTTCGGAGGGGTGTCTTATATTTCGATCTTGTGTCAAAATCCCGCTACGGCTTATTTTCGGAGTACGTCTTATTTTCGGGGAAACACGGTAGTAATAAAATAAATTCCATAAATATATCCTGTAATTTGTAGATGCTATAGCTTTTGTAGATGCTATAGCTTTTGTAGATGCTATAGCTTTTGTAGATGCTATAGCTTTTGTAGATGCTATAGCTTTTGTAGATGCTATAGCTTTTGTAGATGCTATAGCTTTTGTAGATGCTATAGCTTTTGTAGATGCTATAGCTTTTGTAGATGCTATAGCTTTTGTAGATGCTATAGCTTTTGTAGATGCTATAGCTTTTGTAGATGCTATAGCTTTTGTAGATGCTATAGCTTTTGTAGATGCTATAGCTTTTGTAGATGCTATAGCTTTTGTAGATGCTATAGCTTTTGTAGATGCTATAGCTTTTGTAGATGCTATAGCTTTTGTAGATGCTATAGCTTTTGTAGATGCTATAGCTTTTGTAGATGCTATAGCTTTTGTAGATGCTATAGCTTTTGTAGATGCTATAGCTTTTGTAGATGCTATAGCTTTTGTAGATGCTATAGCTTTTGTAGATGCTATAGCTTTTGTAGATGCTATAGCTTTTGTAGATGCTATAGCTTTTGTAGATGCTATAGCTTTTGTAGATGCTATAGCTTTTGTAGATGCTATAGCTTTTGTAGATGCTATAGCTTTTGTAGATGCTATAGCTTTTGTGCAAACCAATCAATATATGCTTATTGGGATTTTTTTTTTTTTTACAAATATGTAGCAGAATACATATTGGCTTAAATTGATGAAGCAATTTTTTTTTACTTTTTTATTTTATTTATAGGCTTACCTGTTGGTAAAACGTAAAAAAAAAATCAACTATACAACAACTTTAAAGAATATATTGCAATTCAATTCACTATGCCATCTTAAATATACAAGGAAAAGAATGCAAAACTGCCTTTAGTGTGATACCATTTTAATGCTAAAAAGTAGAATTAAAGAAGGTTACACTCGGACAAGTAGCTTGCTGTCACATGTACAGCATAGTAGATGTCTCCCTTCCTGGCCTGTGCAATGGTATGACTCCCAGAAGCGAGTGATATGGATGTGGGATGTTAAATCCACTGCCTAGTCGTGTCAGACTGTTGGCTGCAAAACGCGCACATGGTCCAGCCGGCGCTTTGACGTCGCTCCCGGCTGTAGGAGGAACAGGTGTGTGGTATGGTAATTCTTAGCTGACAAACCTGAAGGAGGCCATGCCTCTGAAACATGAAGTCGTGGCAACCCTTTCCTCAGCTAAGAGTTGCCATACCGCACACCTGTTCCTTCCCCCTGGGGCTGTGAGTTGGGTCCCGCAGCACCAGCTGGACCATGTGTTTTTTGCAGTTAACAGGCTGACGTGGCTAGGCAGTGGATCTAATAACATCCATATCACTCGCTTCTGGGAGCCAGCCCATTGCACAGGCCAGGAAGGGTGACCTAGACTATGCTGTACATGTGACATCAAGCTCCATGTTTGGGTAACCACTAGAGGTAGTCCGATATATCGGCTATTTGGCCATTTTTGATCGTCCGATTATCAAAATTAAGCTGATATTTTACACTGACTGCTGTTCTTCCTCCCCTCTCCACACTCGGCGGCTTTGGCAGCATAAAGCGCTGGACTGAGTGTGAAACTGACAAGTAACAGAGGAGCCGTTAGCTCGATGTCGGGGGTTGGCGGGACCCAGCAGCTATATTGCACCAGCCAATGGGATGGTATCTGGGTGGGCTGCTACCTGTATGTGACTACGCCCATTTTCTAAAGCAGCCCAATTGTCTGGTGTAATTTAGCTGCTGGGTCCCGCCCACCCCTGATATTGAGCTGACGGCTCCTCTCTCCTCTGTTGGTTTCAGTTACTTTGGCTTAGTGTGAAACCTGCCAGTGCCACCCCAAATCGGTGCCACTGCCAATTGGTGTTACTACCCAGTGCCATCTGTTGGTGCCTCTTGCCAATGCCATCCAGTGAAAATCGGTGCCATCTGTACTGAGGGATATCAAGTGTGTGCTAGAGTGACAGGAGTAAGCAGGAATGAGTGGAGTGGGTGAGGTTGGTGTTTTTTTTTTTTTTTTTTAATCGGCCTTGAATATCGGCCACAAAAATCGGCATCGTATATACCGCCCCCCCAAATTTCTAAGTATTGGCATCGGCCAGAGAAAAACCCATATCGGTCTACCTCTAGTAACCACATTTGATTTGAATCTACGTTTTTAGCATTAAAATGGTATCGCACTAAGGCAGTTTTGCTTTCTTTTCCTTGTATATTTCAGACCAAGTCCACCACCCAGTGGATTTTTGAGCTCTGCAGCACCTAGAGCAAAGAACTATTCATATATAGACTGTTTTAATTAGCGAGTTGTCTATAGGAACAGCGTTTTTTTTTTTCTCTGCCTATGCTATCTTAAAGCGGAGTTCCAGTCCCCCAAACAGAGCAGTGTTTAAAAAAAAAAAAAACTGTCCAAACCTGTAAATGAACATTTCTAACATGTCATACTTTTTGCGCTTTTACTTTCTTTAAAAAGTATTTACTTACTGATCTCAGAAGCAGGCAGTTTCCATTTTAGTTGTGGTCATCCGAAGCCCTCTCTTTAATTTCCTGGATTTCTGTGCAGTCATCTACCCATCATGTACCTGCAAATCTTGCACATGCTCAGTAATGCCTCAGGGAGGCACTGGCATTAATAGGGGGTGTGGCCAAAACCGGGTGACACCATCCTGATTATTTTAAATAATAACTTTATTTTAATTTTACATCTGACGCCGCTGACGTTCCCTTTTTTTTTTTTTTTTTTTTTTTTAATATAATCTGTGTGCAGAGAGGGGAGCTTTCAGGAATGTCCAGATCGGCGGGACAAAGCAGCTATCAAACAGCCAACTATGTGGCTTTAGAAAGGGAAGCCGCATCACGTAGCATAATCTGTGTGCAGGGAGAAAGAGGATCTTTCAAAAGGCATTGGCGATGTCTCGGTGGGCGGGACAGAGCGGCTATCGAACGTCAGCCAATAGAATGGGGTCAGGGCGGGCCACTATGTGTATGCGGCTCTGCCCCTTAAGCCACATAATTGGCTGACGTTTGATAGCTGCTCTGTCCTGCCCACCCAGACTTCGCTGATGACCTCTGAAAGCTTCTCTCCCTGCACACAGTTAGGTTATAAAACAATCTAACTCTTTTATAATTATAAATCAATCTAACTGTGTGCAGGGAGAGAGGAGCTTTAAGAAGTCATCAGCAATGTCTGGGTGGGGCGGTACAGAACAGCTATCGAACGCCAGCCAATTTATGTGGCTTCTTAAGGGGGCGGAGCTGTATACACCTAGCTGCCCGCCCTGACCCCATTCTATTGGCTGGCGTTCGATCGCTGTCCTGCCCACCCAGACTTCGCCGATGACCTCTGAAAGATCCCTTTTCTCCTTGCACACAGTTAGATTATGCGATGGGACTCTGTCCCCTTTCTTAAGAAGCCACATAATTGGCTGTTAGCTGCTCTGTCCTGCCCACCCAGACATCGCTTATGACTTCTGAAAGCTCTTCTCTCCCAAAAATGCGAGATTTTGGTAGGAGGCGATTCGCAAGGGATACATGACGCGGATATCCCAGGAACCCTTGTGACTTAATTGCCTAGGCTAATAAGACCAGGAAGCTATGCAGAAAAAACTGAAAATTGTATCGTACTTACCAGTAATTTTCCTTTCCTGGTGCCTATCCATGGCAGCATACCTGTGATAGAGCTCCGCCTCGACTCCTCCTTCAGGACTAGTGAATAGCATAAATTAAAGGCATAGCCCTTCCCCCCAACATTCTCCGTAATATAGCCCCATCTTCAGCAAAACATTAGCCCTTGCTGCCCAGAAAGCTGAGACTACCCTTGTAGAATCAGCATTCACTAAGGCTGGAGGATATTCTTCACCCTGTAGGCCTTCTGGATTAACTTTACAACCCAAGATGCCAGAGTTCTGATGGAAGCTTCTTTGCCCCTGTAATTACTGAACGGTACAATGAGAAGTCTCAGTCTCTGAAGGGGTCGGTAGCTTCTAGGTAGGACCTGAGCATTCTGGATACATCCAGCTCACGACAAGACTCTGAACCTGTGTCTGTTAACACTTGTAGTGCCCAGGGTTCCAACAGGTGGCTTGGAGTAGCGACCTTAGGGTGGAACTTCGCCCTCTGTCGGAAGAAAAAGATGTGGCCGTCACCTATCCCTAAGGAGTGAAGTTCCGAGATTCTTCTGCCAGATGTAATGGCTAGCAGGAAAGCCGTCTTTAGTGTCAGGTTCCATATTGCTACTTGTTCCACTGGAGCAAAGGGATGGTCAGAACTTTAAGGACCAGGGACAGATCCCACTTAACAAATGATCGTCTGACAGGTGGACGAATCTTCAATACTCCTGAGGAAAGTGACTACCAAAGGATCCTCCGCCCATCTTATTTGTTGCGGCAGAGATTGCTGCTACCTGCACTTTGAGGGAGCTCAGACCAAGCCCCAGATCCAAGTCCTGTTTGAAGGAAACCTAGAATATTGGACGTAGAGAGGATTGGATCAAATCCATTTCTGGTAGCAAATGACAAGAACTTGTCCCAGATTTTTGAATATATGGCATTAGTTGCAGGCTTTCTAGCTTTTAGAAGGGTTATGACTCCGGGGAACACCCTAGGGACTCGAACCTTTGCCTCTCAACCTCCACAATTGAAGATTCAACTTCTGAGGGTTTGGATGAACTAGACTGCCCTGAGACAGAAGTTGAGGGAAAGGAGGGATCCTGATTGGAGAGCTCACACTGAGGCGCATGGCTAGAGGGAACCAGGGTCTCTTCGGCCAATACGGAAGTACTGCCCCCACCTGGACTGACTCCGAGGAGCCTCAGGAGGAATTTGAATATTAATGACCTGGGAGGAAAGGCATATGCCGTGGCGAACCTCCAGGGGCATGACAGGGCATCCACTGCCTCGGCTTGTGAATGTGGCATCCGAGAGAAGAATCTGTCCAACTTGGCATTCTTCGGGGAGACCAACAAGTCTACCTGAGTGGGATCCCATACACTGGCAATCTGATGGAAGACGATGGGGGTCTAGAGCCCACTCATTTCTGGACAACGTGCCTGCTTCCGTGTTCAACCTGCCCAGCAGATACATTGCTCTGGGGTCCAGGAGGTTCTTCTCTGCCCAGAGCATGATCAGCACCACCTCCTTGAGGAACGGCCTGCTGTGAGTGCCTCCTTGCATCTGCTAAGCGACAGCTGCTATGTTGTCTTAGCAGATGCAAGATGTATTCTCTGGTCTCTGATTTGGGATGCCAAAGAAGTTAGTGCTGAGAAGGCTGCCCTCATCTCCAAGATGTTGGATACTACTCCCTGGGTAGAACATGACCATCTACCCTGTATTCTGGTTTCCCCGCCATGGGCTCCCCAGCCCTGTCCGATTGCATTGGACACAATTGTGATCCAAGGATGGGGAACCAGGTGACAATGTTTGGAGAGGTTTTCTGGAACTGTCCACCAGTAAAGACTCCCGTGCATTACTCCCGTCAGCAGTATCGTCTAAAATAGTCATTGTTTCTTCCACTGCACCAAGCAGCCTGTCTGGGACTACCTCAAGTGCCAATGGGCCCAAGGAACCATGGGTATACAAGAAGATATTGTGCAATTGAGGCTCAGGCATTGTGAAGCCGTCAGATACGGGCTCCGGATGACCTTGATCCTTCTGAATAACCATCTTTGCCTTTGGCAGTGGTAATGACACTGTTCCCTCCCGAGTGTTGAACATTGCACCCAGGTACTGTAGATTATCTGCTGTGTGGGTGCTAGTTGACTCTTTTCGGAAATTTATTAGCCACCCTAGCTCTTTTAGGGACTGTAGAAGAATTTCCCGGTGACATACCAACTTATCCGGATTGCTTGCTAGGAGGAGGATGTTCAAGTAGTGGAATATCCTCAAGCCCCTCTCCCGTAGGGGAACCAGAGCGGATATTGGTATCTTGTGAACACCCTGGTAGAGGTGCACAGACAAAGGCTGGCCTTGAAACTAGGGTTGTACCGATACTAGTATATCGGGACCGATGCCAAGTATTTGCGGGAGTACTTGTACTCCCGCAAATACCCCCGATACCAAATACCCCCGATACCAAAATAGAATACCCCCCCCCGCCCATACCTGTAGCTATTCAGCCGCATACCGGCGTTAATCCCTGCATTATAGCGAAATGTGCATTACAAGTTTTTGTTTTGAATACTTGTAAATGCCCACGCCGCCATGTATAGGCACTCCCCCCCTTGCTCGGTATTGGATGTGGGGGACATGCATGGCTTGCAATATGTGGGGGGACATGCATGGCTTGCAACATGTGGGGGGGACATGGCTGCATTTGGGGACACATTAAAAAGTATCGGTACTTGTACTCGGTCCTAAAAAAGGAGTATCGGGACAACCCTACTTGAAACTATAGGTGGGTCAATCCCACTGCAAATCTCAGGCATTCTTGAAATTCAGGTAGAATTAGAACGTGTAGGTACGCATCCTGCAGATCGACTGAAATCATCCAATCTGATGGCTGGACCGCCTGAATAATCCTCTGCAGGGACTCCAATTTGAAGCTTTCAGTGTGGATATACCGACTGAGCCTCTAAAGGTCTGTCACAGGCCTCCAACCACCTGTCCTCTTTGGGACCAGAAATAGGGTGAAGTAGAAGACGCCTGCGAAGCGCTCTGCCAAGGGAACCAGAACAGCCGCCCCCTGAAGCTGGAGTGACGTTAGGAAGTTTGAGCCTTTGGCGGAGAGGATGGAATCTCTGTTCCTTTGAAAGAATTCCGAGGTGGGGGATGAGACATTCCAAAGGTGCCCCCATCGAATTGTTGACAGAACCCAGGGGTCCTGACAGCATGTGGCCCAGACTGGGACGAAGAACTTTAGCCTGGCTCCCACCGGGAGTGCCTGGGCTACTCTGGCTTCAAAAAACTGCTTCTGCTCCTGTGGAGCCGGAAAGGTCCTTCATCTTCCTGTTCAAAAAAGAATGTCAGAGTACCTTTCCAAGGTCTTTTGTTGTCTCTGGGCTGTCTTGACTACCTAAAATCTATTGAATTTGTCTGGCGGAACCTAGAGGGACCCGCCTCTGAATCTTCGCATCCTTCTGTCCTGGGGAAGCATACTAGACTTCCCTCCTGACAGCCTGGCGATAGCCTTATCCGTTTTTGTCTCTGAATAGTGCTTTCCCATCAAATGGGATTTTGCACCAATTTTGTCTGGAGGATAAGTCTGCTGTCCAATCTTTCAGTCAGAAGGCCCTCTTCACCATTACTGCAAGATCCATGTTGCATTCAGAGCACCTGATCGTGTCAATGGCCGCTACCCTGACAAAGTCTGCCAACAATCTAAGCTCCTCCAAGGCTTTAATTATATCCTCCTTGAGAACATCCTGATTCAAAGCCGTCTCAATATTATCTGTCCAAGATCTTGTGGCATTTGATACCGACGTGAGGGCGATAGCTGGCTTACACGCTGCTCCTGTGGCTAAATAGCTCCCCTTCAGCTCCAGGTTGGTTCGCCTGTCTAGAGGGTCCTTGAAGGAAGAAGAATCCTCCATTGGTAAGGCGCTTCCCCCCCCCCCCCCCCAAGTCGCACCACCGACGAGTCTACCACTGGCATGGAGTTTAGTGACTGCCTTCCTGACTCTGTTAAGGGGTATAGTTTATTGAACCGGCCTCATGAAAGTTTCAGTTTTGACCATTCATTCTGAATGAGCTGACTAATGTCGCCCATCAGCGAGAAGAGCACCTGCTTCCTTTTGAGGAATGGGAAGTAACTCAGACTCTTGGGGAGACTTCTGCGTCTTTTCAGGTGACTGCAGTTTTGACTGCCTGGATGAACGGCTTTACTAAGGAGAGAATGAAGCCAGAAGATTCTGACTCCTCTGAAGAGTCCACTTAAACTTCAGGTGGTGAATCTAGCTTGTCAGCCTGACAGTGGCAGAGGTGTACTGACTGCTGAAGGACCAGGGAGATTAGGTTCTGTATCCTGAACCTGGGATATCTGCTGAAGTGGTTGAGCGGGGACCAGTCGCACAAGCTCAGAGAAGGAGTCCTTCTTTGTTCACTTGAGCAGATCTACAGCGTGCTGATTTACTAGCTCGCGGCTGGACTTTTAGTCCATAAAACAGTCCTTACAGACCACTCTGGTAGTGGTGTGGCCCCACCTGTCCAGCATTTCTTCTTTGTATAGGTCCTAGGAAAGGGGGAAGGATCTTGTCATCTGGATCTTGATTTCTCTGATCTGACATGAAGAATGGGACTTGCGGTCTGAGCTGTCATCATGGTGTCTTGGAGATTTTCTGGACCTCTTGGAGTGGGCAGGGCCATGATGTAAGGAACTTGCATTAGACCAGTGAGCGCACTTTTTTTTTCTTATAGTTGGTCACATACCTAATGGGAGTGTGAGGATCTTTGTTGCAAGATAAATGACTAATAGCGGAGTTAGGCAGAAGGATCAGCTGCGGAAATTTAGCAAGAAAGGGGGAAAAAACTATGGAGCTTTTGTTGACGCTTTTTTAATCACCCTTTTTTTTTAGAACAAAAACAGTTGCCTACCACAGAGCAGGGTCGGTGAAACCTAGCAGGGCACAGCTGAAGAGACTGATGGCTAACCCTGCATTTTAACTTAAATAGACTCAGATGGATGGGCTAATCCCATAACCACCATTGCAAATTGATTTTGGAAGAAAAGGGCAAATCTGGCCCTTTTTCCAGAATCCAAGATGGCCGCAGTGATGTCGAGTGATATACAAAACAAAACTGTAGCCCACTGCTGATTTTGGGGGAAACAAACAACTGCAAGCCTGTCAGGATAAAAGGCACCTGCCCCATCAAACTGACCAGACTTAAAGGGAGCATCACAAAGTAGAACAAGCACACTTTTTTTTTTTTTTTGGAGACTGGCAAGTTGAAGGAAGGGGAGAGGGGAGAGACAAAAAACAATATATGCTTAAAAATAAAATGGAAACCACCAGCCTGGAAAGATGTGAGCTGATCCTTTTGCGACTCCACTGCATTTATCATGAATGTGATAGCAGACTTCGTTCCTGTGAGGAAACTCTGCGAATAGACCCCAACAGATTCACAGAGGGGTTCCCTGTCTTATCAGCGCTGTGAGTGGCCCAAGAACGGGGACTGCGCACGGGAAAGGCTAAACCCGGCGGACGCTGCCGACTGCAGAGGTATGGAGATGCATCTACTCTTCACCAGCACAAGAAGGTATGAGGAAAGAAAGAATGTTGGGGGAAGGGCTATGCCTTTAATTTATGCTATTCACTAGTCCTGAAGGTGTCGAGGCAGAGCTCTATCGCAGGTATGCTGCCATGGAGGCACCAGGAAAGGTATTTACCAGCCAAAAAAAAGAAAAATGTTGCCTATTGTGAAAACTGTGCTAAGGGCATGCAGCACAGCCAAACATAAAAAAAATGGGTGGAACTCCAATTTAACAAATTTCCTCCATTCAGTGCATGTTTCTCTGCTCAAGCTGACGGCTGTCAAACAAAACGGGCAGCCTGCCAAGTTTAAAATGTATGAAAACCTTGCGCTATAGACTGTGCAAAATTGTTACAGCCGATTTCCCTACGTATAGACAATGCTATCTTGAGTGACTAAACAGTTGTAGAGGGTGCTAGTAAAGTGCTATAAACATAACTTGTAAACCATTTTTAACGTATGAAAAGAAATGTTCAACTTGATAAATATTTTCAACGTGCACTGTGTGCAGAAAATTGTAAATACAATAGAATAGTCTTTAAAAAGTCCATAAACTCTTAGTATATTGCCAAATCCTAGCACAATCGCCATAAGGCCTGGTTCACACTAGTGCGATGCGAGAACCCTGTGAATCCACTGTGGGTTCCCGCATCGCACCCGACACGCATGGCAGTTCACACTGCCATATGCACACTGCTGGGGAGTGTCATACAACATTAACGATTTTAGCTCCCATATCGCACTGGGAACTGACGTTTCGGACATGAATCCAATCCCATAGGTGTGGACACCCATGCGATCCGATTCTGGTGTGGACCGAAAAAGGGTCCTGTGCGTGTTTGGTCTGAATGTGGTGCAATATCGGCCATACTATTTGTATGGCTATACGCATTGCGTGGACATCGCATGTGACTTGCACTGTGGTGTGAATCGCATGCGATATCGCTCAGCGCATTAGTGTAGTCTAGGCAGTAGTCTCTGCAGATTACACCCAATTTGTGTCTGATTTTAAGATTTCCTAATTGCCAGAAGTATAATCTCTTTAGTTAAAAAGGTTGGATGAGTTGGTTTGTGGGTCTTAAAATTTGCTTGGATATCGATGGAACAGGAAATTTTTTCAATATATAACTTCCTCTCCACCATGGTAACCCATTAAAGATAAACTGGGAAGCTTCCGGATGACTTAAAACGAGACTTGCAGCAAGGTGCATTTCGGTCATGTCACTTCCGGGTCCCAAACTTTTGCTTTTATCCTAATACAACACTGGAACTCGTGCTGACCCACGAGCGCAGGCCAGGTTCCTGCTTGGTGTCATGTGCGGTTATCCTCAGTGCCAGGTAGAAGGCACTGTTGCATGCAAGAAGGCACTGTTGCATGCAAGAAGGCACTTTAATGGGTAACCATGGTGGACAGTAGGTTGTATACCTAAAGAGTTCCTGTTGCCTCTGTCCAAGCAAATCCTAAGACCCACAAACCAAGCTTGTCTGACTTATTTAATTAAAAAGTCATACTTCTGGTGAGGTAGGAAATCTTAATCGGACACATTAGGGGTAATTTTCAGAGACTGCAGCCTTATGGTGATGGTGTTGTGACGATATACCACTGAAGTTTATAGACTTTTGAAGGACTGTTCTTTACTATTCACAATTTACTGAGCATGGTGCATTTTGGAAATTAAGTTGAACATTTATTTTCACATATGTTAAATAGTTTACAGATTGTTTATAGATTTTTATCACTCGTGCCCTCTATCACTGTTTGCAATCAGCCTGTCAAGTCAGGCAAGCTAAAGAAAACCTTAATCTTTTAGATCAAAGGAATGAACTTCTGTTTGTAGATGAGGGTAGTAAACCCCCCCCAAGCAAAGTAAAAGCATAATTGCACTGCATACTAGCCTATTATGTTGCACTTGCCTTCAAAGTCTTCGCTGTTCCCACATCCATCTTCACCCCTCTTTGTTCCAGGGTTGTGGCTGGCTGGAGTCGTTTAACTTCAATTGCATGCGGGAGCCGCTGGTCGGCACCGGGCCCTTTAGGAATGACACGATTGTGCCCTTCAGTGCGCATGCACCGATGACGTTGGCGCAAGCATATTTTAATTATCTTCTAAACCCTGCTGGTTTAGGAGAGATTTCCAGTACCTACAGGTAAGCCTTATAGTGGATGATCAGGGCCACTCTGTGCAAAATGAACTGGAGGGAAGTATGACTTTAAAAAAAAAAATAGCTTTAGTAAACGACCGCTGCATATATATGTACGTACAGGCACATGGGCGTACATGTACGTCCCTGCCTTGTTGGGGGTCCGATTGGGTCCCCCCGCTACATGCGGCGGTAGTTTTACCTGTGGAAGCGATCTGTGATGAGGGGGCGGCTGTTCGTTTTTGTCTGCCCCCTCCGGATCGCGCCAATCCGCTCCCTCCCTGCTCTGCACTTCCTCTGCCTGTGTAATGTAAACACTGGCAGAGGAAGTGATGTTGGCTCTAAGCGGTATTTTCGATCCGACGAGACATCACAAGTAAGTCTCAACACTACACTGACACCAGTACACACAGGCACATTAACTCCTTCAGATCACCCCCCAAGCCCCCTATCAGTGTAGCTGATTGCAGTGATCATATATTTACTGATAACTGCATTTAGTGTCAGTGTGACAGGCAGTTAGTGTTAGGTCCAAGGTAGCCCAGTACCCCCTAATAAAGGTGGTCAGAGACTGCGTGCATGCTACAGGAGATGGTCAGACTGCGTGCATGCTACAGGAGATGATCAGAGACTGCGTGCATGCTACAAAAGAGGTTGGTCAGAGACTGCGTGCATGCTACAGGAGATGATCAGAGACTGCTTGCATGCTACAGAAGAGGTTGGTCAGAGACTGCGTGCATGCTACAGGAGATGGTCAGAGACTGCGTGCATGCTACAGGAGATGATCAGAGACTGCTTGCATGCTACAGGAGATGGTCAGAGACTGCGTGCATGCTACAGAAGAGATAGTCAGAGACTGCGTGCATGCTACAGAAGAGATAGTCAGAGACTGCGTGCATGCTACAGAAGAGATAGTCAGAGACTGCTTGCATGCTACAGGAGATAGTCAGAGACTGCTTGCATGCTACAGGAGATGGTCAGAGACTGCGTGCATGCTACAGAAGAGGTTGGTCAGAGACTGCGTGCATGCTACAGGAGATGGTCAGAGACTGCGTACATGCTACAGGAGATGGTCAGAGACTGCGTGCATGCTACAGGAAATGGTCAGAGACTGCAGAAATTATACAGAAGATCAGCAGGTAAGTATGATTTTTATTTTAAAAGAAAAAAAGAATACCCTTTAGTATCACTTTAACAAACCCATTGAGTCTTTTGGCAGCAACTTGCATAGTAAACAGCTCAACATCACTGCACAAATAAAAAAAGAGGCATTCCAATCAGCAAGAAATATACTGTTTGCAGATCAGTAGATGGTTCCAGAGGGGAGAGATGATAGGGAAATCACAGGAAGAAATTAGACACTAAAAGTTTGTGCAGCCCCCAATGTGTTAGGCACACAGTACACACACACAGGATAGCTGCAGCAGGGAAGGGGGGGGGGGTGTACCACCTTTACACTCGCCCATATATCAAGCATGACAGGCTTATCTCACCTCCGGAGCACTTCCATCCCCCCCTGCTCTGCTCACAGCTCGTTTGTAGTTTCCAGAAGCCAACTTTATGGCTCACGGATGTTACAACAGCTGCAGTGTGAGCTCCGTGCAGTGATCTGTGTGTCTGGTCTCTCAGCTCCTCATGCAGCTCGGCACCGCCCATCGGGGAGATGACCAGTGTCACTGTCCAGTCAGAGGGGGGGCAGCAACGAGGCTCAGGGCTACGTTGTGTGAGTTAAGGAGGGGACAGTTCCAGGCGCAGCCAGCCGATCAACGGCATTTCTTTCTAGTAAAGACATTGCTGTGCGGGGGGGAGGGGGAGGGGCCGCGATGACGTCATTAATAATCGATTATTGCCCAATACCGCATCGATGCAGAATCGGGCAGGGAATAATCTCGATGCATCGATGCGGCGATCATTTTCAACACCCCTAGTCACTAAGCGATCGGTTTTCTGATCACTGTATTGGTGTCACTGTTGCCGCTAGGTAGCCATTTCTTTATTTTTGACATGTGGCTGAATACATTTTGGCCTAAATGTTTGACTACACTTTATGAAAATAACTAAACCGTAAAGCTAGCACTATTTCTCTTCCGTTCATGGATGGACACGGCAGCATTGACCTTAGGGTTATATCACCTTCCTTCCAGGAGAGACTAGGCAGAAAACGGCACTTCAAGTGTTAAAACACTTCTGCAGTACAGCTCCTCCCAGGGGGTGTGGCTCCCTAGGTATATAACACCCACTCTGACTGAAAGCTCCATTTTTTTTCTGCCTAGCATCAGGAGTAGACTGGCCTCTGAGTCCATCTACTCTGGAGTTTTTTTTGTTTTTTCCGTTTATTATTTTGATTCCTGGATTCCTGGATTCTTGGATTCTATCAACTGCCGACTGGGTGACGGGCTGGATCCTCGTAGTTCCTCCATGTTCGGCCATCAAGCGTGTGCCGACCCTCAGCTCTGGGTCATCCACGACATGCCCCATTGCTCCAGGGGTGGCCGGATAACTACATGTTCTAGAGCACACACATGACCGGTCTCTATGGCCTTGTCACAGTGTGTCTGGCTGACTGCCATGCCGTTCGTGGATGTTGGTTCAGTCTGGAATGCCTCCAGCCGGTGGTCGCAGGATGGATAAGTAGGCCCCTTGCCTCGGCAAGTTGGTATGGCTGGGGCTTTCCTGGGGAGGTCGACTGAGGGTTCTGTCACTGCCGGGCTTTGTGTTCTGTGGGGAGCATTTGGTTTGGTTATGGGGAGTACTGCTGTGACTTTCTGCTGCGTAATTATAGTTTACTCGCGTGTGGCCGCCATTTTGCCGCGGTCGCGGCTTGTATAGGTCGGCAGACATTTTCCTGTAGCCTGCATGCTGTTTTTTGGCATACGGCGGCCATTTTGGAAATAGGCTTGGCCTCTTGTGCCTGCCATACTGCAGCAAAAGCCCACAAATCGCTTCCTGAGGGACAGCACAGCCAGCACTTATTGGTGCTTCTGCCACAGCTACAACTGGGTCGGATGGTGAGTTCCCTGTGGGGTCCCCTGCCCTGTATTTACAGCCGGGAGGGCGGCCGGTGGGTGTCTGCCTTGCAGTGCTAGGGTGGCATAAGTGTGGGTCAACATGGAGTCTGAACCAGAGGCTTCCACCCCAACCTTGCCAGAGTTAACCCTTAGTGCCCCCCTGCGGTCTCTGTGGAGGCTATGACGGCAGTCCTGGAGGCTTTTCTTGCCAGGATTGAAGCAACTAGTGGCCAGAAGGGGGGTAAAAAATGCCCCCTCCCTGCGCCAGCTTCTGGGGATGGCTCTGACGCAGAACCAGACCATGCTACTGCCTCTGGCTCTGGTTCTGTCATGTCAGACGATACAGGCTTGGCCCATGCGGACAGTGAGGATGACTCTGTTTTAGAGTCGACACATGATAAAGCGTTTTGTTGGAGCCTTTATCACTGTGGTGCGGGATACTCAAAAACTTGAGGATTTGGCGGAGGCATCAGATATGCCGATCCCTTTTTGGGTTCCGCAAGCCACCCTGCCTGCACCGCAAGAGTTTCCTTGTGTTCCATATCTGGACAAACTGTTGTACAAAAAATGGGATTTTGGAAAAAGTGGTCTCTTCCCTCAGTGGACCCTCCGGTGTCCAGACTGAGTAAAGTCACCACGTTACCTGTGGAATGGGCTCCCGCATTTATGGACACCGCAGATGGGAGAGCTGAGGCCCGCTCCATGTTAACAGTAGTGGGTTCAGCTGTGAGACCGGTTTTGGCCGGGGCTCGGGTGTCGCAGGCACTCACCGAACAGGCAAAGGTCTTGCTGCAAGAGCTTGCGACACAGAATGTTTGAGACCTGTGTGGACCTGGCCGACCAGTTGGTACAAGGTCTTAAATTTGAGTTGGCCCTGGATATGCTCCCTTTGCTTTCTAGGACCTACGCAGTGGTAATGCGACGCCTGCTGTGGCTAAAGTGTTGGTCTGCGGACCAGTCTTCAAAAAAGCATTGGTAGATTTTACCTTTTAAAGGTGAACGGCTTTTTGGGGCGTCCCTAGATGACATAATTAGAGATGCCACAGGTGGGAAAAAGCACACTGCTCCCACAGTCTGGGAAGGGTAAAGAGCCTCGCCGTAAGCAAGGACCCTCCTTTGCTGCCCCGAAGAGTTTTTTTTTTTTGCCTGCCAAGTGCGGCAGGAAAAATTCTCAAGGTGCTAAAGCGCCCGCTACAGGGCAAAAGCGCACCTGGTACCGCAAGCCTGCTTCCGCATGAAGGTCTGTCACCGCCAGTGTCTCGGGTGGGGGGCCAACTTTGCAAATTCGTGGCTCGGTGGAATTCTCTTCTAGCCGACCATTGGGTTTGCTAGGTAGTTTTCTCGGGGTACAAGAGTTTCTCTCGTCCACCAAACAGATTATATATATATATATATATATATATATATATATATATATATATATATATATATATATATATATATATATATATATATATATATATATATATACTTTTTTTTTTTTTTTTTCTTCCAGCTTCCTCCGGTTTGCCGGAAGGCTCTGTCAGGGGCTGTCCAGGATCTACTGGTCAGGGGAGTGATTGTGCCGGTTTCTTCCGGGGAACGGTTTCAGGAAATTGTCACGTTGGGACAAGCTTCCTTTGTGACTGGATTACCAGATTCAGGTGAGTTGGCTGGTCAAGCCCTCCCTGGTGTGGTGGCTGACGTCTCCAGTGCTTTGGACCGGGATATCGTTTCTGCTGTGCTGTTAGCCTGTGGTCACGCTGGATGTCCGCCTCTCCGGCTGGGGGGGGGGGGGGGCAGGGTGTCTGGGGTACCCAGTCAGCCCAGGGGAGCTGGACTCAAAAGTCAAAAAACACTGGCCTAATCTACGCCTTCCCTCTGAAACTTTTCTCACCTGCTACGCAGAGTGGAAGCCGAAGGGATACCAACGATCCTGATCGCCCCAGATTGGCCACGTCGCCCCTGGTATGCGGACCTGGTGCGTCTGGTTGCAGACATCCCCTGGCATCTGCCCCTGAGAGAAGAGCTCCTGTTACAAGGACCGATCTTTTTACCCTGCTTTACAGTCGCTGGCTTTAACCACGTGGCTGTTGAAAGCCAGGTTCTGAGGGACCGTGGTCTATCCGGCACAGGGATCTCTCGGTCCTCTCGGCGCTCCAAGATGCTCCGTTTGAGGACATTTTGAAAGATTCCACTTTTGACTGTCTCAGAAGGTGGTATTTCTAGTAGCAATTACCTCGGGCCAGACGGGTGTCTGAACTGGCGGCCTTGTCCTGCAAGACCCCCTACTTGGTCATCCACAAAAATAAGGTGGTGCTCCGCCCGCAGCCGTAATTTCTTCCAAAGGTTGTCAGCTTTTCACATTAATGAGGACATGTGTTACCGTCCTTGTGTCCTCAGCCAAAGAACCACAAGGAGGCCGCTTTGCATTCCTTGGATGTAGTTCGGGCCCTACGGGTGTACTTGTCTGCTATGGCTCAGCGCCAGAGACCAGACTTGCTGTCTGTCGGTGACTGGTCCTAAAGGGTCTGGCAGTCTTGTCGGCCACCATTTCTGGGTGGATCAGACAGTCGTGCTTCAGGCCTATGCCCTAAAAGGGCAGACGCCCCCTTTCAGGTTACGACGCATTGGACCAGGGCGATTGGGGCCTTTTGGGCTCTCCGTCAAGCCTCTGTTTTACAGATGTGTAAGGCAGCAACCTGGTCGTCCATCCACACCTTCTCTAAGTTTTTTACAAGGTGGATGTATCTTCGGATGCCTCCTTTGGCCGCAAGGTTTTACAGGTGACAGTTCAAGGTTGGAGTTCCTCCATTGAGAAACTTTTATTTTTATTGCCCCCCACCCACGCCTCAATTTTGACACTGCTTGGAGACATCCTTAAGGTCAATGCTGCTGTCAATCCATGAACGGAAGAGAAAATAGGATTTTTGTACTCGCCGTAAAATCCATTTCCGAGTTCATGAACGGACACAGCACGCACCCCTCCTTTCGGTTTGTACTGCTTGTTACGAACTGGAGCTATTCAGTCATAGTGGGGGTGATATACCTGGGGAGCCATGCCTCCTGGGAGCTGTACTGCAGAAGTGTTTTTAATACTTGAAGTGCTGTTTTCTGCCTAGTGTCTCCTGGAAGGAAGGTGATGTAACCCTAAGGTCAATGCTGCTGTCAGTCCATGAACTCAGAGATGGATTTTACGGTGAGTACAAAAATCCTATTCTCTCAAGCGTCTTCTAGGACAGCCCATGAGACCTAGGGCTTCTACCAGGACAGGAAACGCGTTACCCCCACCGGATAAAAGGGCAGTCCTCCAGGCCCCATGTCAGTATTGGTGTTTCCTCCGGATGGAGGGTGACGTGTTCTGGAACTGGTTCCCCTAGGTCTCAAGAGCATGGCTCCCTGAGCGATGGGGTGACGGTTTATTTTTTATTTTTATTTTTTTTCAGTGCTGTGGAGTTAGAGTTGAGAAGTCGGAGGAAATTTTGGGTACCTGGAGTCGGAGTCGGCAAACTATGCAAACTATAACTCCTACTTTAGATTGGAACAAGAGTTTAAATGTCCCAAAAAGTTTTAATTAATGACTTCTCTACTGTAAGAATAAAGATCAATGCATGCACTGACTTTTAATGAAATATATTAACATTAAGCACTCACATGGAGGTGTGGAAGTACAGGCATACAGATGTCTGCATATATATACGTATATTAGTGCCCTAATGGTGGTGTCCCTAGCCTCCCTCGTAGAAATATAGCCCATCTGGTCCAGGTGCGATAGGGATTAGAGATGTTTCGCTAAGCAGGTCAAGGTTTAAAGTGGTTGTAAACCCACTTTTACCTACAGGTAAGCCTATAATAAGGCTTAGCTGTAGGTATAAAGAATATCTCCTAAACCTGTACGGTTTAGGAGATATTACCCCCGCAATGCGCCGCTGATTGCAGGGGGACTCCACGCGAAAAAATCCGGCCAGCCGGATTTAAATCTCCCGCGCGCACACGCGGTAGTGACGTCATCGCCGCTCCAGCCAATCGCAGCGCTGGAGCGGCGATACCCGGAAGACACGCCGAGTCAAGATGAGATCTCGCTCGGCGTGCACCAGGTAAGTTCCCTACACTTCGTTCTGTGGTAAGTACTTCATAATGAGCTAATATGCGGTGCATATTGGCTCATTATGGCTTTTCCCTTGCAGGTCTAAAAAAAAACAATTTGCGGTTTACAACCGCTTAAGTTTTATCTTTGGAAGACGTGGATAACTTATTAAGGCTATGCAACTCTTAAATTGTGATTCTCATTTTGGCCAGAATCGTGTGCAGCTCTAGTTCACTAGAGCAGGGATCCTCAAACTACGGCCCTCCAGCTGTTTTAGAACTACATTCCAAGAGGCATTGTAACAGACATTCAGACATGACTAGGCATGATGGGGAATTGTAGTTCCTAAACAACTAAAGGCCTGTAGTTTGAAGACCCATGCACTAGAGCATGGGTCTTCAAACTACGGCCCTCCAGTTCAGGAACTACATTTCCCATCATGCCTAGTCATGTCTGTGAATGTCAGTGTGTTACAATGCCTCATGGGATGTGTAGTTCTACAACACCTGGAGGGCCGTAGTTTGAGGATCCCTGCACTAGAGCCTCAGCACCCACAGCATAGTTGCTTCTCCTATGGCAGAAAGGTATCCTTGGGGAAGATCAAGAAGGTGATTGAGATGGAAGGTCCTGTCCCTGGAATTATGGGGAAGCATATACTGGACCACTAGCACGAAAGCCTAAGGAAAATCAACAATTTCAATGTCCCTTTTAGGCAGTAAACACAAATACTGAGGACATAAGGTGACTGCTCCCCCCCCCCACCCCCTTTTTTATTTTTTTATTTTTATATTTGTTTGCGGATGTGTTTCCTGTTAAGTGGAGTGGTCCTGGAAGCTGATTGGGGTAATGGTGTTCATAATGTTTTACACTCCAAGAGAAGTTGATGTAAAATGCCAAGTTTAGGGCCACAGGGACATCCATAAGAACTTTGTTAACCTTTTCATCAAAGTTATAAAAAAAAACTTGCTTGACTGGCAACTTCTGGCCTATTAAGCCAATTTACAATATTTTCACTTTTTGTTTCTGACTTTAATACTTGAAAGCTGAAGGTTTTTTGTACCTGAATGATTTTTGTCTTATTTTAGAAAATATTGAATATTAAATCCTTTTTTTTCTAGGAAAAAATGCCTTTCTAATTTCATTAATATTTTCTGCTCCCTAGGGCTGCTTCGATGGTCTCAGCCAAGAGGTTTTAAAAGGAGTATATAAACGAAACTATGCGTAAGTGTTGTGCTTGCTTACATTATAAAAACCTTACTAATCCTATTGGTTAAGATTTACACTTTGTAGTGTTTTTCAAAACTTTAAAGATCTGTAATGAGTTGTTGCTGACTTCTTGGTCTAAATATTTAAAATCTTGGCCTTGTGCTGGCCATTTTGCTTTAATATCTTAAGTCGCCACCCTAGTCAATATGTGGTTGAGAACAGGCAGGTTTTTTTTTCTTCTTGGACAACCGATCTTTCTCAAGGTTGATCTCGCAATGTAGAGAATACGATTTCCTATCATCTGTACCCAGTCTTGCCAAACGGTTAATCCAGCTCTGAGCAATCCTTTTATTGTTCAGTGACATAAAACTGACTTATAGAGAGAAACCTTAGTCCTTTTCTGCCCCCCCGATGGTTTGCATATCTCATGCCCTAGCCTGAGACAAACGCATCCTGTGTAAAAAGTTAAAAATTCACATCCCCCCCCTCCCCTCCATCTCTCCCAGGATTGGCTTTCCTTTTTTTTTGACTGGAAGTTTCTCATCATGGGGTGTGATCCACAGATCAGGGTGACGAGGAAATGTATGCTGCAGAATATACATAGACAAGTGATTAAGGAAAGGTGCTGTCAGAGCTGGGCAGAGTAGAAGCTTGAGTTGCAGTGTGGTGTCTTGTGGTCATCTGATTAGATGCAACATTCCTTTACATTACCAGGATGTGTTATATGGGGGAGGGGTGGATTTCTCATTTTTATACTCCCTTTTTATACTTGCACCCAGTAAGGTTGAAAATGCTTAGGGCGGTTCACATTGGTGTGCTGTGCGAGATCGCATGCGAGTTGCACCACACTGCAGTGCAAATCACATGCGATGTCATTCAGTGATTTCAGCCATACAGATAGTATGGCTGATATCACACCGCATTTAAACCAAATAAACACAAAACTTTTTCTGGTCCACATCGGAATCGCATAGGATCCGAATCATGTCCCACTGTCATTTTAGTGCGATGTGTGAGCTGAAATGGGGGGTGTCTTTAAGATTGTATGACACTCCCCAGCATTTTGCATATGGCAGTGTGAACTGCCGTGCGAGTCGGGTGCAATGTGGGAACCCCCAGTGGATTCGCAGGGTTCCCGAATCGCACCAGTGTGAAACCAGCCTGAAAGCATAAAGCCTCCAAATGTCACCTGACTGCTCCCACCAAGGCTTGGTTCACACTGGTGCGATTCGGGAACCCAGTGAATCACTGTGGGTTTGCACATAAAAAAAAAATTCATAAAAATGCAATAAAACTAAAACTATCCCCTATTTGATTTCCGCAAAATTTATAGCGTTTACAAATCGATAAGACTTTTTGATTTTTTTTTTTCAAAATTGTTTTTTTGTTTATAGGGCAAAAAATAAACTGCAGAGGTGATCTAATACACCAAAAGAGAGCTCTATTTGTGGAAAAGACACCAATTTTGTTTGGGAACCATGTCACATGACCGCAATTGTCACTTAAAGCGACAGTGCCGAATCGCAAAAAGGGGCAAGGTCCTTAACCTACATAATGGCCTGGGTCTTAAGTGGTTAAGCTTGTGCATTGTTGGTTAACTTAACTTTTATTTCCTTCGATTTCCCTTCTAAATGTTTTTTTCTTGTTTTGTCTGAATTTCTCACTTCCTGTTCCTCCTCCAGTAAGGTGTTCAGTAAGCTGTTCTAAATGACTTTCCACCGCTCGGATGATTGTGGAAAGCTTACTGAGGAGAAACGGGAAGTAAATTCAGACAAAGGAAAACATTTAGAAGGGAAATTTAGGGAAAGCAAAGTGAACCAACAATGCACATGCTTAAAGGAACCAATTTTATAAAAAAAAAAAAATGAAACTTTCCAGGCAGAAACTTTACAGGCATTATCTATCAGAGCTTTCTTTTTTTTTTTCTGGACTGGCTTGTGCTGAAGACAGACCCAGGGTTTTCCAAAGGTCTCTTCAGTTTTTCACATATGCTAAGAGATCTACAAACGTTATGTCCATTTCCAACTTTCCCTAGGAAGAGGAAATGTCAGTCTTGGCGTAAAGAGATGCGTATCTGGTAAATGGAGGGTTTAGAAAGTCTTTTTTTTTTTTTTGGGGATCTCATAAGGGTTTACGGAGCTTCTAAAAACACGATTTGGAAGGAGGGTTCAGATGGCTATTTATGAAGCTTATAGGAGTAGTGGCCCATTCAACTCGTGCTGTAGCAACGTCACCAGGGCGAATCTGCAAGGCGGCAAAATGGACGCGTTTCTACACCTTCACGCATCACTATAGAATGGACCTGCTCTCTGAGGCATAGCAATCATGTAGGAAGGTTGTGCGTGCGTTGGTCATACCCTAGAGTAAGTGCTCGCTCATCTCCAGGTTCTGTCCTGAAAGATGAGAACCTTAGACTTGCCTGTAACTGTATTGCTACGAGTCTTTTAGGACAGCGCCGATGACTGCCTTGTTTATAAATGTTAATATGGTGTTTTTGCTTATATAATTTCTGCATGGCTGGAGGTGCTTGATGACAACTGAGGTCATGGTGGAAGGGTCAAGGCTTTAAAGTAATGATGGCAGTGTTTCCTGGGGAGTGGGTGGAGCTGCGCTCTCTCCCAGGTGTTGTCCTAAAAAAACTCCTAAAAATACAGTAGAGCTTTTTTTCACTCCCTTCGTGCTTGCAGGTCCAAGCAAATGCATACAAAAGCTGTGCTGGCAAATGTAAACTGTGTTAATATTTCTTGCACAAGACTTCTGTAATTGTAAACTGGTAACTGTTAATGTTGTAAGTGTCCCTGTTAGACACTGGCTGCAGGGACCTTTTCTGGCCATATTAAGCCTAAAATTTGTTAGGTTTTTTTACTTTTTTTAAAAAATGTTTTGAGGGACTTGCCTAATTCTAAGACTATTCCTGGTTGGTTTGATGCAGAAATATACATGTTCATTGAAAGAGCTGGTAAGATTGGCCTCTGTTCCATGTACTACAATGTAGGAGCCGGACAGTCAGTTTCTGGGGGTCTCCTGCCTTGTTCGTTGAAGGGGTTGTAAAGCTTTGCGTTTTTCATCTTGATGCATCCTATGCATTGAGGTAAACATCCAATGCTTACCAGCCCAAGCCCCCCCAGTTACTTACCTGAGCCCTCCAAAGTCCTGTGACGTGAACGCGCTGTCTTCTCGGGTCTTCATTGGACGATGGCAGCGCAGCCATTGGCTCCCAACATAACTCAGCCCCACCATGGGTGGGGCCGAGTGATGCACTTGTCGGCTATGGCCGCCGACTGTATCACAGGCGTGCGCCCGCAAGCTAACCCTCTTTGGGAGAGAGCTTACCAGAAGGGGGTTAGCTCTTGCGGGGAGAAGTTAAGACCGCTGCCGTGGGACCCCAGAAGGTGTGGATCAAAGCCACTCTGTGCAAAATGAATTGCACAGTGGAGGCAAGTATGACATGTTTTGACCACTAAGGACAGCCTCCTGCACATATGTCGGCAGAATGGCACGGCTGGGCACAAGTATGTACAAGTATGTCCTCTTAAAGTGCCCAGCCGTGGGCCTGCGACCTGGTCCGAAGCTGCGGGACCCGATCACCGCTTGAGTCCCGTGATCGGTCCCCGAAGATGAAGAATGGGGAGAGCTGTGTAAACACAGCTTCCCCGTTCTTCACTGTGGCGCCGTCATTGATCGTGTGTTCCCTTATATAGGGAAACACAATCGATGTCGCACCTACAGCCACACCCCCCTACAGTTAGAAACACTTAACCACAAACTGCAATTGTCATTTGCACAGTAAACAATGCATTTCAAATGCGTTTTTTTGCTGTGAAAATGACAATGGACCCAAAAATGTGTCAATTGTCCGAAGTGTCTGCCATAATGTCGCAGTGACCAAAAAAGATCGCTGCCATTAGTAGTAAAAAATAAAAATGCACTAAAACTACCTTTATTTGGTTTGCCCAAAATTTATAGCGTTTACAAATCGATAAACGCTATTGCGATTTTCTTTTACCAAATTTAAATAGAATACGTAATCGACCTAAACTGAGGACATTTATTTATTTTTTTAGATAATTTTGGGGGATATTTATTATAGCAAAATAAAAAATAGCCTTTTTTTTTTTTTTTCAAAATCATCGCTCTATTTTTGTTAATGGCGCAAAAAATAAACCGCAGAGGTGATCAAATCACCAAAAAGCTCTATTTGTGGGAAAAGGATGCCAATTTTGTTTAGTAGCCACGTCGCATGACCGCACAATTGTCAGTTAAAGCGAAGCAGTGCCGAATCGCAAAAACTGTCCAGGTCCTTTAGCTGTAGAAATGTCTGGGTCTTAAGTGGTAAAAACAAAAACAAACCTTTGCTAACCCTTTAAGGTGTATGTACTTTGTGAGCTTGGTGCCAGCAGTCTAAACTGTAATGGGATCTCTGATCACACCATTGTCTGGGTGAGTCATTTTACAAGTGTACGCAATTTTAAAGCGTGATGTGTTTAGGGTTATCTATTTACTTGGTGTAACATCATTCACATTATACAAAAAAAGCTAACTTTACTGTGTATATTTATCGATCCTATTGCTTTTACATGACTTTCATTTCCCCTAGCGGCCAGGATGCCCGATGACGTCCACCCAGGATGGCAGAGCCACCATGTGGACGTCGTATCAATAGACTGGATGGGAAGTGGTTAATGAATTGAAATGCCTGCTCTATAAATGGGCTTTTCTAAAAAATATATAGATCCTATAATTTTTTTTTCTCTTCCGTTTATGGATGGACACAGCAGCCTTTGAACTTGGGGTATTATATTCTTCCTTCCAGGAGAGTTTGGCCCCATGCACACGAGACGCAAATGCAAACACATCTAAACGCACGTTTCAAAGGCAAAAAACGGCGTTTAAAACTCCTGTTTTTTTGCCACGAATTTCGCGACGTTTAAACGCGTTTTACCGAGTTTGCGTTTATAAGCGTTTAGTTAAACATCATAAGACCCTCCCTAAGCTCAAACAATATTTAACCATTTCAGCCATTTTGTGAGACCAAAGTGAGTAGCAGCTGAAAGAGCAGCAGTATACTTGTATTTAGCATGTCACCTGCCGCAAGCTGTGGATTGTCCACTTGCCGTGTCACCTGCCGCAAGCTGTGGGTTGTCCACTTGCCGTGTCACCTGCCGCAAGCTGTAGGTTGTCCACTTGCCGTGTCACCTGCCGCAAGCTGTGGGTTGTCCACTTGCCATGTCATCTGCCACAAGTTGTAGATTGTCCACTGAGCGCGTCACCTGGCCACATCACCTGGCCACGTCAGCTGCCACATCACCTGGCCACCTCGCGTGCCACAAGTTGTTGTGGATTGGCCACGTCGCCTGTCACGTCAACTGGCCACGTCACCTGCCACAAGTTGTGGATTTTCCACTTGCCATGTCACCTGGCCACCTCACATGCCACAAGTTGTGGATTGTCCACTGGCCACGTCACCTGCCACGTCACCTGCCACGTCACCTGCCACATCACCTGCCGCATCACCTGGCCACCTCACATGCCACAAGTTGTGAATTGTCCACCTGCCACAAGTTGTGGATTGTCCACAATGCAAGCAATTACAGTTTAAGTTTTTTAATGATTTTTCATCATTTGCCATCATTTTTGAAATTTCTAATGTAAAAAAATAAATCGCCTTTAAAAACGCCTATAAACGAAATTGCAGCAAAACGCCGGTACCGCAATTTGCCGCGATTTGCGTCTGAAAAGCAAAAACTTTTGCGTCTGAACTCATTTTTTTGCTTCTGAAAAAACAAGCATAAATCCAACTCGGGACCCAGGAACAGGAAGTCGTCAAGGTAGTGTAAAACATGCTTACTGCAAGCTGATTCCACCACTACCCATTCAATGAAAGAAACTCAAAATAGTAACAAGAAAGCATCCCATCGGGAGACACCTATCGAAAAAATACTGACCTTCAAACTGAAAACCTAGAGAAATCTGGGTGGATTGGAAGAAGCCTAAAGGCTGACTTTGTCTGCTTTTGCTATCAGCGCAGAACGACCTACTGTCTGCAACATGCTAATGGCTACCACAATGAGACTGAGCACAATTCATCTCCAATCTGATCATTGAGAGAATGATCTTGAGGGTTTGATAAGTGATGTATTAACCTATAACTTCCCGTCTTTTTTTTTTTTTCCTCACCACCTCTTTCAGGACAGCACCCACTTCCCAGGAAACACTGCAGTCATTGCTTTAAATTCCGCCCACTTCCACCATGACCTCAGTTGTAGTGTTTCCTCCGACCATGGTGGAAGTGCTGCAGGGAACCAGGGGTGTGCTACACTCTCTCCAGGTGGAGGTGGTTGGAGGCATACCTGCGGTCAGTTGGTTTCTTTCTCAGGCAGACCCAGCATCCCCCCCTGACGAGTGGGGGATGCTCCGGTGCTTTTCCCCTTGAGTCCGGCGAAGGCTGCTGGAGGTCTCTGCTCCCGTAGATCGGGCATGGTGAACTAATGGAGGGGGCCGGGTGCCTCTTCCGGGTTCACGATGGTCCAGGCCGGGTGGCAGGCGATGTCACTGGGGGGGGGGGGGGGCGACGGAACTTCCGGCGGCGCGCGGCTGCTTCCGGTTCCAGCCGCTGGAGCGCAGAAGGGGAGGCAGCCTTGGCGGTGCATTTCCAGTCATCGCAGCGGCGAGTATGACCGGGAAAGTTCAAATAGAACTACCGGACGGCTGCTACACCCTGGAAGAGATGGAGCCAGGAGTAGGAGATGGCGGTTTCCATGTTTACCTGGGATGTGCATGTCCCTCCTGCTGCCCTATTAGGGGGGAGGGGAGCCTGCGGCACTTTAGTTACGTCTCTGGGAGAATGTTTTATTATTTGGCACAGCGGTGATGGGATTGGTCTGTTTTGTTCACTGACTGTTGGTGGCAATTTGCTGATATCTGATACACAAAAGTTAAGCAAGGTGTTGTTGTCTTTTGTGTCTTTCAGAAATGTAAAGAGAAACTTAACGTTGCATTGCCTCCGCCTAAGAAAAAGTGTGCCATTTGCAAGACATCCCTTAGGGCAGGGATGGCAAACACAAGGCCCGCGGGCCAAATCCGGCCCGCCAGGCCTTGTCATGTGGCCCGCGCAGCTGTCCCCATCAGCAGGGGGATCTCTCTCCTGTCCGTAATGAGCGAGGGGCGGATAGGCCTGAGAGCCCGGAAGTCGGGAAATTAGTTAATCCCCAGCCACCTCCCCCTTGACCTCTCCCCCCCCGCCGACCCCGCCTCCCCCCCAAGAGGCGAGAATCGGCGGGCGCGGCATCTCCTGTGCCTCCAGAGCATGGGTTGCTCTAACTTCCTCTCCAGTGAAATGAGTCCCGGGGAACAGGCTGACTGGGGACCCAGAGGACGGGCAGGCTGCCAGGGAGCTGCTGGAAGGATCAAAGGAGACACGCTGCCATGGAAGGTAGGGCTAGCAGTCTCTCGTCGTCTCTCAGCCTCCCCCTCCTCCCCCTTTCCCTCAGCTCCACTGTCTCTGTGATCCCAATGTCTCAGTAAATCCAAATCACCATTGCTGCAGAAAAAACCCACAATTGTACAAATATATAAATAAACTAGTTTTATATAATTAATAAAATGTTCATTCATAGTTATGTTTTTGGATGGTTTTTATTGTTATATGGAATTTGTTTACTTCTATATTTGCACAATTGTGTGTTATTGCAGCACTGGTGATTTGGATTCACTACCCAGTAGGACCATCTTAGAATTATTGTATTTGTTGAATTTAATTACTTTTTCTGTACTTTTTTTTTGCACAATGAGTTTTTTTGCAGCAGCAGTGATTGAGACTCACTACCCAGTAGGGTTATTTTATAATATTTCAGTTGATGGAAAATACATATGTCATGTTTACACTATAATACTTGTTGCAGCACCGTGCACTTGGGATCAATACCCAGTAGGGTTTTTTTTTTTTTCTTTAACTTTTTTGATTTTTTATATATATATTTTCAGGCTGTCCGGTCATGTTGTTTCTGTGAGTGTATGCAGGGAAGAGGAGGGAGCACCAACAGATGGGACACGGGAATCTATATTTGATGTCACCACTCCAGGCTTTTCCAGTCATTGACGAGCACGCTCTCCTCTCCCCTGCAGCCACCGCTGGCTCACACAGGCCCAGACAGAAGCTAGCTGAAAATAGGTACATCTGCGAGTCGGGGGGGGAGCAAATTACCTTGGGCCCTGACAACCCACGCTACGCCAATGGTGTAAGCACAGATACAACCGGCCCTCTGAGGGCAACAAAATTGCTGATGCGGCCCCCGATGAATTTGAGTTTGCCACCCCTGCCTTAGGGGATCATGGCAAAAACCGTTATGCAAGACCTGCATTTCTGATTTGGTTAGAGAGGAAGCTTCCATGAGTGCACCCTCTGAACAACCTAAGATGCTTTCCTTCTTCAGGAAGGAACTGGAAGATACTTTTCAATCATTCCGTTCCTACCTAGAAAAACATCCGGTTTCACAGTCAGCCTCTAGGGCTTCCACTAGTTCCCACGAGGGGGCAGTTAGTGAGTCTGAGGAACCTAGAAGCGTGGTTTCAGGGTCTGAGGCAGAGGAAGATAAGGATACATCTTCATCTCGCTACAAGCTTTCTTTGGAGGAGGTAGATGACCTCCTGAAAACCATACATGCTACCCTTAATATTGAGGATAAGACCCAGTTGTCACACAAGATGTACCAGGGGTTAGATAAGGTTAAGCAAGACCTTTTCAGTACACAGTGTTGTCGGATACTATCAAAAGGGAATGGAAGGACCCAGAGGGCCTCATTCTCCAAATCCCTTAAAAGGAGATTTCCTTCTGATGATGAAACGCAAGTATGGAACAAAAAACCTAAACTTGATGCAGCTTTTTCTAAAGTCTCTTAACACGGACTTGGCCTTCGAGGACTTGGGTAACTTGAAGGATACCATGGACAAAAAAGCTGATACGCTTTTGAAAAAGGCTTGGGATTTCACACTAGTCCACTTCAAGCCTGCTATGGCCATATTGAGGCAGGTACTTCTCGCAGAGAACTACTAGAGTCCTTTCCAGTTCTGTTGAACGCTGTAGGATACATGGCAGATGCCTCGGCCAAATCGAAGGATGACGGCTAGGTCCTCAGCCTTGATTATTTCGGCCAGAAGAGCCTTATGGGTAAAAACCTGGTCGGGAAAGGCCAGGGTGGAAAGTTCTGGCGGCCACAGAGGGGTCGAGGGAAGCCTGGGGTGTTTCATTCCCCCAGCCAACCCGCAAAACCCCGATGACGGTCTCCCGGCTGTGGGAGGGCATCTTCAGTCGTTTGTTCCGCAGTGGGAAGAGGCGACTTCCAGTGTGTTCGTTCTCAAGGTGATCTCAAGAGGGCTACGCACTGGAATTTTCAGAAAGCCCACCGTCTCGTTTTTACGTGAGTTACCCCGAGATCAGGAGAAATCCCTGGCAATGATGATGCTGATAGAGGATTTCAACAAAGGGTGATCACTTCTGTACCCCAGCAAGAGGAGGGTCTAGGGTGGTGGTCCCACGTATTTTTAGTGAAAAAGCTGTCGGGGGGGGGGGGGGGCGTGACTGGAAGCCAGCCTGGAAGGAAGCATCCCTTGAGAGCTCCTCTCCTGCCCGCAGCTAAACGGTGAAAAACTGGGGGAAACTGCAGCCGTCCATGGGCGGATCGCGGACCACCAGATCCAGCAAGGCACGGGGGGCATCACAACCCCCCGCCGGGCTCCTCCACGACCCTCGAACGCTACTTTAAGCCACCCGACGTGCCACCGGGTGGAGGGGACAAGATGGCGCCGGACGCAGCCACCTTCAACACAGGGACCTCTCCCCCTCGCTCACCTATGCATCCAGAGCCATCACCGACCCGATGGCAGATCTCGGCCACTTCCTTGAGCCCGGATGGCTCCCAGCAACGGGTGAGTGGTTCCCCGCACCCCCGCCCTCCCACCGCGGACCACGAGGCACAGGCCACGGCTCTCCATGGCTCACCGGGACGTCTATTGTACTGGGGCCTCCCCCCGCCTGCTCTGCACTGCCTCAGACCCTGGACTGCAGAGCGGGGCTCAGCTCTCCCCCTCTCCCACGTTTACACGGGAGGACTTCCCAGCCCTGCAAGCCCCCACCAACTCCCAGGCCTCCATGGGATCTCTGGAGCATGGCAGCTCCTCTGCCAGTGCTAGGCCGCAACCTGCGGCCCGGGGACAAATCCATCCGGCCATATGCCCCGAGCTCGGGGACCGGAGAGGGATCCCCCCTCATATGCCTCCATGGCAAGCACCAGCGCTCCGTGGCATGGGGGGGGCACTGCCCTGCTGGAGAACAGGCCGAGGCCTGGTCCGCAGCATGGGATTCCTCCCAACACCCTCCCCTTGAGACCAGAGGGCATGGGGAATTGGCTCCCAGTTACCAGCCACCCCCCCACTGACCCGCTCCACCCCCCGCATGACACCAGGGGACCCCCTCATTATCCCCCACCCCCCCGCCATGGCAGTCCTACATGCAGGCCTTCCCCACGAAAGACGACTTCAAGCAACTAATTGAAGATGTTAAGGCAACTTGCCGTGCTGAAATTCAGGCTCTCCACACAGGCCTCAAACACTTGGCTGACAGAGTGGAGATGGCGGAGGAGGAGATCCAAGAGACTAAACTGGCGGTGCATCGCACCCAAATTCAGGCATCAGACCATCACCTTATGCTTAGAGATATGCAGTGGCACATTGAAGACCTGGACAACGGGGCGCCGCAACAACGTCCGCATACGCGGTCTCCCGGAAGCTGACGGGGCGGAGGACCTACAGCTTACCCTCCAGAAATTATTCAAGAACATACTGGGCGAACCAACAGACAAGCCCATTGAGATGGACAGAGCTCACCGAGCCCTCAAGCCAAAGGGCCCTGCCTCCAAATCACGGGACGTCATATGCCGGGTAAACTCCTACCCGCTGAAGGAAGCCATAATGCGTAAAGCTCGCCCCATTCGCAACCTAGTCTTCAACAACCCATTACAGCTCTACCCGGACCTATCTTGGATCACCCTGCAGAAACGACGCCTACTACAACCCCTGCTCCGCACCTTACAGGACAAAGACATAGTGTACCGATGGGGCTTCCCCTTCAGCCTCTCCGCCAGCCACCAGGGGACATCCGCCACCTTACGCTACCCCGAAGACCTGGATGTCTTCTGCAAAACACTGGACATCCCCGTTCCCCAGCTGCCGGACTGGGACCTGGTGTCCACACCACCCCCTCTACCGGTGGTCTGGCAGAGAGTCCCCCCGCCCAAGCGCCCTAGAGGCCGGGACCCTGCCCGCAACTCCCCCAGGCACAGGCCCACATGAGACGGTCGTCCTGGCCACAAGAACCACCCTGAGCGCCGCATGAAGCCCTCCTGTTTTTGTTTTGGCTTTTTGCTTTTTCAAGAATTTAGGCAGTCAGGGGCAGAGAATATAATGGTACAGGAGTCGCTCTTCTCCAAGGGCGACTCCTTTGCGTTCGCATCCAGATACTTCCCCCTTAACATACCAGGCCTTTAGTTCGCGTAAACGAGCAGGGGTTGCAATCCTGGTTAAACTGGGTACCCCTTTTACCTGCACAGATTCCTACATTGATCCCCTGGGCCACTTTATCATCCTGAGAGGTACATGGCACTCGCAGGACATAACCCTGTGTACCCTATACGCCCCCAACGCCCATCAGCACAGATTTCTGGGCTGGGTTCTTGCCCGCCTAGCCCGTTCTCCTCACGATCTATTGGTGGTGGGGGGAGACTTTAACCTACCTTACTCGGCAACCTGGCATCGCCTGGTTGTGAACCCCCAGGCCTCCCAGACTAGGGCTCTGTGGGACTCTAAGCTCTTCCGCCAGCCAACGAGGAAGCATGCTCTGTTTGACGCATGGCGGGCGCTTCACCCGGGAGATCGCCAGTTCACCTTTTACTCATCACACACTCACGCATAGATTACTTTCTAGTCAATAATACCGCGTTACGCGTTACCGATTCCGCATGGATTCTGCCCATCTCCTGGTCCGACCACGCCGCTATCACCCTGACCCTTGACCTGAACGCCCCCACCCGCAGGCCCTATAACTGGCACCTGAATGATTTTCCTCTTGAAGCACACCCCCTCCAAAATTGAAATGGAATCTGCCCTGCAACTTTACTTCAGCGAAAATAACACGCAGGACGTCTCCACCACCACACTGTGGGCCGCTCACAAAGCGGTAATCAGGGGACGCTGTATGGCCATCTCCTCGGCCCTTTAGAGAAACGCTGAGTCGGCTAGAAAGCAGGCGGAAGCGCAGCTTCAAGCCCTAGAAACCCGTCTGCAAGCCTCACCCTCCCTGACGCTTCTAAAACGCACTGCCCTAGTACGGTCGACACTCCGGGACCTCGCGCTGGGTCGAGTCGAGAAAGCCCTGGTTCGCCTACGACAGGCGCAAGCCCTATTGGCGAGGAAACTAGCTGACCGCACGCCTCCACCCTGCACCAGGTTCAGGATAGATCGGGCAATATTTTATCCCACCCTCAAAGTATTGCGGATGCATTCGCTGCATTTTACACAGACTTGTACAACAAACCGGAAATCCCTCATAACCCACCCCCCCCCCCCCCCGACCTTCTAGATAGGATGACACAATATCTGACACTGGCGGGCATTCCTCGGTTACGACCAGATGACCTGGCCTCTCTCAATGCCCCCATCACAGATGAGGAGCTGACCCTAGCTATTCAGGCCCTACCCGCCCACAAATCCCCGGGCCCAGATGGGTTCCCATACGAATATTACAAGACCTTCCTCCCCACACTTCTTCCCCACATGACCAAGCTTTTCAACGCCTTCCTACAACAGACCCGCAAGATATGCAGCGATCTTTTATCACCCTCATTCCTAAACCAGACAAGGACCCTTCATTATGCACTAGCTATAGGCCGATAGCACTATTAAACTCAGACCTCAAAATATTTACGAAGGTCCTCTCCCTCCGCCTAAATGTAGTCTTGCCCTTCCTGGTCCATAAAGACCAGGTGGGCTTCACCCCCCTCCGCCAAGCGGGGGACAACACAAGAAAGGTGATCGACCTGATCGATGTGGCGGGCAGGGAGGGCTCGGAGTCCTTGCTCCTGAGTCTGGTCGCAGAAAAGGCATTTGACCGCCTTGGCTGGCCCTTCATGCTCGCCACATTAAGACATATGGGGTTTGGGGGACCTTTTCTTCAGGCTGTCCGACACCTTTATACCAATCGATCTTACAGGTGAAAACTCCCTTTGCCACTTCAGCCACCTTCCCCGTCACCAATGGAACCTGCCAGGGGTGCCCCCTCTCCCCCCTCTTCGCTCTCTGCGTCGAACCCCTAGCAGCGACTATTCGCGGCAACCCAGATATTCGGGGCATCCCAGTAAGGGGGAGGGAATTTAAGATTTCCCTCTTTGCTGACGATATAATTTTGACATTGACGCATCCCCGCATCTCCCTGCCCAACCTACATGGGGAAATGGAACGCTACGGGGCCCTCTCGGGATATAAAACCAACACCTCCAAGACCATGGCCATGCCGATTAACATGTCCGAACCGGAGACCTTACAGTCCGTCTTCCCCTTTTACTGGGAGCGAGCCTCCCTAAAATACCTGGGGGTCCATTTGACCCCGAACTTTGCGTCCCCATACCAGGCCAATTCCCCCCCCCTCTATAGCTCGATCAGGGCGCTGATCCATAAATGGAAGTCCCATCAGATATCCCTTATGGGCCGCATAGCGGCCATTAAGATGGTGATCCTCCCAAAACTGCTGTACCTTTTCCAGACCATCCCTGTCCCGTGTACTCATCTGCGGGCCCTACAAGCAGATCTCCTCCGATGTGTGGAACTACAGGCGCCACAGGATCCCACGCTCGGTCATGGCGGCCGCGCGAACCGAAGGAGGCCTGGCCTACCCAGACCTGGTTAAAATACTACCAGGCCTCACAACTCCGAGCGGTGGCATCGTGGTTTCCCCAGAAGTCCTACAATAGGTGGACGGAGGTGGAAAAGATCTGGCTGGCACCAATACACCCAAATTATCTCCTTTGGAACACGAATGCGGCAGTGGAACTCGGACGCTTACTGGGCTCCATGCAGCAGCTTCTACGCATATGGAGGAGGCTAGCTCAAAACTGTGGACTGAAGTCCGAGAGTTCCCTGCTGACCTCCTTTCTCTATAACCCTAAATTACCGACGAGTCTAACCCACCAGATGTCATGGCCCTGGGCTTCACGGAATCTCTTCCACTTCGGTCATTTAGTAGACCCCAGGTCTCGCACCCTGCACTCCTTCACCGATCTCCAAGCCAAACATGACATCCCACGACAAGCTTTTTTCAGCTACCTACAGATCCGCCATTACGCCCACACAATAGCCCCCCGGCTCCTATTCTCGAAACCGACCCCATTTGAGCGTATCGTACTCGAGTGCACAGCCCAAAGGGGCCTTATATCGGATATAGAACCAAATCCTAAACAAATACCCCTTTCAAAACAAAGGTAAACACGCCTACATGCTTCGATGGGAGAGGGAGCTGGGGGAGGTGCTCTAGGAGGAGTGGGGAGCGGTTTGGAGACAGGCAGCCAAAAGCTCTATTTGCACCCTTTATAAGGAAAATACGTACAAAGTGCTGTTCTTTTGGTACCTGACCCCGGACGTTCTCCATAAGATCTACCCCTCCACCTCTGACCGATGCTGGCGCTGCAACCAAGCGAAGGGCACACTGTTCCATATATATTGGACTTGCCCCATGATTGTCCCGTTCTGAACTCAGATGCGAGAGCTTCTGTCTCGCCTCCTAGAGGTGCCCATACCCCTCTCCCCGAAGCTATTCCTACTGGGCCTGCGAGGTGCTTGATAGCACTTCATTGGAAGAAACCGATGCCCCCATCCCAAGAGGCCCTCTATGCTAGGGTTAAGGACGTAGAACTCATGGAAAAGATGACGGCTAGGATTCGGGACAGGATCATGATCTTGTCTGGGAGAGGTGGCGTATGGGGGAGGACCCGCTGTGAGCCGACGACAGGTCACCGAGGTACGATACTACCCCCACCCCTCTTGCCTGCCTCCTCCCCCCCTCCTTTTTTTCTTTTCTTTCTCTTTCCTCTCGTCTCTTTCCCAATCCCTTCCCCTCACTCCGTCCCCTCTTTCCTCTTTCTCTCTTTGATTTATAGCTGTTTTACAAGTTACTGATCGTACAAATTATGGAGCCACTGTGTAAGTTCATTAAGCTGGAATTTTGTACCTCTTTTTCTCTTACACCTGATATGCTGCTATATTTTGTACTGACCTTTAATGGAAAAAAAATAATAAAATAAAAAACTGCTACTTGGGGAAAAAAAAGAAAAAGCCGTCAAATTCATATTAATTCTGAACCTAAAGATCCTAAACGGGTCCATTTGATACAAGAAATGCCGAATGGACACATCTATTCAGTAAGAAAGCTTCTTCCAGCAGGATGTTTTCTGGCCTCTATAGATCTGAGGGATGCATGTCCCAATAAAAGCCTCATCGCAACGCTACCTACGCCTGGCAATCAGAACAGGGAAGGTGGTGAAGCACTTTCAGTTCAGGGCCCTCCCTTTCGGTCTCTACTCCTGCCCCAGGGTCTTTACGAAGGTCGTGGCGGAGGCATTAGCACCGCTCAGACTGAAGGGAGTGTATGTGATCCCATACCTGGATGACCTCCTGCTGTTTGCCGAATTGGAGGATCGATTGTTCAGAGATCTAAGGAGGACTCGGACACATTTAGAGGGTTTAGGTTGGATTTTAACCACTTAAGACCCGTACCAAAATGCAGGTAAAGGACCTTGCCCCTTTTTGCGATTCGGCACTGCATCGCTTTAACTGACAATTGCGCGACGTGGCTCCCAAACAAAATTGGCGTCCTTTTTTCCCCACAAATAGAGCTTTTTTTGGTGGTATTTGATCACCTCTGCGGTTTTTATTTTTTGCGCTATAAACAAAAATAAAGCAAAATTTTGAGAAAAACAACATTTTTTACTTTTTGCTATATCCCCCCCCAAAATATATATAAACATTTTTTTTCCTCAGTTTAGGCCGATATGTATTCCTATTTTTTTTTTCCAACAGGCGATCTTACGAAACTGGACTTGTGGGGAATCGCTGGAAAAACAGTTCAAGATCCTATCCCCGGTAAGGAGGCTGTGGTGGTGGAGGACTCAGGCAAACCTGAATCTGGGTCTATTATGGACCTTCCCCACGACAAAGATCCTAACGGATGCAAGTTCCTGAGGGTGGGGCACCCATCTCGAGGGCCAGATGGCCCAGGAATCCTGGTCGAGGGAGGATTCCAGAAAAACCTACAATTGGGAGGGAGCCTTTTTTCTGGGGCTAGAGGCCTTCAGTTGGATAATCCGAGGTCAACATGTCCAAGTTCTGTCGGACAATGCCACAACAGTGGCATATATCTCAAGGCAGGGGGGCACGAGAAGCAGGGTCTCCTGAGTCTGGCCTTACAAACTCTGTCCTGGGCAGAGGTAAACATTGCATCCTTGCCGCGGTGCACTTAAAGGGCAACCTGAACCATCTAGCGGACTTTTTAAGCAGAGGGTTCTGGAGTCCGAATGGAGTTTAAACCAAGAGGTTTTCCAGGAAATGGTGGACAGGTGGGGAACTCCCTAAATAGACCTGTTTGCATCCCAAGTCAATGCAAAGGTCCACGTTTTTTCTCCCCCAACAGGCTGGACCAGGCGGAGGGACTGGATGCGCTAGCTCAGAGTTGGTCCTTCCGCTTGTGCTACGCATTTCTCCCAGTACAGATGATCCCGTTGGTTCTCAGGAAATTACAGGGGGGGGGGGGGGAAAGGCTACTCTAATTTTGGTAGCCCAAGAGGCCCTGGTTTTCAGGCCTGTTGGACCTAGCAATAGAGGCTCACTGGCTACTACCAGTCAGGAGGGACTTACTGTTTCAGGGTCCCCTTCTACATCCCGACGCAAGTCATCTAAAGCTTGCGGTCTGGCTACTGAGGAGCTAATCCTAAAAAGTAAGGGTTTGTCCAAACATTTAGTTGATACTCTGCTTAATAGCAGGAAAGAAGTTACCAGAGCCATTTATTTTTTAAGACCTGGAAGATTTTTAACTTGTGGTGTGAGTGCAAGGTTTGTCCTCTAAGTAATTTTTCTGTCCTGGAATTTTTGCAGGACGGGATGGACAAGGGTCTGGCAGCCAGCACCCTGAAAGCTCGGGTAGCTGCTATTTCGGTCTTTCTAGAGCGAAGGTTATCTCTGGATCCCTATATCAGGTTTTTAAGGCTTTAGCCAGGGCTAGGTTTTTTCCGTTTAAGTTTTTTTCCCAAATGGGACTGATCGGTTGGTCTGACAAAAGGACCCTTTGAACCACGATCGGAGTCTTCACTTTGGGACAGTTTTGGACTTTAAAGCTGGTTTTGCTGGTAGCAGTCGCTTCTGCTAGGTGAGTCAGTGAGCTTCAAGCATTGTCTATTATTGAACCCTTCTTGACCATCTTCCCAGATAGGGTTGTTTTAAGGACAGATCCTGCTTTCCTACCAAAGGTAGCATCAGCATTCCATAGAACCCAAGAAATGGTTCTACCTACATTCTGTCCAGCTCCATCCTGCCCGAAAGAGGGACTTTCATACCTTGGTCCTGACTAGATGTTTAGTACACTATCTAGAGATCACAAGTGAGTTTAGGAAGGCCAATTCTTTTTGTGGTGGTCTCGGGGTGCCGGAAAGGTTATGGAGCCTCTAAGAACACCTTGGCTAGGTGGCTTCGTATGGCTATTCATGAAGCTTACAGGGTTATGGGTATGGAACCTCCCACCGGGGTGGTGGCTCATTCAACAAAGGCAGTGGCAACGTCCTGGGCAGAACGAGCTGGGGCTTCGCCAGAGCATATCTGCAAAGCGGCCACGTGGACGAGTTTCTCCACCTTTACTCGCCACTACAGTATGGATTTGCTCGCAGCAGCAGAGCAATCTTTTGGCAGGAAAGTCCTGCAAGCGGTGGTCCCACCCTAGAGTAAGTACTCGGTTATCTCCAAGTGCTGTCCTGAAAGACGAGGTGAGAAAACCTTGGTTAGATTTACCGGTAACGTTATTTCTACAAGTCTTTCAGGACAGCACAGATAACCCTCCCTTTGTATTATAAAGGCTAATGTATAAATGCTAATGTATATAGTTGCTATGTTCTGCTTATCTAATTTCAGCATGGCTGGAGGTACTCGTTAACTGAGGTCATGGTGGAAGTGGGCGGAATTTAAAGCAACAACTGCAGTGTTTCCTGGGAAGTGCTGAAAGACTCGTAGAAATACCATTACCGCTAAGTCTAAGGGGTTTTTTTTTTTGGTACAATACCTAGAGGGGACAAACGGAAGTTCTCAAAAGGCGGGGGAATTAAAAGGACCAGATATCCTGCCTTCCAGAAGTTCTTTATTGAGTTTAACCCTCACTATTGGAGCTAGCTCATCAATTGACTTTAATTTTGTTGTGAAAGTACACCCAAAACCAAGGTAAGAAGGCAATTTAAAACCGACCTTAAAACCCTCCATGAGCATTTGAGCCTTCTCCTGATACAGCCGTAGCCATGGTTCCATGCTTTGCAACCTCACTGGGGTGGTGGCTTTTAAGAAAGGAATCTATTGCCTGGTTGCTGTGGAGGTATAGTAGGTTTTTTAAAGCATTTCGTGACTGGATGTGGACCCGAACAAAAAGCGCATTCGTGCCTAAATTTACAGGAGTTGGGCCATTTACACTGCGTGCCGTTAAAAGAAAAGCAAATGCCTTTTCTATATGAACCGGTAGAAGTTGAAGGCAGAGTATTCAAACGAGGCGCCAATGGTCTTTGTGGTACAAATAAATTTAACCAAAGTCTGACGTCTTTTGGCCTCACTGAATCGAGGGGTGTACCGATTTATTTATTTTTTTTGTCTGAAAGATTCGTTGTAAAAATACCACGACAGACCACCAAAATTCTGTAAGCTTCTAATATAAAATCCACATGCTGAAAAAGTCCTGGACCTTGCTCCGGAAATCTTTCACATGTGACGCTCGCAAAGCCAATTATTAATCTGCTGTACCCCCGCCTTCTGAGGGCTGACGACTTCTTTTTTTTTTTCTTGGCTGCTGTCTTCCCTCCATACCCCCACTCGCTGCTGGGCTGCAGGATCTCTTCTGACACTTCCTTCCCATGGACCTCCCCACCACCTCCATGATTTACCCGTCGGCTTCGCTTCGCTGCACGAGAACTGAGCCCTCACTAAAGTCTCCTCTTCCTGTAGCCTCCATGAAATCTTCCATACGCAGCTCACATCCTCTGCCGACGGTTCTTCTGTGAGGGGGTTCCCGGTGCTGTCTTCTGCTGGCGGTGAAGATAAGCACCTCCTCCTTCCGTCTCTGCCCGCTCTAACAGCTGTCTCAGCAACCTTTCCATGACGGTAAAAAAAAGAAAAGGGGGGGAAATACCAGAGCTCACCACAGCTAAACGCTTTACGTTGACTGACCATAAATCCAGTCAGGACCTCCTATAGAGGTTCTCTGGGGGCACTTCTCGAACACGCCCCTCTACCCGGCAAGGGGAACTTAAAATATCCTGCTGCAGTTATCCCATGAAGAAAAGGGGGGCCTAGAAACCCTTATTCCCCTTTTCCCACAGGAGACCTGGCCTTCTGGAGTCCATGTGCTCTGGAATTTTTGAATCCTGTGATTCTACGGTCAACTGCAGACTGGCTGGATCTTGATCGTTGTAGCCCCCCCCCATGTTTGGCCATCGAGCGTGTGCAGGCCCTTTAGCTCAGCTCTGGGTCGTCCACGACATGCCCCAGGGGTGGCCGGGGAACTTTCATGTTCTAAGGAACACATATGACTGGTCTCTATGGCCTTGTCAGTGTGTCTGGCCGACTGCCATGCTGTTTGCGGACGTTGGTTCAGTCAGGAATGCCTCCAGCTGGTCGCAGGACGGGTAAGTGGGCACCTTGCCCTGGCAAGGTGGTATGGCTGGTGCTTTCCTGGGGAGGTTGAATGAGGGTCTGCACTGCTTTCCTCTCCCTTCCTCTCCCTCCCCCATGATGGGTGGTGGCTGTGGGGGGGGGGGTTCTATCTCTACCGGGGGCTGTGTGCTGTGATTTTTTTTTTTCCCCGAGTTGCGGTGTGGTTCTGTAACTGTTTTTTAAACCGCACTTGGATTTTACCGCGGATGCGGTTTACATTACTCAGCGCCCATTTTCTTGTAGCCCTTGGAAAAGTCTGGGCCTCTAGTGCCTAGAATAGCGCAGCAAAAGCCCGCAAATCGGCTTCCTGAGGGACCGTGCAGCGCAGCCAGCACTTTTCAGCACTCCTCAGCGCCTCGGCTCACGCGACAACTGGGTGAGGTGGTGAGTTCTCTGGGGGTCCCCTGCCTATTTTGCATCTGAGAGGTGACCGGGTTTTTTCTGCTGTGCAGTGCTTGGGAGGTATAGCGTGGGGCAATATGGAGCCTGAACCAGGAGCTTCTACCCCAGCAATGCCTGAGTTAACCCCTGAGACCCCTACCCCTTTCGCCTCTGTGGAGGCTATGGCTGCAGTCCTTGAGGCGTTTCTCGCCCGGATTGAAGCGGCAAGTGGCCAGAAGGGGGGTAAAAAGCGCCCTCTCCCTGAGCTGGCTTCTGCGGATGTCTGACACATAATCAGGCCTTACTATTGCCTTGCTGTAATTTGGGGCCCTCCTTTACTACCACCAAGCGTTTTTTTTCGCCTGCCCAGTGCGGCGGGAAAATTTTCAAGGGGCAAAAGCGCACCTGGTACCACAAGCCTGTGGACAAACCTGCTTCCGAATGAAGGTCTGCCCCCGCCCGTGTCTCAGATGGGGGGCCGGCTTCACGAATTTGTGGCTCGGTGAAGGTCTCTTCTTTCCGACCGTTTGGTTTGCGAAGTAGTTTCTTCGGGGTACAAGAGTTTCTCTCGTCCGCCAAACAGATTTTTTTTTCCCCTCCAACTTCCTCCGGGTCGCCGGAAGGCTGTCAGGTGCTGTCCAGAATATGCTGGTCAGGGGAGTGATTGTGCCAGTTCCCTCGATGGAACAGTTTCAGGGGTTTTACTCCAATCTGTTTGTGGTCCCCAAGAAGGAAGGGGTCTGTCCAATTCTGAACCTCCAAGGCCTCAATTGTTTTGTCAAAGTGCAAAAATTCAGGATGGAGTTAATTCGCTCGGTGATGGCTGCACTCCATCAGGGGGACTTTTTGGCGTCCTTGGATATCATGGACGCATGCCTACATGTTCCCATATGCTCAAGGCACCAGAGATTTCTGCGCTTTGTGATCAGGGAGGACCACTTTCAATTTGTGGCCCTCCTGTTCGGCCTGGCCTCGGCACCGCATGTTTTCACAAAGGTGCTCGCCCCGATCCTGGCCCTGCTGAGACAGCGCAGGATTGCTATCGTAGGATATCTAAACGATCTTCTCCCGAGAGCTTCCTCAAGCTCAGAGTTAGAGGACGTGTTCAACTCTTCGAGTTCGGCTGGCTTCTGAATATCCAGAAGTCAGTGCTGGTTCTGTCTCAGCGACTGGAATACCTAGGGCTAGTTCTGGATTCCGTGGAGGCCAACGTTTTTCTCCCAACGAAGAAACTTCAGACACTGCAATCTGCGGTGCGACAGTTGACCTAGAAGTGGGTCATCCCTTTGATTCTGGGTCTGATGGTTGCCTCTTTCGCGGCAGTACTGTATGCCCAATTCCACACCCGGGTGCTACAGAAGGAAATTCTGTCACGTTGGGATAAGCTCCCTTCATCTCTGGATTACCAGATTCAGTGAGTCCTCTGGTCAAGTCTTCCCTGGTGTGGTGGCTGACGTCTCCGGGAAATCTTTTCTGTTGTGCCATTGGGTAGTGGTCACGACGGATGCCAGCCTCTCCGGTTGGGGGGGCGTTTGGGGCACCCAGTCAGCCCAGGGGCGCTGGACTCAGGAGTCCCGCCTTCCAATCAATGTGCTGGAGCTCCGAGCAATCAGGCTGTGCCTTGCCAGGTGGTCTCTGAATCTGCAGGACCGAAAACGAATCCAATCCGACAACGCCGTGGCATACTTCAGTCATCAGGGAGGCACACGGAGCTCGGCTGCAGCGACGGAGGTCACGCACATACTTCGATGGGCCAAAAGGACCGTTCTCGCTCTATCAGCCGTGTACATTTCGGGAGTACAGAATTGGCAAGCCGACTACCTAAGTTGCCAAACTCTGGACCAAGGAGAGTGGTCACTTCACCTGGAGGTTTTTCAGAGCCTATGCCAGAAGTAGGGCACTCCGGACGTGGACCTTCTAGCATCCCATCTCAATCGGAAGGTGTCACGGTTCGTGGCCAGGTCAAAGGACCCGTGGGCTGGCGCGTTGGTGGCACCTTGGGGTCATTATCGTCTAATTTACGCCTTCCCTCCTGAAGCTTCTTCCTCGTCTGCTGCGCAGAGTGGCATCCGAAGGGATTCAAACAATCCTGATCGCTTCAGATTGGCTGCGCTGCTCCTGGTACGTGGACCTGGTGCGTCTCGTGGCAGACGTACCCTGGTTTCTACCCCTGAGGGTAGATCTGTCTCAGCATCTGATCTTCCACCCTGCTTTACAGTCGCTGGCTTTGATGGCGTGGTTGTTGAGAGCCAGATGCTGAAGGACCAGGGCATGTGTGCCTCAGTGGTCTCTACCATGCTTCGTGCGCGGAAGTCTACCTCACAAAGGATTTACCATTGTACGTGGAAGGCCTACATCTGTGAAGAGATGAAGTGGCACCCCTGTACATACGTGATGTCCCGGATTCTGCTGTTGAGTGGAGTGGATCAGGCTCTTGCCTTAAGTAAGAGTCAATTTCGACGCTAGCTGTCTACTTTCAGCAGGCCTTGGCGGCGCACTCCTTGGTGCGAACATTTGTGCAGGGGGTCCGGCATGTGGCTCCTCCTGTGAGTCTTCCACTGCCTACATGGGACATGAATTTAGTACTCTCGGTGCTTCAAGAAGCTCCCTTTGAGGACATTCGTTAGATCCCTCTAACTCTGTCACCAGAAGGTGTTTGTTCTGGTAGCGATTACCTCTGTCAGACGGGTATCTGAACTGGCGGCATTGTCCTGCAAGGCTCCATACTTGGTCGTCCACAATGATAAGGTGGTGCTGCTGCCACAGCCGTCTTTTCTCCCGAAGGTTGTTTCGGCTTTTCACATTGAGGACATTGTGTTAACATCCTTATGTCCTCAGCCGAAAAATCCAAGAGAGGCCTCTTTACGTTCCCTGGATGTGGTTTGGGCCCTACGTGTGTACTTATCTGCTACAGCTCCGTTCCGGAGATCGGACTCGCTTTTTCGTGTCGGTGGCTGGTCCTTAAAGGGTCCGGCGGTCTCGTCGGCCACCATCTCTAGGTGGATCAGACAGGTCGTGCTTCAGGCCTATGCCCTGAGGGGACAGGCGCCTCCCTTTCTGGTTACGGTGCATTCAACCAGGGGGTTTGGTGCCTCTTGGGCTTTCCGTTGGGGCTGCACGATTCTGGCAAAAATGAGAATCGCGTTTTTTTGCTTAAAATGAAGATGCTTCTCTCGATTGTACATTTTTCTAATAAAAATGTTTGAGAATCTCTCTGAACATTAGGTTATCAAGCCAAAAAGCAATAAAATAAGCCATATATGAAAGGGAGATCATAAATTTGACACTGGATAACCCATATGTGAATGTAGTGGCCACATCCCTGGATTGTATAGAACAAAGGACTGTTCCCCCCCCCCCCCCCCCCCCCCCCTTGGATGGGACTTTTAAGGCCACAGACACTGAAGTGCGTTAGAAATTTGATTTATTTTTACATGAAGATGGATAATCACAATACAATGATCAATGGTTAAAAAGCATAATTTGTTTTGCTTTGTTTGTCACATGTATTATACCACACATGACACTCAATTTTCTAACACTTGGTGTTTGTGGCTATAATAAAAGTCCCATCCAAGAGGTATTGGGGAACAGTCCTTTGTTCTAAAATAAGCCATAATACTGAACCCTGGCTTAAAAGCAAACATTTTAAAGAAATTACAATGTGAAATAAAACTACAATTCAAAAAACATTCAGGTAACGATCATCTTTACTGTCAGTATTGCCCAAGAAGAACAGATAAGAAAATACAAGGACAAGCTTTTGGATTGTTGCTATGAGGCTGAGCCTGAGAGGCTGGAACTGGTGGCCCTTCACTTAGTGCTGCTACTTTGAAAAAGCTACTCAAGGTTGTGAATGTAGTTGTACTACTGGCCACATCCCTGGATTATTGTATAGAAATAACTTGGGACTGGTCCTTCCCCCTTGGATGGGACTTTTAAGGCCACAGAAAATTGGTTTATTTTTACATGAAGATAGATCACATGACACATATACAATGATCAAGGGTTAAAAATCCATTTGTCTTGCCTTTTGTCACACTAGTGGTTATTGCCTTAACCATTGATCATTGTGTGATCTAACGCAGTAAATGCACTTCAGTGTTTTTGGCCTTAAAAGTCCAATTTTAAGCAGGGGGGTGGGGGGATTGGGGAACAGTGCAGTTGTTCTAAAATAAGCCATAATACTGAACTCTGGCTTAAGGTCAAGCAAACAAATTGACAATGAATGAATAACAATCATGTGAAATAAAGAAATTACAATTGCATTCAAAAAACATTCAGGTATCGGATAACAGATTTAAAGCTTTTTAGCTAGAAACGCAAGCCTATCCACATTTTGTGGCTTCAGTGCAGAACGGCGACAAGTGACAATGTTTCCCCCTGTGCTAAAAACCCTTTCAGAAAGGGAACTGGTTGCAGGAATGCAAAGATATTTTCTGGCCAGTGCAGGCAATCTTGGATACTGCTCCTTGTGAACCTTCCACCAGACTAACGGATCCTCTTCACTGTCAGTGTTGCCCAAAAACAGAGTGTAACTCCAAGGACAAGCTTTCGGATTGTTGCTGTGAGCCTGGATCTGGTGCCCCGTCACTTGGTGAAGATTTGAAAAAGCTACCCAAGCTCTTTCGAGCCTTCTTTGAATGAACACTGCCAGTGCCACTAGCTGTACTAGTAGAAGCCGGGGGGGGGGGCTTTCCTTCACTGTTAGCTTTGACATCTCCTCTTTTAAGGTTTTCTGGACAGCATTTTTGTTATCTTCATTAACGTAAGCCATCTTAAACCTAGGATCAAGGGTTGTGGCTGTCAAAGGTCTTGTGTTTTTTGGTCCTGATATTTTTCCTCCAGATACGCCATTCTCTTTGATTTCGTTGTGCAAATAAGATCAGTCATCTTCCTTAACCACTTCCCGACCGCTATACGCATATATGCGTCCACGCTTTAAAGATGAATATCTCGGTAACGGCAGCAACTGCTACCACAACCGAGATATCCATTTTAGTGTGAGCGGTCCTGTGAAAGATAACGGCGGTCTCCGCGGCAGATTCTCCGTGAGATCGCCGTTTTCGGCGGTGGGGGAGGGCTGTGTGGGGATGCGAGTGAGGGGGAAAAATGTCCCTCACCCGTCCCCATAGCTCTGCTGGTCGGAAGTGATGTCAAAACGTCAGTCCTGCCTAGCGTCTTAAAGAAACATTTTTTCAAATGACAAAAAAAAAGAAAGTTTCAGTTTTTGAATTTTTTTTTTTTTGCATTTTACTCTAAATATGAGATCTGAGGTCTCTTTGACCCCAGATCTCATATTTAAGAGGACCTGTGATGCTTTTTTCTATTACAAGGGATGTTTACATTCCTTGTAATAGGAATAAAAGTGATCATTTTTTTTTTTCCAGTGTAAAAATAAATTTAAAATGAAACTTTTTTTTAAAGCGTCCAGACTAGCGCGCGCAGAAGCGAACGCATACGTGAGTAGCACCTGCATATGAAAACGGTGTTCAAACCACACAAGTGAGGTATCGCCACCATCGTTGGAGCGAGAGCAATAATTATAGCCCTAGACCTCCTCTGCAACTCAAAATATGCAACCTATAGACTTTTTTAAATGTCGCCTATCAATATTTTTAAAGGTAAGTTTGACGCCATGCCACGTGCGGGCGCAATTTGTAAGCATGACATGTTGGGTATCATTTTACTCGACGTAACCTTATCTTTCACAATATATATATATGGGCCAAATTTATTGCTGTTATATTTTTTAATTAAAAAAAGTGAATTTTTTCCAAAAAAAATGCGCTTGTAGGTCCACTGCGCAAATATGGTGTGACAAAAGTATTGCAATGATCGCCATTTTATTCTCTAGGGTGTTAAAAAATAATGTTTGCGGGTTTTAAAGCGGATGGTTCAGCAGAAAAAAATATTAAAAGCCAGCAGCAACAAATACTGCAGCTGCTGACTTTTAATATTAGGACACTTACCTGTCCTGGAGTCCAGCGGCGTCCGCAGCAGAGGACGAGCGATCGCTCGTCACCCTGCTGCTCCCCCCTCCATCCACAGTGAGGGAACCAGGAAGTGAAGCGCTGCGGCTTCACTGCCCGGTTCCCTACGGCACATGCGCGAGTCGCGCTGCGCCCGCCGATTGGCTCCCGCTGTGTGCTGGGAGCCGAGGTTTCCCAGCACACAACGGGGGGGCGACGGGATGTCGCCAAAAAACCTGACTTTTGCCCGAGACTGCGGGCCGGAAGTGGTTGCAGATACCTGTCTTTAGACAGGTATCTGCACCCCCCTCCCCCTGAAAGGTGTCAATTGTGACACCGGAGGGGGGAGGGTTCCGATCAGCGGATCTTCACTTTAGGGTGGAGATCCTCTTTAAGTAATTTTCTAGCAAAAAAAACTGTTTTTGTCTTGTAAACACCAAATCTGAGAAACACCCACGGTACTGAAGTGGTTAGCAGCCAAAACAGAAGACTGAAATGGGTGCAGAGCAGGTTTCACAGAAGAGATACTGACATACTTCTCTCCTGAAAGAGCATCTGTGAAGTCTGCCAGTGGGGTGAGGGTCTTGTCCACAGCCTCCAGGACCTCTAGGTCTTGCCATGTTGGCAAGAGGTTCCTAGCCTTGCGGTCAGAAGAGAGGACATGGGTGATGGCAGCTTGCTGCTCAAGTATCCTCCTCACCATAGCCTGCCTAGAGCCCCACTTTGTTGGGCACTCTGGCTTGAGCTTGTGGTCTGGTAAACGGAGTTGTTTTTGTGCCGCAGAAAGCTCCCTCTTCCTCCTCCTGTAGCTAAAACACCCGACAAGCTTTTTGCACAATCCCATAGCACGCTCAATTCGTGGGTTCTTCATTGCATTCTCCATTGCGAGATGAAGCCTATGACCGAAACACTGCATTCGTGTCCAGTGATTGCTGGATATGGCCTTTACAATGTTGCTTCTGTAGTGATGCACACAAGATCCTTCTCCAAATTCCAGTTGAGAGCATCCTTTAATCCGTGTGCCAAAGCTTCGCCAGTGTGGTCCTCAGGGAAAAACCCTGTTTGTAGGCACCGACTTGTCATCTCAAAATCATCATTCATAAAATGGATTGTTAAGCTCATGTATGGTTCCATTGCTCTGCTGGACCATAAATCCGAAGTTGCTGCAGAATGTACATCTCGCAATTCTGTTGCAACGGTTTCACGACATTTGACGTACAGACCAGGGATTGCAACATGGGGGAAAAAAGTACGAGAGGACGATTGAAAGCGCTTATCAAGGGTTTGAATGAGTTTTTTTTTTTTTTTTTTTAAAGCTCTTTTTCAACAGTGGTCACGGGAGCCATGTCTTTAGCCAGGTGAAATGTGATTGCTTCTGTTATTTCTTTGTGCCTGAGAGTGTTGGGTACGGTGTTGCATTAAATAATGTTGCTTTATTTGACGTTTGTTTTGTCAAGTTGTTGTAGTTACTTTGTGATTTTAGTGTGAGTGTCGGCTTGGTTTTTCCGTACCGTCTCATATTGTTAAATGTGATTACGTTTCAGGTGATTGTACAGATGGTGGAACCAGGGCTCGGATAAATGTTTCGAATGTTTCGACTCCTCAGTTTTATGTACCCGAGACTCCCCTGTATTAATATGCAAATGTATTTTTATACATTCCTTGAGGGAAAGAAACGCAACCTACCACAGGACTACTGGCTGGGAAGCCAACAGTCTACTGTATTGCACAGTTTAACCACTTCCATACCAGGCACTTACGCACCTTCCCGCCCAAGCCAATTTTCAGCTTTCAGCGCTGTCGCACTTTGAATGACAATTGCGCGGTCATACTACACTGTACCCAAACAAAATTGCCGTCCTTTTTTCCCCACAAATAGAGCTTTCTTTTGGTGGTATTTGATCACCTCTGCGGTTTTATTTTTTTGCGCAACAACTAATAAGACTGAAAATTTAGAAAAAAAATACATTTCTCCCTCGTCTTCCAGGACGGCACTGTGAGAGTAGACTGGCTCACCTGACAGGAAACACAATCAAAAATGAAGTTTAAAAGGCCCCACCCCTCCCGTGTGCCTCAGTTCTGATTGTGTTTCCCTTGCAGCGAAACGTTTATTTTTTTCTTATGACCTAAAGCCTGGGGCTGGTGGTCCCCCCCCCCGGAGCCCGGACCGCAGGTACTGGGTGCCGTTGGGTCCGGTGTAGCTTGCTACCCCCCGGGGGGTTTCCCCTTCATCTTAGTCCAGGGGGGAACAGGAGAAGTCAGACTCCCCTGGACGCCGGAGCCTCCTAGGAGGGCAGGGCTCTCCAGTGCTCCGAAGAGGCCACATCCTCTCTCCCCCCGCCTGGTTCCTACCTTGGAGGTTGGGCGAAGGCCTCCCCCTTCCTGCTGGCTCCGTCCGGGGGTTCGCCGGACCGCATGGCGGGTAGTTAGGCGCCGCTCCGAGCGGCGCCATTAGCATCCGGGCGCCTGTTGATGACGCGCACGGCGCCGTGACGTCATTCCGCTCCCGCGCGGCAAGATGGCGGCCCCCACCGGACAGACGCTGCAGGCGATCGGGGCACACGATAAAGCAGCCAGGGAGATAGAGGGGCCTGGCGGTCTCAGAGTGTATCCATGGAAGACCTCTCCTCGGCACAAGGCGCGACTATGGAGGAGGACCGTCGTTTTCCTATGGCTGCAGAGGAAACCACCAAGGGTGAGTCTTTCCTTTTTCATAGGGGGTTTGTTGTTGTTCCCCCCCCCCCCCCCTCCCCTAATCCTGAGAGGTGAAGGCTAATGGGCATATGTTTCTCCCTGATATGTTTAGGTGAAGACCCTGTTGCCCAGGGGGAGGCCAGCAGAGTGGCTAAGCCTCCTAAACGTGTTAGGAGATGTGGCAATTGCAATGACAAATTACCAGTTGAGCATAACAAGCCATTTTGTTCTAAGTGCATCTGTAAGCTAACAGGGAAGGAAACCTCACAGATTATGAAGCAATTTCTCTCGGTTCAGACCGAAATGCTATCTACCCTAAAGGAGTTTCAATCTTCCCTAAGTAGAAAAAACATTGATTCTCCGGTTCCGGGCCCCTCCTCCCAGGAATCCTCTTCAACCTCTCGTCCGTTTGTACCACTACAGGCTCGTAGAGTGTACCCCTCGGATTCTGAGGAGTCCGAGTTAGCCTTACGTAGTGAATCCCTGGTTGACAGCCAGGCGGAGGAGGAGGAGGAGGAGGAGGATACCAGGACAGGAAAATATATGTTTCCTACTGATGATATGGAGGGTCTTTTAGCGGCTGTTTATGCTACAGAGCACATTCAAGAACCAGCAGAGCAGGTCTCAGCCCAGGACAGGATGTATAGGGGTTTAATAAAACCTCAAACCATGACCATCCCGGTCCATCAGTCACTAAAGGACATTATCCTCAGGGAGTGGGCAGAACCTGAAAAGAGCTTACCTAGTTTCAAAACTTGGAAACGCCGCTGTCCCTTTAAAACGGAGGTAGTAGACACCTTTTTTAAGGTCCCTAAGCTTGATGCCTCCTTGGCACAGGTCTCAAAACAGTCAGACCTTTCCTTTGAGGACTCAGGCAGTTTAAAGGATGCCATGGATAGGTGTACCGACACTTCTCTCCGTAGAGCTTGGGAAGCCAATGCAGCCGCCCTTGGTCCTGCATTGGCCTCAGCCTGCGTGGCAAGAAATGCCGACGCCTGGACTTCCAAACTTCTAGACCATATCCCCAATTCTTCCAAGACTAAGGAGATACGAGATTCCCTCCAACTTATTAGCGGGGCAGTGGCCTACCTGGCAGACGCAGCGGTAGAAACCATTCGCGCCTCAGCCAAGACCGGGGCCCTTATTAATGCCTCTAGGAGGGCCGTCTGGCTAAAGACTTGGAGGGGTGATCTTGCCTCAAAACGCCGCCTATGTGCACTCCCCTTCAAGGGTTCCCTCTTGTTTGGGGAAGCCTTAGATCAGGCTTTGTCCAGGTCTTCTGAGAAGGGGAATAAGTTCCCTTCAAAACCTAGGCAGTGTAGGAAGCGGTCCTTTCGTCCCAGCCAGAGAAAGATTCCGGCCCCGGACAAAGGACAATCCACCAGTCGACGTTGGCCCTTTGGTAAGGATAGACCAAAGGGGGGGATCCTTTTTGCCAATCCCAAACCATCCGGAAAGGACACCAAGTGACGGGAAGGTGGGGGGCAGGCTCGCCAGGTTTCTTCCAGCCTGGGAGAACATAACCCAGAGTCCCCATGTCCTGCAGATAATCAGGGAGGGTTACCACTTAGAGTTCAGAGAGCTCCCCCCCCCGGCCTTTCTCCTCACCCACCTCCCAAGGGACTCCAGCAAAGCTATAGGCCTCTCCCAGAATATTACAAGTCTGGCGGAACAGGGGGTCATAATCCCAGTCCCGCCAGACCAACAAGGTCAGGGAGTATACTCCCACATTTTTGTGGTTCCCAAGCCGGACGGCAAGTTCAGACTGATAATCAATCTGAGACCTCTGAACTCCCATCTCCTCTACAAAAGATTCCGGATGGAAAGCGTTCACAGCCTCAGGAGTCTTTTGTTAGAGGGCGTCTTTATGGCAACCATAGATTTGAGGGACGCCTACCTGCATGTCCCGATTTTTTCGGGACATCAGAGGTTTCTGAGATTTGCCCTCGCCTCCGCACAGGGAATTCAGCACTGGCAGTTTGCTGCCCTCCCCTTTGGTCTGGCCTCCAGCCCAAGGGTATTTACGAAGATCCTGGCGGAGGTAATGGCTCATCTACATCTGAAGGGGATCTCCCTCGTCCCCTATTTAGACGATCTCCTGCTTTTCAGCCCAAGTCAGGATCGGCTCCTTTCGGACCTGACCGTCATGACCACTCTGGAGACGCTTGGTTGGATAATCAACAAGCAAAAGTCCTCCCTTCTGCCGGAACAGCGGAAGGTATACCTGGGGGTTATCATAGATTCCCGAGAAAAGAAGCTTTTTCTTCCCCAAGAGAAGTTCCAGAGGCTTGTGACGACGATCGGGTCTTTAGTGGCTACAGAAAATCCCTCCCTCAGAGAGATCATGAAACTGTTGGGTCAGATGACCGCCTGCATTCCAGCGGTCCCCTGGGCTCAACTACACGCAAGACCACTTCAGAGGTTCCTCCTCTCCGCCTGGAACGGGAAGGAGGACACTCTCGATTCCCGGGTCAGGGTTCCGATCATAGTCAAGGACTCCCTAGAGTGGTGGCTCCACCACCAAAACCTCCTGAAGGGCCGTCCGTGGAGTCAGACCGATCCACTGAAGGTCACTACGGACGCCAGTGCTTGGGGTTGGGGAGCCCATGTACAGGAACTACGGGCTCAGGGATCCTCTGAGTCGTCAACCCATTTGTCAGGGAGAGTGGGAATTATGCCAGAAAACCTTCGACTGGATCTGTCGGCGGTTCGGGGTCCCGGAGATAGATCTCTTTTCCTGCAGGAAAAACAGAAAGGTGAACAAATTCTTTTCCCTTGTACAGGGACCGGGTTCCCAGGGGGTGGATGCGCTGGCCCAGGACTGGGATTTCCGTCTGGCTTACGCTTTTCCCCCGCTGAATCTGATCCCAAGGATCTTACAAAAGCTGGCCTCCGCGGAGACAAAATTAATCCTAATCGCTCCTTGGTGGCCCCGGAGATCCTGGTTTCCCATTCTGAAGCTCTGGTCTCTAGCTCCCCTGCTTCCCCTTCCTCTCCGAGCGGATCTCCTGCGGCAGGGGCCGATCTTTCATGCGAACCCAGGGTTTTTCAGCCTGACGGCATGGCTATTGAAAGGCGGAACTTGCAGCGGAAGGGCTGCTCGGATAGAGTCATAGATACCCTACTATCTAGCCACAAGAAAGTCACCAGACACATCTACGCAAAGGTCTGGACAGTCTTTTGCCGTTGGTGCACCACAAGGCGGATCTCTTCTCCCAAAACCCCCGACATCCTGGAGTTTCTTCAGGATGGCGTGGAATTAAGCTTAGCTACTAGAACTCTAAGAGTCCAAGTGGCAGCGTTATCATATTTTTTGGAGAAGAGCCTCTCAGCGGAACCCCTCATCAAGAGGTTCCTGACGGCTAGGGACAGACTTTCGCCTATGCAGATTTCCAGGGTCCCCTCATGGGATCTTCCCCTGGTCCTGGAACAGCTGACTAAGGCTCCATTTGAGCCTATAGACAGCATTTCTGTAAAATTTCTTACGATTAAATTTACTTTTTTGTTAGCCATCACGTCTGCCAAGAGAGTTGGAGACTTGCATGCTTTTTCTATCAAAGAACCCTTTCTACGGGTTTTTGAAGATAGGGTTATTTTGACTCAGGATCCTCTGTACCTTCCCAAGGTGGCAACCAGGTTTCATAGGTCTCAGGAGGTTATACTTCCTTCTTTTTGCGCAAATCCCAGCAATGAAAAGGAAACCACTTTCCATTGCCTGGACGTAAGACGCTGCCTTTTAGTTTACCTAGAGAGGGTTAGAGAGTTCAGATCTTCCCCTCACCTTTTAGTTAATTTTTCAGGGCAGAAGAAGGGCCAACAGGCAACTAAGGCTTCCATCTCCAGATGGATTAGGCAGGCTATCTCTTTGTCATACACACAGGCAGGTAAACCACTTCCTGTTATTAAGGCTCATTCCACGCCTTCTCTGGCAACCTCCTGGGCAGAAAGGGCAGGAGCTTCCATAGAGCAGATCTGTAGAGCGGCAACCTGGTCCAGCCGGAATACGTTCATCAGGCATTATAGAGTCGAACTACTGTCTCCTCAAGACCTGAGTTTTGGTAGGAAGGTCTTACAGACGGTGGTCCCGCCCTAAGGTAGGCCTGAGGATTACTTGCTTTTCTCTCACAGTGCCGTCCTGGAAGACGAGGGAGAAAGTACCAGTTACTTACCGGTAGCTGGATTTCTACGATGTCTTACAGGACGGCAGGCCTACTTCCCTCCCTTTTACTTCTATCTATTTTCCTCCTTTTTCTGGGTCTCTGTTTATACCGTGTTCTAAAGAGCGGTTACTTATCTTAAACTGAGGCACACGGGAGGGGTGGGGCCTTTTAAACTTCATTTTTGATTGTGTTTCCTGTCAGGTGAGCCAGTCTACTCTCACAGTGCCGTCCTGTAAGACATCGTAGAAATCCAGCTACCGGTAAGTAACTGGTACTTTTTAATTTTTTTGTTAACTTTTTTTGTAAATAAGTATGTTTTCTCTTTCAATTACGGGCACTTATATGGCGGCACTGATGGGCACCGATGAGGTGGCACTGATGGGCACCGATGAGGTGGCGCTGGTATGCGGCACTGATGGGCACTCCTGGGTGGCACTGATGGGCACTCCTGGGTGGCACTGATGGGCACTCCTGGGTGGCACTGATGGGCACTCCTGGGTGGCACTGATGGGCACTCCTGGGTGGCACTGATGGGCACTCCTGGGTGGCACTGATGGGCACTCCTGGGTGGCACTGATGGGCACTCCTGGGTGGCACTGATGGGCACTCCTGGGTGGCACTGATGGGCACTCCTGGGTGGCACTGATGGGCACTCCTGGGTGGCACTGATGGGCACTCCTGGGTGGCACTGATGGGCACTCCTGGGTGGCACTGATGGGCATGGATTGGCACGGAGGGGTGGCACTGATGGGCACTCCTGGGTGGCACTGATGGGCATGGATTGGCACGGAGGGGTGGCACTGAAGGACACTGTGGGGTGGCACTGGGCATTGATTGGCACGGAGGGGTGGCACTGAAGGACACTGTGGGGTGGCACTGGGCATTGATTGGCACGGAGGGGTGGCACTGAAGGACACTGTGGGGTGGCACTGATGGACTTTGAGGGGTGTATATGTTGCCAGTCAGTGCCCATGTGTGGGCACTGACTGGCATCTTCTTTTTTTTTTTACCTGTTTATTTTTTTGCTTTTTTTTTTGTTTTGCCCTGCCAGTGTGGGCATCCCTGGTGGTCTAGTGTGGGCATCCCTGGTGTCCAGTGTGGGCATACGAGGGGGGGTCCGCTGATAAACAATGAGCGCGAACCCCCCCTGTCAGGAGAGCCGCCGATCGGCTCTCCTGTACTCTCGTCTGTCAGACGCGAGTGAGAGCCGTCGGCGGCTCTTCCTGTTTACATCGTGGTCAGCCGTGATTGGACACAGCTGATCATGTGGTAGTGAGCCTCCGCCGGAGACTCGTTACCGAGATCGGTGATGCAGGGTGTCAGACTGACACCCCGCATCAGCGATCGCTGCGCGCAGCATGAAATCGCGCAGGACGTTTGAGAACGTCTAGTCACGATTTTTTAACCACTTCCCGGCCGTAAACCTGCTATTGGCCGGGCAGGAAGTGGTTAAGCAAAAGACGAATACAATGAAAACAAAGTTTTATTAAAAAAAAAATTATTAATCAAGTGGCTGGATAGTAGCAGCAGGCATAAACATCAGGAACAGGATCTTTACCAGTTCAAAAATACAAACCACATTTGGTTGTTTTAGAACAAAAACAAAGCTTATCTATAATGAACCAAAAACAAAATCTGTAAAACCTAAAAATGGTTTATATTAATCTTGAAATGTAATTATAGGCTTAGCAAATGCAAATCAATTCAATGTCGAGTTCTAAGGAAGAGACTTGCCTCTGCCAGATCCTCTTTCATAGAGGCTCTTAAATCAGACTTTATTATTTTTAGGGCTGAAAATAATCTTTCGACACTGGCTTTGCAGTAACTATTCTGGCCACATCACTAACGATCTCTGGATAAACAAGGATAGCTTCTTCAACAGTAAGTTTTGATGAGCGATCATACTTTTCAACTTCTTTTAGTGCTTTATAAAACTCCTCCTGTTGGAATTTTTTTATATGGACACTTACTGGTTCTCTAACGCTTATGCGACGTCTTTCCTTTAGCAACTTCCATTTTGTCTAAGAAGGAATCAAAGTCTAATTCTTCTTTTGAAGATGATCCGGAGTTACCACTATTGCTTAAAAGAACTTCATCCTGTGGAGGTATTTCAGGTCGTAATCCCTTCATGCGAACTGCTACATCATAGAGGGCCTTTTTCCCAGTAGCAGTCTGTTCACTGTTCAACAAAAGTCGGCTCATTGGGTCGACATAAATAGCCGCTAACAAGATTTTTTTTTTTTTCAGCAAAAGGCTCTTTTCACCATTGAAGATGCAATGCCCTCAGCTATTAACCCTCCATTTTTGTTCAGGCGATATAACAGGCTCTTCCATTCAAAGAGGAATTTACCCGGGGTTAGATCGTCACATTGCAACCTCTTGGTGACAGTGAAGGGGTGAGAAAGAAGGTTCTCCAGCTCTTGTTTGTGTCCACTGGCTTTCAGTTAATGCAAGATTTTCATTGTCCATTTCTTCTATGAAGTCTTTAAGGTCAAGCAAACGCTTCACCATTAAATAAGTGCTTCCCCAGCGAGTTGTTTGATCCAAAATGGCTCCTTTTCCTGCACGTCTTTTCAAAATTGCATCTGTTTTCGGGGCCCTGGCTGCAACAGTTACTTGCCGTAATTTGCCAATTAGTGTAGCTGCATGGCGATCTTTTAATCCATCTCTTATGGCAAGTTGCAGTGTATGAACAGCACATCACATATGATGAATAGTACTAGCAAGCTTCAATGCTTCTTCAACAAAGTTGTCTAAAAAAAATGTCGGCATTCTCTTCAGTTTCTAAACTTTCTCCAATACTTGCAGAGCTGTCTTCCTCTAACTCTAATAGCTGTTTGTTACCTTCATCTACGTTCATCTTCTCAATTGTGCTCAACATGTTAGAAGCGTTATCTGTCACAACACATCTGTTCCTTTTTTTAATTTCAAAATCTTCTAGAATATCCTCCACTAACTTCTGAAGGTTATCACTGGTGTGATGTGCCTGAGTGTCCTTTAATCCGAGGGTCCATGTTATTGTGGTGGTTTCATCCACAAATCTAACATTAATGGCAAAATAATTGACTCTGTGACGTGTGCATGCATCCATTTTAACCTCCCTGGCGTTATGATTCTGTCTGGAATTTTGTACCAAAAGCGTTGCAATTGTTTTGCAAGGAAATGTGGTGTTATGTATTATAGGCCTGCAATTCTTAGTAAGTACTTACTTAAATCTATCTAAACAAGAGTCTAATAGGCATCCCGGGTATGATTTTTTTTTTTTTTTTTTTATTAAAAATTATAATATAATAAATAATTATAAAAAATTATAACAAATAATAATATAATTATAGTAAAAATTATTGAATAATGTAATCAAATCAAAATCACTGAAATTTGCTCAGTTGCAGAATTTTTGCTGTCATAATTTTTTTTTTTTTATGACGAATTTCCCCACAGATCGCTATCGCTAAATTCTGCAAGTGATTATAATTTATTATCGCTGTTTTTTAGCTGCTCTAAAACAATTTTTGCCATAAAGGGACACTTTTGGTTGCTATGGGCAATCTACAGTTTGCAGGGAGAAAGAAAAGTTTTTATTATATAAAATGACATGCAGGGCACAGGGCAGACCACTAGGGACATGGGGGGTGTGTATTTTTTACATACAGTACTGTAATCTATAAGATTACATTGTACTGTATGTAAAGTGTTTGTTTACATTTTTGAATTTGGCGCCGTTCTCCGTCCCCGTGCGACGTAACGTCGCAGGAAACGGAGCTCGGCGGCACACGGGGACGCTGTGTGAATCGAGCGAGCACCCGCTCGCTCACACAGCGGGGATGCATCGCTGGATCCAGGGAGAAGGTAAGTAAACAGTCTCTGGATTCAGCGAGGCGAGCCCGTGTCTGACACGGGATCAACAATAGTAGCAGCAAATTTTTACCCCGTGTCAGACACGGGAAAAACGCCAAGGAGGTTAAGGAAGACAAAATGTCCTTTCAGAACTTTCTGTAGTTCTTCCTTTTTACATTTGGCCTCCTCAATTATACATTTCCTTATACTTTCTCTTTCCAGAGAAACACCAATTTTTTTTTGCCATTTCTCCATTTAGGCCTAAAGGCTGTCTGTGAAAAGGATAGTGGTAAACTATACTTTACTACCATTTCAATAATGTGGTGTTTGATTTTTTTTTCTGGTGTCATCCTTATGGTAACTTTGTCAGATGTAGAGAATTTTCTTATTTGTGATTGTTCTCCAGTAGATTTCTGAACGTTTTTTGTCACAGAAGTAGATGCAATGTTTTCATTGCTATCTTTATCATTCACGGCTTCTAACACTTTGGGATGAAAACGCTGTAAGTGTCTTTTCAAATTTGATGCTCTTGTAGGTGCATTTTTATCAGGCCCACTGAAACTGCTAATTTTTGCATCATTGTTTTTCACATCATCTTTTCCAATACATTGGCACATGTAATGTTTTCCATCACTTGATAATGCAAATTGCTCAAACAGTAGACTTTGTCGTGTTTGTTAGCAGTCCTATTGCCATTGTTTAGGAGGCCTCTTTCCCTAAAATATAAAATGTTATACTAACTGGCATATAATTAAATTTTTAATATCAACATACAGTCTTGTAAATTGTACGTACAAGGCTTTACAAACAAGCTATATATCCCAGCACTAAATCTAGACATGATTTGTCCTATACAGAAAAACATGCAGACATGTACTGTACACACAGAGCCTACATTTTTAGTACTCAGAGCATATAAGCAATCTGCACTATACATAAACAAACATTCATACATTCCTGCACCACACTTGCAAACCTAGGATAGACCGTTTCTTCTAGAAACATGTACACGTCTTCCCTCATACAGACAAAGCAGGTATTAAAATAAATATAAACACTTACAGTTGAATCCAAGAAGCTGTTCCACAAAGTTCTTAGCTCTTCTAGCAGAGGTAGTTGGGCTGCTGCTTTCTCCTGTGTGCTTATCTGCTGCTGAAGATGGGGCAGTGGGAGGATCCAGGAAGGGGCATTTATTCTAAAACATGATTTTCCTAGGAGAATCCCATAGTCATGTTTAAAGTTAAGCTAACAATCGGAGTTTACAAGTTTTTATAGCCTTAGCTAAATGACAGCAGTTTTTCCAATGGTTTACAGCTTCAGTCTTGAACTATTGGCCCTCCATTCCCTTCACTTATACAAGTGTCTAGTCCTGCAAAAAACATATTTATTTAATCCCTCATCAGTGAGAGGCTAGGTTACACATGGATGCTGCGTTCCCTGTAAAAGCAGAACACAACACTATGGAAAGTATAAGTATTGCAGCTCCTAATTGTGCGTTGCGTGCCATATAGTGAAGCACATGAAAAGCATGCTTCTTCACGGTCACTTAACGTGTTCGTTTTGCGGTTAAGTGAGGCACCGCATGCATTGGTCTTTACTCTTACAGTAGAGATGTCATTAATTATAACTTTTTGTGAATTGGGACATTTAAACTTTTTTTTTTTTTATTCCAATCTAAATTTAGTAGGAGTCGGTGCATTGTTTGCCGACTCCAGGTACCCAAAATTTCCCCCGACTCGACTTCTCGACTCCGACTCCACAGCCCTGTTTGGAACAAAAAAGGGATTTTTAAATACAGCTTACCTGTAAAATCCTTTTCTTGGAGTACATCACGGGACACAGAGCGGCATATTCATTACTATGTGGGTTATATGGAGTACCTTCAGGTGTGGACACTGGCAATCTTCAAACAGGAAGTCCCCTCCCTATATAACCCCCTCCCCTAGAGGGAGTCCCTCAGTTTTGTAGCAAGCAGTATGCCTCCCAAAATGGTCACCCAAAAGAGGGGTGGGAGCTCTGTGTCCCGTGATGTACTCCAAGAAAAGGATTTTACAGGTAAGCTGTATTTAAAAATCCCTTTTTCTTTCTCGTACATCACGGGACACAGAGCGGCATATTCATTACTATGTGGGATGTCCGAAAGCAATGCTTTAATGAGGGGAGGGAGACATCTTCCAAAGAAGGATTCAATTTAGAGATAAACTCAAATCATAATAATTCCAACTTAGTCAAGAAAAAACTTTTTTTTTTTTTTTTTTTTTTATAACCAAGGGTGTTTCTGATCCCGAGGATTTCAAACTGCAGCCTGTAGTACTGCCTGTCCAAAGGCAGAATCCGCATTCCTTCTCACGTCTAGTTGATAAAACCTTGTAAACGTGTGGACTGATGACCACGTTGCTGCCTTGCATATCTGAGCCATAGAGATCTGATGGTGTGCTGCCCAAGAGGCGCCCATGGCCCTGGTAGAATGGGCCTTTACCGACAACGGAGGAGGCAACCTCTTCAATCCGTAGGCTTGAATGATTAATTGTCTAATCCATCTTGAGATGGTGGATTTTGCAGCTGCCTGCCCCTTCTTGGGGCCATCTGGTAGAACGAATAACACATCTGTTTTCCGGATCTTTTCTGTAGCTTTAAGATAGGCCTTCATGGCCCGGACAATATCCAAGGTATGCAGCAACCCCTCCTTTCTAGATGTAGGTTTTGGAAAGAAGGATGGAAGTACCAAATCCTGGTTTAAGTGAAATTTGGATATAACCTTTGGTAGAAAGGAAGGATGGGGCCGGAGAACTGCCCTGTCCTTATGCAGAACAAGATATGGTTCCTTACATGATAAGGCTGCTAATTCTGACACTCTCCTGGCCGAAACTATGGCGACCAAGAAAACCAATTTTCTTGTCAGTAAGAGTAAAGGAATCTCAGCCAAAGGCTCAAAAGGCTGTTTCTGTAGAGTGGACAGGACAAGATTTAGGTCCCAAGGACAAACTGGTGACTTGACAGGAGGATTAATACGCAAGACCCCCTGTAAGAAGGTCTTTACCAGCGAGTGGGTGGCCAGCGGCCTCTGAAACCACACTGACAGAGCTGAGATCTGTCCTTTGATTGTGCTTAGTGCCAGGCCTTTATCCACTCCTAGCTGGAGAAAACTTAACACCCTATCAATAGTATATTTGCGGCAATTCCATCTTTTGGATTCACACCAGCCTATATAATTCCTCCACACCCTGTAATAAATTACCCTGGAGACCGGCTTTCTAGCCTTAATCAGGGTAGGGATTACCTGCCTAGACAGACCCCTACCCCTGAGAATCAGGGATTCAGCCTCCAGGCCGTCCAATTTAGACGCTGTAATGTAGGGTGGAGGATCGGACCTTGTGAGAGTAGGTCTGGTTGTAGAGGAAGAGTCCAAGGGTCTCCCACTGCCATATTCAGGACTAGCGAGTACCAAGCCCTCCGGGGCCAAGCTGGAGCTATTAGAATGACTGGCTTGTGCTCCACTCTGATCCTGCGCAACAGGCGGGGGAGTAACTGTAGTGGAGGGAATGCATATAGAAGTTTGAATTGATGCCAAGGGCACACCAACGCATCGGTTCCGCAGGCCATAGGATCCCTCGCTCGTGATACGAACCTGTCTAGTTTCTTGTTGAACCTGGATGCCATTATATCTACGTCTGGCGTTCCCCACCTCTGGCAGATTGTCTGAAAGACCTGGGGATGCAGAGACCACTCCCCTGGCAACAGACTCTGGCGACTTAAGAAGTCTGCCTGCAGGTTGTCCACTCCTGGAATGAATATCGCTGAAATGCAGGGTACATGAGCCTCTGCCCATTGAAAAATCAAGTTCACTTCCCTTTGAGCGGCCTGGCTCCTGGTTCCCCCTTGGTGGTTTATGTATGCCACCGCCGTGGCATTGTCTGACTGGATTCTCACCGGGAACCCCTTTAATCTGGAGGTCCACGCCAACAGGGCTAGGCGAGCCGCTCTGATTTCCAAGATATTGATGGAGAGCTGCCTCTCTGCTTTCACCCAAGTTCCCTGGCGGGAGAACCCCTCGAAGACCGCCCCCCCAGCCTGCCAGGCTGGCGTCTGTGGTAACTACCTTCCAGACAACAGGGCTGAAGGATCTTCCCTTTAGAAGGTTCTGAGGGTTCAACCACCAGGCCAGGCTTTGTCGGACCCTTGATGATAGCGTCAAAGGGGACTCTAAGGCATGTGCCCTCTTGCCCCAGGCTGCTAAAATGGCTGCCTGTAGGACGCGAGTGTGGATCTGAGCGTATGGTACTGCCTCGAATGTGGCCACTAGCTTGCCTAGTAATCGCATACATAGGCGAATAGTTGGTCTTTTCTTGTTTATAACCAACTGAACCAACCCCTTGATCGCCCTGATCTTTACAAGGGGCAGGAACACCTTTTGACGTTCCGTGTCTAACCTCATGCCGAGGTATTCCAACTGCTTTGTAGGCTGAAATGCTGACTTTCCCTGGTTTAGGACCCAGCCGAATTCTTCGAGGTACCGAACCGTGAGGTTTACTGCCTTCTGCAGACCCGTCCGTGAATGATCTATAATTAAAAGGTCGTCCAAGTATGCTAGGACTGTGACTCCTTGGATTCTTAAATTGGCCAGAACTGGGGCTAGGATCTTCGTGAATACCCGGGGGGCCGTGGCCAGCCCGAAAGGGAGCGCCCTGAATTGGAAGTGTCGCTGCCCGACCGCGAAGCGTAAAAACCTTTGATGCGACTGACAGATTGGTACATGAAGGTAAGCATCTTTTATGTCTATGGAAGCCAGAAAATCGTTCTTCTGAAGCGCGGCGGCTGCTGACCGGATGGATTCCATCCGGAAGGACCGCACCCTTAGATAACCGTTTAACCTCTTTAGGTCCAAAATTGGCCTGACATCGCCGTTGGGCTTTGGTATGACAAAGAGATTGGAATAGAAACCTAGGCCTTGCTCTTGGGCTGGCACTTCTAAAATTACGTCCTGGCAAAGCAGGTGATCCAAAGCTGCCAGCATTGAGGCCTTCCTTGCTGGATCCCTTGGTAGCCTTGATTCTTGAAAATGAGGCGGAGGATACCTTAGAAACTCCAGTCTGTAACCTGTGGTTACAGATGCCCGGACCCATTTGTCGGGGATCTTGGCTTCCCAAACTTCTGAGAAGAGACGAAGCCTTCCCCCCACCCGTGAGAGTGGGGGCGCCCCTTCATAAGGCAGACTTAGGGGCTGTCTTTGACGGCTTGCGATACCACGGCTTCTTACCCCCAGGGGTTTGTCCCTGCGATCTACTGTTACCGTTGGATCGCGCAGGCGGCCGTCGATACTGCCTGGAATTAGAGGGCCCCGAGACAGGAAAAAGCTGCCTTTTAAATGTAGGAGCCCGGAATGTCCTTTTGACCGGTAAAAGGGTACTCTTGCCATTTGAAATAGTCTGAATATATTTATCCAGATCCTCTCCGAAGAGTCGCCCTCCATGGAAGGGAAATCCTGCCAGAAGCTTTTTGCATGGGGGTTCTGCCGCCCAGTTCTTCAACCATAAGAGCCTTCTCATGTGTACCAAACATAGTGATAAACGAGAAGCCTGCTGGATGGAATCTTTTATAGCATCTACCGCAAAACACAGAACTCTGGGAATGTCAGCAAACTCTTCTGCTTGTTGGGTAGGCATGTCTTTTAACATCTCTTTTGTCTGGTCTTTTAATGCCTGACAAACTCCAATTGCAGCTACCGCTGGCTGCACCACTGCTCCTGCCGTAGCAAAGGATGCTTTTAAAAGTGTTTCTAATCTTTTATCAACCGGATCTTTAAACATATGTATATTTTCCACCGGGCAAGTTAGTGATTTATTCACACATGAGATGGCTGCATCCACTACTGGGAGCCTCCATCTCTTGGAGAATTTTTCCTCCATGGGATAAATGACCGCAAATCTTTTCGGTGGCAGAAAAACCCTGTCCGGCCGTACCCAATCCCGAAAGATCAATTCCTCCAAGAGAGGATGGACCGGAAAAACTGCGTTGCTTAACGGGGCTTTCAAAGAGCCCAGAGAGGATACCGGAGGAACCTGAGGTTCTGGCAATGGCAAACTAAATGCCGAGCGGACCATGTCCGTCAAAGACTGTACCCACAGTCTTTCTGTCTGGGAGTCTGAAAATGGTTCCTCAGCGGTAGACCCCTCCATCCCTGAACCCTCTTGGTTCAGGTCCAGTTGATCCTCCTGTGATTCTAATTCCTCCGGAGAGAGAATCTCAGCATCTGAGGATACACTCCCTGGTGATGGGGATCTAACCCGTTTCTTACCAGGAATAGCTCTAGCGATCAATGCTGCTATTCTCTCTTCTAGCCCCCCTAGGGATACGGCTAGCATCTCCTCTGTGATAAACACAGGGCTGGGCTGATCTGGGCCAGCCTCCGCACCAGATCCCCCTAATGGCTCATCCAAGGCGCTTCTTAAATTAATAAGCTGCGGGGAAAGAATCGGCATATCAGAATCAGAAAGGGAACCCTTTTGTTTTTTGGTCTTTTTTGTACCCTTTGACCCCGAACCCTTGGAAGCCATAATACAAAATCGAGGGACTCCGCCCACACAACAGACTGTAGTGGCCAGGAGTACAATTCCAGAGTTTTAGGGGAAAGTAGATCACTAGTGTCCCCACAAACTGATGGGCCCGTATGTTGGTCTTTCTTTTTTTTTTTTTTTTTTTTTTTTTTAAATAATTATATATTATATATCTTCTATGACCATATACAATGACCCTAATTTAAGTTTGCCAGCCTCCAACCTGCTGTCAAATAAGGGGGATTTTTTGGCTTAACAATAGACATTGGGACAAAGTCCACATGTACTACCCCTCTTCCGCCACCGGGAGTCACTGTTCTGCCGCCCTGCGTCCTCTCTCGAAACAATCAGCCACAGACTGAGCCCTGACAAGACCTGCTGTCTATAACAGCAGAAGGGCGCGCCCTGTATGACGCCGCAGGCCCGCCCCCCCCCCGCCCTCCTGTCTGGATGGCGCGAAAAATCGTCAATAAGACGCGCGCGTCCGGAAACAGGAAGAACATGGAGGAGCCGCGCTGCTGGAGATCCATGGCGCAGAAACGGCGGCAGATTCAAAACTCCCGGCCAGGTAGGACTCTCTCAAGGCCCCTAAGGATCCTTTACTAGCCTCTAGGAAGAAACAGCAGGTTAGCTAGCAACACTCTTTAGACAGGGGGGCCTAGTGATGGGGGGAGAAAGGGTGTCATCCTGTCTCTAAGACATAGTGATCACAGTTGCCCATGCAGAGCATACTCAGGCTATCCCCCCTTTTAGTTACCCCGGGGAGCCTGCTGTCGAACCAAGTCCCGCAGGCTCCCCCTTACCTGCTCCATGCTGCAGGATGTTTGACCAGCAAACTGATCCAGTCTTCTCCCATCTCCGTGGGTAGCGTAGTAGACCTTCAGGCCCTGGGGTCCTATGAAGGTACCCACTGTCCTGGACCTATATAGCACCCTGGCAAAACAGGAACCTTATGTTTTTTTTTGCAAACTCCAAGTCCTGGGCCCAGGGTCCAGCCCTCCAAAGAGGAGCATTATAGGCAAAACCCCACGGTTTGGGGCCCGGGTACTGTCCACTTTGGCACTGAGGCTCCTTGGACAGATCCGGTTAGCCCGCCCTTAATCCCAAAGGATGTGGAGCAAAGCTATTCCGTGACCAACACCTAAGACACTGGCGAAAAAACTGAGGGACTCCCTCTAGGGGAGGGGGTTATATAGGGAGGGGACTTCCTGTTTGAAGATTGCCAGTGTCCACACCTGAAGGTACTCCATATAACCCACATAGTAATGAATATGCCGCTCTGTGTCCCGTGATGTACGAGAAAGAAAACATGTTTTTATCAGGCTCACCTTGCGCATTGCTCCTGCTCTGCCTCTGCTGTGGCTGTGCTGTCTGCGGTATCCTCTGCTGCATCACCGGCCTCTGCTTTACTCATTCTACTTGGTTTACTTTGTTTAGGACTTCTCGACTGTAGTGTAACTTCTGCTGTTCTGTTGCAGTTAACATAATAAGGCACTGGCAGCACATCTGGCTCGCGCTCGGTATATCCGATGTGACTTAGTCGAGTGTTTGTGACTGTGTTTTATCTTGCAATCGTGAAGAGACTATATTTATGTATGCCTCTCAGTTCTTCTGAGTGTCCTTGAGGCTTGAAAATATACAGTGCCTTGTGAAAGTATTCGGCCCCCTTGAACTTTGACCTTTTGCCACATTTCAGGCTTCAAACATAAAGATAAAACTATTTTTTTGTGAAGAATCGACAACAAGTGGGACACAATCATGAAGTGGAACAAAATATATTGGATATTTCAAACTTTTTTAACAAATAAAAAAACTGAAAAATTGGGCGTGCAAAATTATTCAGCCCCCTTAAGTTAATACTTTGTTGCGCCACTTTTTGCTGCGATTACAGGTGCAAGTCACTTGGGGTATGTCTCGATCAGTTTTGCACATCGAGAGACTGAAATTTTTGCCCATTCCTTCTTGCAAAAACAGCTCGAGCTCAGTGAGATTGGATGGAGAGCGGTTTGAACAGCAGTTTTCAGTTCTTTCTACAGATTCTCGATTGGATTCAGGTTTGGACTTTGACTTGGCCATTCTAACACCTGGATATGTTGTGAACCATTCCATTGTAGATTTTGCTTTGTTTAGGATAGTCTTGTTGGAAGACAAATCTCCTACCCAGTCTCAGGTATTTTGCAGACTCCATCAGGTTGTCTTCTAGACTGGTCCTGTATTTGGCTCCATCCATCTTCCCCCATCAATTTTAACCATCTTCCCTGTCCCTGCTGAAGAAAAGCAGTCCCAAACCATGATGCTGCCAGTGCCACCATCATGTTTGACAGTGGTGATGGTGTGTTCAGTGTGATGAGCTGTGTTGCTTTTACGCCAAACAAATTTTTGCATTGTTGCCAAAAAGTTGGATTTTGGTTTCATCTGACCAGAGCACCTTCTTCCACATGTTTAAAGTTTGCCACAAGCCGATGACACTTTTTATGGATATCTTTAAGAAATGGCTTTCTTCTTGCCACGCTTTCATAAAGGCCAGATTTGTGCAGTATACGATTGATTGTTGTCCTATGGACAGTCTCCCACCTCAGCTGTAGATCTCTGCAGTTCATCCAGAGTGTATCATGGGCCTCTTGGCTGCATCTCTGATCAGTCTTTTTGTATGAGCTAAAAGTTTAGAGGGACTGTCAGGTCTTCGTAGATTTGCAGTGGTCTGATACTCCCATTTCAATATTATCGCTTCCTGATGACGCATGCGTGCATGCGAAACATGTAGAGGCGTATGGACAATATCCCTTCACACATCGCATTCGCCAATAGTCTCCTCCATTGTCAATATTGAAACTTCCGCCCGTTTAATCGCATCCGAAACGAGGCTTGGAACGTATGCCGCACGTTGCGCAAACAGTAACGCTGGACTAGCTAATGCCGGCTGGGCATTGCGAAATGTGAGTTTTCTACTTTTTTACTTTTCTAATAAAACATTGGTTTAAATATACTACACCATAAGAGGCTTTTTTCTTTTTGGGAGAGCCTCAAGAGGTGGAGAGCCACTCGGGTCTGACGCACAGGATAAAGGATCGTGCAGAACCGCTGTTCAAAGGATATTATATGCTGTGTCCCTTATGTGATCTGGTGAGCGTAATCTTTACTAGCGGTGGTGGTGACACTAATTAAGAGTGCTAACTCACGGAGAATATACCTGATTCAACAGTACAGAGCACGTTTTTCACTTTGAAACAAGATTAAAGGATTAAGGACTGTTTCTAGGTGCAATAGCACGCACCAACAGGATTTTGTAGAATATTTATATGGTTTAAATTAACACTGGTGTTCATGGACATTTGTGTGTGTGTGTGTGTGTGTGTGTGTGTGTGTGTGTGTGTGTATAATCTCTCCCCCTCTCCCCCTCTCCCTCTCCCTCTCCCTCTCCCTCTCCCTCTCCCTCTCCCTCTCCCTCTCCCTCTCCCTCTCTCTCTCTCTCTCTCTCTCTCTCTCTCCCTCTCTCTCCCTCTCTCTCCCCTCTCCCTCTCCCTCTCCCTCTCCCTCTCCCTCTCCCTCTCCCTCTCCCTCTCCCTCTCCCTCTCCCTCTCCCTCTCTCTCTCTCTCTCTCTCTCCCTCTCTCTCCCCCTCTCTCTCCCTCTCTCTCCCCCTCTCTCTCCCCCTCTCTCTCCCCCTCTCTCGCTCTCTCTCTCTCTCCCTCTCTCTCTCTCTCCCCTCTCTCCCCCTCTCTCCCCTCTCTCCCCCTCTCTCTCTCTCCCCCGGAGTATATGCCACATATACACAATCCACATTTTTTCACTTGTCACAGGTGTTCACAGTAACTGCAGCAGATTAACACATTTATATTATACACTTAGTTGCGCCGGTGTCTCAACACACGTATTGTAATTGTCTGGACCACTCGCTAAGGTGCTGCTGCAGCTCTTTCCGAGTTTACATTAATATTCAACACTGTGGTGGACTGTCTGAAGCAGACACTCGGTTTAGTTTGTTTCTGACTTTTCAACTGTAGCGTGACTTCTGCTGTTCTGATGCAGTTAACATGAGGCAGAGGCAGCCCATCTGGCTTGCGGTAGGCGGCTCGGCTAGCCGCTATACTGATGTGACTTCGTCAAGGAGTGTTTGTGTTTTATATTGCGAATGTGAACAGGAGATGTAATGTATGCTTCTCAGTTCTTCTGAGTGGCCTTGAAAATATGAGGACTGATACTGAACTTCAATTAAAAAATCCAACAAACACAATGATTGTCCGTGACCAGGCAGTGAGTGGCACCAGTGATTGTGCCAATACAAAAGACCCCAGCTGGGCTAAAGTCGTGTGTGCTCCAATTGGTAAGGTGCTTCTGCAGCTCTTTCCGAGTTTCAAACTTTCTGACTTGTTCGTTAATAAATTCAACTGGGTGTGGTGGACTGAGCCGACAGATGTTTGTATTGTGTACCTAGAGAAAACAAATTGAGAGCGCACACCGTCGGCTGCCTTAGTTTGAAAACAGTCTTAAAAGGGTCACTAAAGGAAAAAAAATGTTTTGCTGAAATGACTGTTTACAGGGTATAGAGACATAAAAGTTAACTGATTCCTTTTCAAAATGATTAAAAATTGATAAAAATCAATCATAATGTGCCTGCAGGTTAGTTTCACTTTTGAACTGGCTTCATGTTTCTGCAAAGTAGAAATAAACACCAAGAACAAAAACAAACAAATCCAGGGCAGTGTTTTGTTTTTGAAATGAATCTGATTGGTTCTGGGACGTTTTAGACACTAATGACAGCTTAAACCATCGTGAGAAAGCTCCCAGTACGGTGGTTATAAGGAAGCAGGAAGTGTGGAGAACAGAGCAGGATTACAGCAACTTCAAAGCAAAAATTAACAATAAGGACATGAAACCAGTACTGCAGTAAGGTAAAGGAAGCTATTTAGCTAAATTATTTTCCTTTAGTGACCCTTAAATTTGCAGCTATAAGACTATATGCACTGATATTTAAAAGGCAACGAAACAGACAGTGGTGTTTTTTTTTTGCCACACAACCTGGTGCTGTCCTTGCAGGTCAGTCAGCTAGGCTATTAAAAAGGGGCATGTGAGGGAGTGGACTTAAAATACAGGCAACCAAAAACCGACCAGTGTCCCCATAATTATGAATATTATGTAATATTCCCTGTAATTATGTCACTGTGTGACTGGTAATCATATTTACGGGGACACTGGTTGGTTGCCTGTATTAAGTCCACACACTTGCATGCCCCCCACCTCAAATAGCCTGACTCTCATCTGCAAGGTCTGGGCGGGGTAGCTGCCCGACTGTGGTAATCATAATGCTATTGCAGCTGCACCACAATGCATAGTGCTTTTGTTAGCATGCATTTTTTTATTAGTGATTTATAAATAAAAAAAAATCATAAAAATAAAAATGCATGCTTTTTTATTTGCTAACAAAAGCACCATTTAGATGCAGCGGCATTGAAAAATTAAATAATAAAAAAGGCCCATACTGAGGGGTAGCAGTGGCACTGTGAAAGTAATAGGCCGTTCTGCAGCAAAAGCCAAAGAATAGAATACATACTCTTACATATGTCATGACATGTTGTGAACCTTTAAAACGTTAATAATAATAATAGTCAGGAGGAGGCCGAGGGGCTTCGATATAGCTGATATACTAGCAGTAGCTAGGCCTAGCAATAGCAGCATAGATGTTTTTGAACCACCTTTAAAACCTTTTTAATGTTAATCAGTGAGTGAAGTAAAGTCAGAGGCGGAGGGGGCATAAAAAAAACACGGCAGCGATAGCCGATATACTAGTTAGCATGGCACTTCGTTCCTACCTGACTGTGCAGTCACTGTTGTGTGTGGCGTGCCTTCGAGTTGCTGCGTCTGCTCGTTGTGAATTCCCGGGCCAAAAGACTGACACTTAACACGACGTGTCTTTGTACCGCCCAGCGGCACGCCGCATCACGCATTGAACGGACGTCGCTGCTGACGTCGGTTCCTCCATTTGCGTTCCATGCTGGTTAAGAATCGCCGGTCATCCCACGGGGAGATCGCAGATGGGGGAGAATCGAGATCGTGATTCTCTGCGATTAATCGTGCAGCTTTACTTTCCATCATCAAGCCTCCGTGTTACAGGTGTGTAAGGCTGCGACCTGGTCGTCAATCCACACCTTCTCAACAATTTACAAGGTGGATGTGAGTGCATCTTCAGATGCCTCTTTCGGCCGCAAGGTGTTATAGGCAGCAGTTTGAGGTTGGTGTTCCTCCGTTGAGAAACTCCGGTTTTGTTTGGGGTGTAGCTTGGTTTGCTGGTTTCCCACCCCTTGAATTTTTTTGACACTACTTGGGGACATCCCTAAGGTTAATCACTTAAGGACCGCCTACTGTACATTTACGTCAGCAGAATGGCACGGCTGGGCACATCAACGTGTATATATACACATTGGTTTCTAGTAACCAGCCATGGGTCACGGTCCCGCGGCACGCTCCCGTGACCCGGTCCGAAGCTCCGGGACCGCGGGATTTGCGGACCCAATCGCCGATGGAGTGCGGCGATCGGTCCCCAGAGCTGAAGAAGGGGAAGAGCCGTGTGTTAACACTGTGGCCGCAGCATCGATCACGTCATCCCTGTTATAGGGGGGCGTGATCGATGACTTCACACCTACAGCCACTCCCCCCTACAGTTGTAAACACACACAGGGAACACACAAATCCTACAGCGCTCCCTTGTGGTTAACTCCCAAACTGCAACTGTCATTTTCACAGTAAACAATGCAATTTAAATGTGTTTTTTGCTGTGAAAATGACAATTGTCGCAAAATGTGTCAAAATTGTCAAGTGTCCGCCATAATGTCGCAGTCACGAAAAAAATCGCTGATAGTCGCCATTAGTAGTAAAAAAAAATGTATAAAAATGCAATAAAACTATCCCTTATTTTGTAAACGCTATAAATGTTGCGAAAACCAACCGATAAACGCTTATTGCGATTTTTTTTTTTTTTTTTTTTTTAACCAAAAATAGGTAGAATACGTATCGGCCTTAACTGAGGGAAAAAAAAATATATATTTTGGGGGGATATTTATTATAGCAAAAAGTAAAAAAATATTGAATATTCAGAATTGTCGCTCTATTTTTGTTTATAGCGCAAAAAATAAAAACCGCAGAGGTGATCAAATACCACCAAAAAGCTCTTTGTGGGGAAAAATACACCAATTTTGTTTGGGAGCCACATCGCACGACCGTGCAATTGTCAAAACGATGCAGTGCCGAATCACAAAAAGGGCAAGGTCCTTTGGCAGCATTTTGGTCCGGGTCTTAAGTGGTTAAAGGCTGCTGTGTTCGTCCATAAACGGAAGATAGGATTTTTGTACGCACCGTAAAATCCTTCTGAGTTCATGGACGGACACCGCACCCACCCCTCCTATTTGTACTGCTTGTTACAAACTGGAGTGTGGGTTGTACCCGGGGAAGAATACAATACCCTAAGGTCAAAGGCTGCTGTGACAGTCCATGAACTCAGAGAAATGTATTTTACGGTGAGTACAAAAAACTTTTTTTTTTTTTGCCGTGTTTTTTATTTGTTTTTTTGTTTTTTAGTTCCGAGACCATTAAGGGAGCAGTCATCGGAATAGATCTGGGTACCACAAACTCATGTGTTGCTGTTATGGAAGGAAAACAGGCAAAAGTAAGTTTATTCATGAGATGTTGCTTTTGATACTTTTGGGCTGCATGATTACATAGGATTCATCAATACTAAATTGTGATGACTGTCAGCTGTTGCCTGATTTACATTAAAATGCGTTTTAAAGTTACAAATTAAACAGGGTGTTTTTAGTATATCGTCCTTTCTATTTCTGTATGTTGGTGATGGCACTGTAACAATACAAATCTGTCACATGACCCAGAACTCAGTCTGTCTGCAGGGAATCCTAAACAAGAGGAGCTTCTAGTCCCGTGCTACTGGTCATATGTTCTTATTATCCTTTTGGAATACAGAGTAAAAATTCATCTCAACAAACGGTTAGATATATTTAAAATCAAAAATCAAAAATGTATTTTGTGAAAAATGGTGTGGGTGGATTTCGGCACACCTCCAGCCAGCCTGTGTCTTAGAATGAGAGAGGGGTGTTTCCTCCATTTAATCTGCATGTAATATCCTACCCTCACTGTGTTTTAGCTGGTGAGTGCGCTGTCATTTAACATTTTGTATACACCCACATGTGTGACTTTTTGTAGTCGCATTGGCTACTCGGATGTGATGGGGAGAAAATTCTCAGCATAGAAACTTGCGTAAAACTGAGCATGTGCAGTTGCCACTATACCGGCAAAATCCCTAGCTGTATTGGGGACATGAACAGAAGGAGATGGAGAGCAGCAGGACCAACCGGTTTTTTATTTTTCCCTCCAGAGTATGAACAGCATGTAATACATACAGCATTTGATATTTTTTTTTATTTTGGTTTGGTGATATTTTTAAGGAAACAAAGAACGAAGGCTGACATTACTAACCTAAAATATTAATTGCCTGACTTTTCCTTTCTCACTGACATACCAGTCATTGACCTTAAAGGATCACTAAAGGAAAACATTTTTTTGCTGAAATGACTGTTTACAGGGTATAGAGACATAAAAGTTAACTCATCCCTTTTAAAAATGATTAAAAATAGATAAATCATATAATATGCCACTAGTTTCACTTTCGTTTTTAAAAAGGTTTTGTGTTTTATGTTTAGTAGAGAGAGACAGAACAAAAACAAACACATCCTGGGCAGTGTTTTGTTTTTAAATTGAATCCCAGGGCAGTGTTTTGTTTTTAAAATGAATCTGATTGGGTCTTAGGAGTTTTAGACACACAGCTTGGACCACAGTGAAAAGCTGCCATGAGATTTTTCATAAGGAGCCAGACAAGCAGGAAGTGTGGAGATCAGAGGAATTTTATTTTTTTTAGCTAAATAGCTTCCTTTACCTTAATGCAGTGCTGTTTTTATGTTCTCATTGTTCGTTTTTGCTTTGAAGTACAATGAACAATGAGAACATAAAAACAGCACTGCATTAAGGTAAAGGAAGCTATTTAGCTAAAAAATAAATAAATCCTTTAGTGATCCTTTAAACCAATATGGAGCAAAAACAGTCAGACTTTAACTGCATCGCACTGTGTCAAAAAATAGAAGGAAATTACCATTTCAAGAAATTGGCAATTAAGCTGTAAAGAGGTGGTATAGGTTTCTTGTAATCTACACAAGCACAAAAGGATCTGTTGGGTTTAAGTTGGTCTTCTGATCAAATTCAGCCTATTCCTATTAAATCAGACAAAATTTGAGCCATGGATGACCCTCGCAAAGTCAATTTAAAATCAACTGATAGGATGCAATCACTGTTTAGTCCAATTCTCTATCGCATGTCGTCACTGCATTGCCATTGTATTCAGGCAGCCTGCAGTGGAGGTTCCTCTTTTATTTATTTTTTTGTTCCCCACCCATACCTTTTTACCTACCTGGCTCCACTAGGAGCAGCTGGTAGGGTTCTCTGCTAAACTACCCTCTAAGATCACTCCTCAGTACTAAAAGGAGGTAGCTTGGTTCTCTTATACTTCTGTGCCTGGTGGGACAGAGCTAGGGGAAGGGACAGCGGATGGGCTGGCCCTGTTGCAGCTGCTGCTCATCCTCCACCCACTATTGCCGGCCTATAGCTCTCCACAAAAGACCACAGTGGCAGCCATTTTGGTGTGGTCCTGCCTGTCGAATACATGCATGTGTGTGACACCCTGACACTGGAAGATGGCTCTGGGGCAATTGTGGATAGGTCTGTTCCTTTGACGCATGCGAGCTGACTCAGTGACACTTTCCCTTATCTCCCTTCTGTTAACTAAGATGGGAGCTTCCTAAGAGAATATTTGTGGTCCTCAGTTTGCCATGTGTTTTTGTCCCTTTTGAAACACCCCTGCTGAAATGGACTGTTTTTTTCCAGGCTAAATATGCCACTAGAATTTCCCGGGTCTTCGTCCGTTTCCAGCTGACGGGAAGGTGGAATCGGAAGCCTGCATAATGTTTACTATTGTCAGCTCAGTTGTGGTCACTGCCCTGGTCTCTCAGACCATTACTGAATTTGCCAAACTTTTATGTCGCAGCATAGCGTCCAAGTTCCCTTGGCTTATGTGATTTTAGAATGGTTATTTTCCGAATTTAGATCACAATCATCCCTTTTTACAGGAAAAATCAAAAAATACATTTTATTGGAGGGTATGGTACTTTAAGGGTTCTATGCATTATACTAGATTAAAAAACAATTTTTTTTAATTTAAAATTGTTCTATTGTATACAAAAAAGTATACATTAATAAAAAAAAAAATTTCTCCGTACAAATGTTCCACACTCAACGGTCTACGGCCCAGATTCAGAGAGAATTGGATTCTCGTAGCGTATCAGAAATACACTACGCCGCCGTTTTTTACCTGGCTCTACGTGGAATCCAGGTAGATTTTGTCCAGTAAACGACGACGGCGTAGTGTATTTCTCCCGTCGCAATCCATCTACGCGAGTAGGGGGCGTGAAGGATTTAAAATAGGCGCGTTCCCACGGCGATCGAACTGCGCATGCTCCGTTCGCAAATTTCCCGCCGTGCATTGCGCGAAATCACGTCACGTCATTCGTTGTTTGAGTAGCGTCGTTTACGGTCATTTCTATTCCCGAACGAGTTACGTAAAAAAAAAAAAATAATTAAATTCGACGCGGGAACGACGGCCATACTTAACATGGGCTACGCACCGTTACACCAGCAAAAAGCTGGTCTAACAGTACGTAAAAAAAAAAACAGACGTAAGCGATTGCGAAGACCGCTCGTATCTTCGTGCATCGTCGTAAAAACACATTTGCATATCCCGACGCATCAAAACGACGCGAACTCCTCCCAGCGACCGCAAAAATATCGCAGCGTAGATCCGAAGGCTTACGAAGACGTAAGCCTCTCGGATCGAAGCCGCCGTATCATGGTTTGAGGATTCAAACTAGTGATACGGCGCGCAAAATTTGAAATTACTCCTGTCTAACACCAGTTAGACAGGCGTAATTGCTTTATGAATCTGGGCCTACATGTTTTGCCTTATGCGTGGATATTCTTTTCTATTGAATGAATAGGGACAAAGTTAGACACATGTAATGCAAAATTATTCAGCCCCCTTTTGCTGCGATTACAGCTGTAAGTCACTTGGGGTATGTCTCTATCAGTTTTGCACATCGAGAGACTGACATTTTTGCCCATTCTTCCTTGAAAAACGGCTCAAGCTCAGTGAGGTTGGATAGAGAGTGTTTGTGAACAGCAGTTTTCAGTTCTTTCCACAGATTCTCGATTGGATTCAGGTCTGGACTTTGACTTGGCCATTCTAACACCTGGATATGTTTATTTGTGAACCATTCCATTGTAGATTTTGCTTTGTTTAGGATCATTGTCTTGTTGGTAGACAAATCTCCATCCCAGTCTCAGGTCTTTTGCAGACTCCATCAGGTTTTCTTCCAGAATGGTCCTGTATTTGGCTCCATCCATCTTCCCTGTCCCTGCTGAAGAAAAGCAGGCCCAAACCATGATGCTGCCACCACCATGTTTGACAGTGGGGATGGTGTGTTCAGGGTGATGAGCTGTGTTGCTTTTACGCCAAACATAACATTTTGCATTGTTGCCAAAAAGTTGGATTTTGGTTTCATCTGACAGCACCTTCTTCCACATGTTTGTGTCTCCCAGGTGGCTTGTGGCAAACTTTAAACAACGCTTTTTATGGATTCCTTTAAGAAATGGCTTTCTTCTTGCCACTCTTCCATAAAGGCCAGATTTGTACAGTATACGACTGATTGTTGTCCTATGGACAGTCTCCCACCTCAGCTATAGATCTCTGCAGTTCATCCAGAGTGATCATGGGCCTCTTGGCTGCATTTTTGGTCAGTCTTTTCCTTGTATGAGCTGAAAGTTTAGAGGGACGGCCAGGTCTTTGTAGATTTGCAGTTGTCTGATACTCCCATTTCAATATCGCTTGCACAGTGCTCCTTGGGATGTTTAACCACTTCAATACTGGCCCATTGTGAAATGACATCCTGGGTTTCAGTGAGGATATCTGAATGATGCCTGCACAGCCACAGGCATTCAGATATCCATCTCTTCAGCGGGTGATGAGTGTGTGTGGGTGATGAGTGTGTGTGGGTGATGAGTGTGTGTGGGTGATGAGTGTGTGTGGGTGATGAGTGTGTGTGGGTGATGAGTGTGTGTGGGTGATGAGTGTGTGTGGGTCATGAGTGTGTGTGTGGGTCATGAGTGTGTGTGTGGGTCATGAGTGTGTGTGTGGGTCATGAGTGTGTGTGTGGGTCATGAGTGTGTGTGTGGGTCATGAGTGTGTGTGTGGGTCATGAGTGTGTGTGTGGGTGATGAGTGTGTGTGGGGGTGATGAGTGTGTGTGGGGGTGATGAGTGTGTGTGGGGGTGATGAGTGTGTGTGGGGGTGATGAGTGTGTGTGGGGGTGATGAGTGTGTGTGGGGGTGATGAGTGTGTGTGGGGGTGATGAGTGTGTGTGGGGGTGATGAGTGTGTGTGGGGGTGATGAGTGTGTGTGGGGGTGATGAGTGTGTGTGGGGGTGTGAGTGTGTGTGGGGGTGATGAGTGTGTGTGGGGGTGATGAGTGTGTGTGGGGGTGATGAGTGTGTGTGGGGGTGATGAGTGTGTGTGGGGGTGATGAGTGTGTGGGTCCACCGCTTAATCGTTCTTATAGGCGGCGGGAGGGGGGGGGGGTGCTTCTCCGGGCTTTCCTTTGGAGACCCGGAGAAACGATCCGCCGGCGTCGGATGGAAACCATAGAGTAGACGGTCACCAGTCATCTCTGATCGTCTGAGGCCCGGGCGTGATGTTATGACATCACGCCCGGGTCCTGGAATGTAAACACAGCCGCAATCGTGGCTGAAAGCATTAGATCTCTGAATTTTTTTCACGATCTAATGCTTTCCAACCGGGAGGAGAGATGTGAGGTCTTATTGACCCCACATCTCTCCATAAAGAGGACCTATCGCAAATCATTCCTATTACAAGGGATGTTTACATTCCTTGTAATAGGAATAAAAGTGATCAAAAGAAAAAAAATGTCAAAGTGTAAAAATGAAATTGAGAAATAATTTTTTTTTTTTAAATGCCCCTATGCCCGGTAGCTTGCGCTCAGAAGCGAACACACAAGTCCCACCCACATATGTAATCGCCGTTCAAACCACACATGTGAGGTATCACCGTGTGCGTTAGAGCGCCAGCAACAATTCTAGCACTAGACCTCCTCTGTAAGTCTAAAATTGTAACTTGGAAGCGACACCTATGAAGATTTTTAAGTACTGAAATTTGGCGCCATTCCATGAGTGTGCGCAATTTTAAAGCGTGACATGTTGGGTATCTATTTACTCGGCGTAACTTCATATTTCACATTATACAAAAAAATTGGGCTAACTTTACTGTGTTTTAATTCACAAAACTTTTTTTCCCCCCCCAAAAAAAGGCGTTTAAAAAATTATTGCGCAAATACTGTGCGAGATAAGTTTCAATGGCCAGCATTTTATTCCCTAGGGTGTCTGGTAAAAAAACATATATGTTTGGGGGTTCTGAGTAACTTTCTAAAAAAAAAATTATGATTTATGCATGTAGGAGAGAAGTGCCAAAATAGGCCCGGTATTGAAGTGGTTAAAGCTTGGGAAATCTTTTTGTATCCAAATCCGGCTTTAAACTTCTCCATAACAGTATCTCGGACCTGCCTGGTGTTCCTTGTTCTTCATGATGCTCTCTGTGCTTTAAACAGACCTCTGAGACTATCACAGTGCAGGTGCATTTATGCGGAGACTTGATTACACACAGGTGGATTCTATTTATCATCATTAGTCATTTAGGTCAACATAGGATCATTCAGAGATCCTCACTGAACTTCTGGAGAGTTTGCTGCACTGAAAGTAAAGGGGCTGAATAATTTTGCACGCCCAATTTTTCATTTTTTTTTATTTGTTAGTTTGAAATATCCAATACATTTTGTTCCACTTCCACGATTGTTAATTCTTCACAAAAAATTAGTTTTATATCTTTGTTTGAAGCCTGAAATGTGGCAAAAGGTCGCAAAGTTGAAGGGGGCCGAATACTTTCGCAAGGCACTGTAACATTTAAGAAAATGAGTTTAATATTTTAATCCATACATGTTGTGGCTGTACCTGAATAATCAGAGACCTTCAAAGAAGTACCTTTGAGTCCACTTGAGGGGATGTTCAAAGGCTAATTGATATCAGAGCAGCCCATCACGCACATGTAGAGCTCACCTCCAGTCCAGCCGGATTATGCAAAGTGAGAAGAATTATTCTTAATGTATGGTCCTCAAATTATTGGTTTCCTATAGTTTGTATGGCATGTGATGTGTCAATCCATGTCTCTATAGGGTTAATACCTATATAGTTGAAGTCCTTACTATAGAGTAAACTCAATTCAAAGTAATGCTTGCATAAAAGCTTTCACTCGGGTTGTGAACTAGGAGCCCATATTATACTAGATACAAGCTGCTGCAGATGTTTGAATTTTGTTTTGCATATCGGCATTCAGGTTGGTCAGTCTTGAGGCATATAGGTAAGGAAGAAAAATAGAAAAGGCAAACGTCCACTTCAAAGTGGATGCATAATTACCTCCTTGATACATAAATATTGTGATGTTTATGTATCCTACGGTTTTAAGATCATGGTGATGTCATGGTGGATAGGGAGTTTCTATGGTTTAAGCTGTTGAATTAGTATAGTAACTAGAAAATGCATTTCCTGCAGAAAATGCGTGGAAATGCTGAATTGCTAACTGGATGAATAGCTTAAATTGTAAGAAAAAATTGACTTAAGAATAGTTGGGAAAGTAGGAATGGTTTTAAAATAAACATGAATTTCAATAGTTTACCACCACTATTGTATGAAAGATGTATGAAAGATGTATGAAAGATGTATGAAAGATGTGGAATATTGAAAGGTTTTTTTTTTTAAAAGCTTTTTGATCATTAATCCCCACACCTAATGAGTGAGAGAACCCTTCAAACAAGCCCTAATAAATCCACAACAGTACATGCTATCAAAACGGTGCAGGGATCTTCAAACTACGGCCCTCCAGCTGTTGCGGAACTACACATCCCATGAGGCATTGCAAGACTCTGACATTCACAGACATGACTAGGCATGATGGGAATTGTAGTTCATGAACAACTGGAGGGCCGTAGTTTGAGGACCCATGAAACGGTGACTTCACCGTTGGACAAACAGCCTTTTGTGAACGTATTGGTATAAAATGTATGTTAATAAACTTAAATATGTGGGTCAGCGATTTAAAAAAGTTTGCTATGGGTTTTCACTGGGAAATGTGAAGAATTGTATACAGGACAGTCAATGGAAGAAAGTGTAGAACTCTTGTAATTTGGAAGCTCAACCAGCCAAACGTTAAGACGTATCACAAAACTGAGCACATTGCCTGAAACTAGACAAAAATGCCTACATTTTGATGTATAAATTAGTATCTTTGTGGGCGTGAGCAGTTTATAGAGAAGGAACAAAGATAATTTTTTCAGGCTCTGTGCTATGACATCATCCACTCTAAGCAGCCCAATACACACTCTGTAATCGATAACATTTCCTGAAAATTATCACGAAACTTCAATAGCTTTTTCACAAAAAACCTAAGATATCAAACTGAAAAGATATAGCCGGATAGCTGAATATTTTTTGAACATTAAGTTCGTTTGGCGTCTGTAGGTAAGTATGAAGGATCTGAAACTTTTGGGAGTGGGAAGAAGGTTTTAAGGATTTGAAGCATGCTCTTGTTCATGTCGATGTTAAGTGTTAAAACTTTTCTACTATTTAAGTCCCATTAGTTGAAAGAGTTGAACATTTTAAAAGCTGAATGGTTTTAATAGCTGAAAGTATGCAGAAGTTGCGCAGAGCCAAAAACCGTACGAAATTTTAAGAATAAGAGGAATAAATAAAAAAACGAATAGTGGGACTGCTGAATAGAGCTGCACGATTCTGGTAAAAATTAATCGCGGTAAACGGCTGATAACGGCTGTTTACCACGTGATCGCTCCGTCAAATGACAGAGCGATCACTGGTAAACCGGCATCATGTGGTGACGCTGGTTCCTCTTTACACCGATCGGTACAGTGAGAGGAGAGGGAGAAGAGCAGAGGCAGCAGCAGCACTGAGGGCTGGATCTGTGACAACTGCAGTCACAGATCCAGCCATCCATCCCTGTGCGATACTCTGCAATACCTTGCAATACCCCCCCCTCCTGCCACCCTCCGGTGCTTTTACAGTCTCACCACTACGATCGAAGCCAGGATTTTTTTTCAGTCTTCCCAGCCCAGAGGTGAGATGTGGGGTCTTATTGACCCCATATCTCACTGTAAAGAGGACCTGTCATGTTATATTCCCATTACAAGGGATGTTTACATTCCTTGTAATAGGAATAAAAGTGATAAAGTATTTTTGGGGAAAAACGTGTCAAAATAAAGTAAAACGAACAATTTTTTTTTTTTTAAAGCACCCCTGTTCCCTAGTGCTCGTATACAAAAGCAAACGCATACGTGATTTCCACCAACATATGAAAACGGTGTTCAAGCTACACGTGAGGTATCTCTGCGAACGTTACAGCGAGAGCAATCATTTTGGCCGAGACCTCCTCCGTAACTAAAAACATGTAACCAATAAAAGTAATTAAAGCGTCGCCTATGGGGATTTTTAAGTAGCGAAGTTTGGCGCCATTCCACGAGCGTTTGCAATTTTGAAGGGGTGACATGTTGGGTATCTATTTACTCGACGTAACTTCATCTTTCACATAATGCAAAAACATTTGTCTAACTTTACTGTTATTTTTTTTAAAGCACAAAACAGGTTTTTTTTTTTTTTTAAAACATGCGTTCAAAAAATTTCTGAGAAAATACCATACGAGATAAAAAGTTGGATTCTCTAGGGTCTTTGCTAAAAAAGCATATATAATGTTTTGGGTTCTATGTAATTTTCTAGCAAAAAATGATGATTTTTACATGGAGAGGAATGTCAGAATTGGCCTGGGTGCTCCAGAACCCCTGATGGTGCTCCCTGCATGTTGGGCCTCTGTATGTGGCCACGCTGTGTAAGTCTCACACATGGGGTATCGCCATTCTCGGGAGGAATAGCAGAATGTGTTTTGGGGTGTAATTTGTGGTGTGTGTGTGTGTGAGAAATAACCTGCTAATATGACAGAAACAAGTTTTTATTTATTTTTTACAGAATTTTGTCGCTTTTCTTTTATAGTGCAAAAAATAAAAAACCCAGAGGTGATCAAATAGCACCAAAAAGCTGTATTTGTGTGGGAAAAAAATAATAATTTCAAATGGGTACAATGTTGTATGACTGAGTAATTCAAATTGTGAGAGCACCGAAAGCTGAAAATTGGTCTGGTTAGGAAGGGGGTTGAAGTGCCAAGTGGTTTAATACAGTATATGTAAATCTGACAGACTGTTTAAAAGCTGCAGGAAATCCGCTGACCTCGCATGCTTGCTAATGTGACAGAACACCTCTGATTTTCACATTTAAATGTGAAAATCAGGTGTTCTGTCACATTAGCAAGCATGTAAGGTTTGCTGCTGCTTTTAAAATTTAAACAGTTCGTCAGATTTACTTGTACTGTATTTAAGCACATAAGCTCAGTTTTGTGTTGAAAATAACTGTAAAATCTAAAACTCGGGTGTAACAAGATGTCCGCTTGCCCCCTTCTCACTAACATTACTGTGCAGGAGTGTGGTGGAGCAGGATGGCAACGAAATGTCACTTCCTGACGAGACATCGGCTGCTGGGTGTACCAAGATGGTACACCCAGATGACCGTATGTAAGTGGGTGGCGGAGGCGGTTACCTGTCGGGAGGGCGAAAAAATTGGGCGCAGTCACATCGATTGTGGCCGCCCCCCACACCTAAACATCGCCCAATGTTCCAGGATAGACATGGCACACCTGTCTCCACAGGAATTCAACATGTCTCCCAAAGGATTGTGTTGTGTGCCCCTGGGCGTCCGTATGGATATCCTATTGCTGGCAGAGGAGTGAGCTCCTAAGAAATGTGCCGGAGTTTCTCTGTAAAAATATTCAAAAGCTGTTGGTGTACAGAGAAAGGCTATTAAATTATTGATAAATGTATTGCATATGCGATTGTAGTCGGATACTTCAAAGGTCTCTTTGAACCATAGACTGGAAATGAAAAATACTGGACAGCTGCACTCCAAACAATCTTTGCCTTTATTGGTAAACTGTGGGCTATGATTGGAATGGAAATTTGCCCTGCTGAGGAAGTTGCAAATGTAATGCGTACGGGGGTTAAGGAGCCTAAAAACACTTCGCTCGCTGCCATCCTTGGAAAAAGTTTCTTTTAATGGTCCTACATTTTCTTACTGCTGTTTTTTTACCTTGGCTAAATGAGTAGCCTGTGCTTTTTATTTCTTTAATAAACGTTTGAGTCCAGCAAAGAACACATAGATTTAGATTCCTTTTTTCATGTTGTGGTCCTGTTTACTACTAACTTGTGAGGAATTGACTACTACCCTGCTTGCTGGTTTTCCATGCTCAGAAATCTGCTTATTTGACCATTTGGTGAAACAGTGGTCAATATGTGGAGGTAAGAGTACCCATTCTTACTGGTGGAGGGATCACTTTAAGTTTGAATTGTAAATGCCACCCGGTGAAGATTTCTATTATATGGCATTTTGGATTTTGTTTCACAATCACTTGGACTTTATCACAATATATTTTGATAGATGTATGGATTGAGATTTGTGTGTGTGTGTGTATGTGTGTATATATATGTATGTATATATATGTGTGTGTGTGTGTGTGTGTATATATATATATATATATATATATAATTAGGGTTGTCCAGATACCGAGTATTTGCGGGAGTACTTGTACTCGCGCAAATGCTCCCGATACCTAAATAGAATACTCTTTTTGTATTTATCAACATGTTCTGTGAAAATTTGAGTTTTTTTACTACTGCGTGACAAGAAAATAACATTTTTTTTTTATTCATTTTTACTCATTTTTATTCTTTTATAATGTCTTGAGTTAGAGTTCTTCATAATTCTAAAGAAAATATCCTTAGTTTGTATTGTGGTTTAAAAACTGTCACATGACATTTAAAAAAAGTATCGGTATTCAGTATCGGCGAGTACATGGAAAAAAGTATCGGTACTTGTACTCAGTCCTAAAAAAGTGGTATCGGGACAACCCTAATATATATAATATATAATATATATAGTTTTGCGCTGCACTGTTTATATACCTTTTTTTTAGGTACTGTCCAAAACATTTCTTCTGCCAAGAGTCTGTCTTTTTCTCGACCAGCCTAGCCTCTGCGGTCCAAGGAAAAATTTGTTGGTCTTTCCTCCGAGGCTCCATCTTTTGATCTTGCTTGTTTTTTAACCTCTGCTACAAATCCCTCCCTTTCTTTGCCACAGTAACCAGACCTTGTACCTCCTACCCTACCAACCCCGTTTCACTGTTGCGAGGGTTGATGATTAAACTTCCTGTGTTCACCAAACACTGTATGTCCTTATGAAATGCCTTTTGCGGTGCGATTGCGTTTATTTTTACCCGTGTATTTCTTTTGTAGCATTAGAGACTATGTCGGCAATATCTAAATGTAAAATGAAAACCGCAAACACATGGGACTATACCACAATCACAACTTAAAGATGATGAGGTGGACACACGGGCAGACAACACGATCCCTTGAGAGATATCGTGTTGAATTCCTGAATGCCCTCCCGACAGGTAACGCAGCATCTCATTGCCATGGAGACAAAGCACGCTTGTGTGCTGGGAGACGCAGGCCCCACCTCACGGGGCGTTGCATGTCCGTGTAGGAGGTTACTACTCCACCCACTTGCGTCCAGTGTTGCCAACCTACCAGATTGAAATTTACTGGCGCTGCCATGTTTTTACTGGCATTTCACAAAAGTTACTAAATTACATTTCTCTTCTGTTCATGGACGGACACAGCAGCCTTTGACATCAAGGTATTATCCTTCCCTTTAGGAGATGACTAGGCAGAAAAAATAGCATGTAAAGTGTTTAACACGCTGCACCAGTACAGTACTGTTGCACTGTTAAGTTCTGTGCTAGCTTGCTTGTCTCAACAGTTCTTAGTGGTGGAGTAGGACGCTTCTGTACGAGTCGCTCCACCCAGGGCCTAGACGGCTAGTCGGCTCCCAGCCAGGCTTCTCTCCCATCCGCAGCCTCAGCTCCCACCGTGCTCCAGCACCTTTGATCTGCCTTCTCCTGGCTCCCGTCTCAAAGGTAAGCCCCTGGCACAGGGCTACTCCATCTCCCAGTACCGTTAGTGGCCATCCTTTTCCTCGCGCCACCTCGTGGAATTCGGCGGCAGCGATTTTAAGAGACCGCGGCTTAGCTGCTCGCTGCACTGTTTCACCTCCAGCCTTCCCCCAAAAACGCCCTCGAACGGCTCACCATTTCCCATCCATCTCCAGACATCCTGAGCAGCCTTTCGCCCGTAGGATCTGGCCACCCAGCCGCACACAAATCCCCAGGAGACCACTCGTATTACTAGGGCTGCAGCAGCTACTATGTGGGCCCACGCATACCTCAGGTCACACGCTCAATCTTATTTACAGACAAGAGCTGGAAGTAAAAATCCTGAAAAATGAGCAGTTACCATGGACAGACCACCATGTAATCAAATTCATAATGATCAAAAATGCCCCTTTAACAAAAACATCGAAACCAGTGACAACGCACTGGATGAGATCTCAGAAGCTCCATTCAGAGCTCTTCAAAACATTAGGTAACAAAATAAAAACAATCTAATCTCATCAATCAGCCACTGAAACCCTGGATGCCATCAATGCAGCACTACTACAGTCAGCCGACGTAGCACCCAAATGCAAAACTGGCATCCAGAAAAACGCCGGCTGGTTTAACGACCAGCTGGCGTTGATAAAGAATTATCGGATTATTTTGTTAACAAAACTGAAAGGATCCATGAAAGCATTCAGCAAAACAGTACCCCTCCTCAATCCTCCCCCAAGTCTTAAACCCAACTCTCACACAAATTGGCCGCAGTCAACGAGGTTTACCCTAAAACCCATCTCCATTGAGGCTACCAAAAACATTGACTCCTTGCGAAATAGCACGGCGCCTAATGACATTATCCCCACCAAACTGCTGAAGGAATGCGCCGATATTCTGGCGCCACCTATCAAGCAGCTTATAAATCCATCATTTAAGGAAGGCATAGTACCCACCCTGTTGAAACAAGGCATAATCAAACCTATCTTAAAGAAAGGTTAATATTTATCTCCGCCCTCTCTTTAAAATCATCAGCAGTCAAAAACTACTTTATCACTCATATGCAGATGACACACAACTATTTTCGCATCTGCAACAAAAAGGATCATCTCAGTCTAGAGACATGCCTCTCTTTGATAGAAAACTGGATGACAGAGTTATCTTAAACTCAACAGCTCAAAAACAGAACTTCTCCTGTTTCACGCCAGTTGAAAGAGTCAACTGGCAACAACTTGGACACCCCCGCCCATTCTGGACCAAACCATCACCCCTAGCACCAAAGTCAAAAGTCTCAGTCATCTTTGACACCTACATGACAATGGATGCACAAATGGGGTCAGTCAGCGGATCTCTCATCTGCTGCGCCTACTACGCAGACTTATTCCTTTTCCTAAAGAAGACATAGCAGTCGTGGTGGGAACAATTGTGAACTCCAGACTGGACTATGCATATGCCCTCTATCTAGGACTCCCGAAGTACCAAATCTCTCGTCTGCAAGTCGTTCAAAATACAGCCGCAAGACTTGTGACTGGGAAAAAACCCTGGGAATCAATCTCTCCTTTGCTGAGAATCCTTCATTGGTTGCCAGTAAAAGACAGAATTGCTTTTAAAGCACTCTGTCTGACGCATAAGTGCATCCATGGGAAGGCCCCCCAATTTCTATATGAAAAACCAAAAGCTCACAACCCCAATCGCGTTCTGCGATCCACCAATCAAAATCTACTCCAGATACCCAAGGCCAGATACAAGTCCAAAGGAGAGCGAAGATTTGTGCTCCAAGGTCCCAGACTATGGAACGCTTTACCAACCAGCATTCGGTTGGAGGAGAACAACTTGACCTTTAAAAGAAAGATCAACACTCATCTCTTTTGATATCAAAGGAGACAGGAACAACAAGCGCCCAGAGGCGATTTAATTTGCATGTGCTCTGGGCATTTAACAGCAGCAGTACAGCCTGGTCAGGTGGGGGTCCCTGCTCTCTGCTGCGGCCGGGAAGATACCTGTGGATCTTGCCTTGCAGTCCAAGGGTGGCATTGGGGTGGGTCAGCATGTCATCCGACCTGGAGGCTTTTCCCCCGGACATACCAGAGTTAACCCTTGGTGCCCATGTACCTGTGGTCTCTGGATGCTATGACGGCAGTCCTTGAGGCGTTTGTTGCCAGGATTGAAGCGGCGCGTGGCCACGGCAGGGGGGGGGGGGGGGAAGCGCCCCCTCCCCCCGCCGCCTTCTGAGGGATGCATCTGATGCGCAATCGGGCCCTGCTTCTGCATCCGTCCCTGGTTCCGTTTTATGTCAGAGGATGCAGGCTTAGTCCACACGGACAGTGAGTATGACTTTTCTTCAGGATCAGTGCATGATAGGGCGCTTGTTGGAGCTCTTATCACTACGGTGCGGAATACTCAGAAAATTGAGGATTCGGCGGAGTCTTTAGAGATGTCGGTCCCTTTTGGGTTCCGCAAGCCGGCCTGCACTGCAAAGGTGTTTCCTTGTGTTCCTTATCTGGAAAACTTTCTGTACAAGGAATGAGATCGGCCACAGAAGGTCTTTTCTGCCCCGAAATGCTTTGCGGTCCGTTACCCTTTTTGAAGAGGACTTCCTAAAAAAAGTGGACCTCTCCTCCCTCAGTGGACCCCCTGTGTCCAGGCTGAACAAGGCGACCACATTGCCGGTGGAAGGGGCTCCCGCTTTTAAGGACCCCGCAGAAAAGAGGAGGCTGTAGCCCGCTTCATGTTAACAGTGGTGGGGTTGCAGGCACAGGATCCCCTGCGGACTGTGTGGAGTTGGCCGACCAGTTGGTGCAGGGCCTAAAGTTTGTCTGTCGGCACTGGATACGCTTCCCTTGCTCTCCTGAGCCTCCGTTGTAGTGATGTGCCGCCTTGTCTGGCTGAAGTGTTGGTCTGCGGACCAGTCTTCAAAAAAGGCCTTGGTGGACTTCAAAGGGGAGCAGCTTTTTGGGGCGTTTCTGGATGACATAAGATGCCACGGGAGGTAAGAGCACTCTGCTCCCACAATATTGTAAGGGGCCTTGCCGTAGGCAAGGGCCTTCCTTTGCCACCCGAAAGCTTTTTTTCGTCCGCCCGGTGCTGCAGGTAAACGTTTCCAGGGCGCTGAGGCGCCCTCCTAGGGGCAGAAGCGCCCCTGGTCCTGCAAGCCCAACAAGCCTGCTTCTGCATGAAGGTCTGCCCCGTCTGTCTCTCAGGTGGGGTGCTGACTTTGCGGCTTGGTGGAAGTCTCTTCTTTCCGACCGGTGGGTTTGCGAAGTTGTTTCCTTTGGGGTACAAGATAGACTTTCTCTCTCGTCAACCAAACAGATTTTTTTTCCTTCCAACCTCCAGCTTCCTTGAATGGGAGGCCCTGTCTGCTGGTCAGGGGGGGGGGGGGGGGGGTAATCATGCCGGTCACTCTACAGGAACGGTTTCAGGGTTTTTTCTCCAATCTGTTTGTAGTCCCCAAGAAGGAAGGGGTCCGTCCAATCCTGGACCTCAAGGCCCTCAACTGTTTTGCCAAAGTACAAAAGTTCAGGATGGAGTCGGTTGGCTCTGTAGTGGCGGTGCTCCATCAGGGTTTTCTGGTGTCCTTGAATATCTATCAAGGTGTACCTGCATATCTCCATATGCCCAAAGCACCAAAGATTTCTGCGCTTTGCGGTCAGGGAGGACCATTTTCAATTTGTGGCCCTCCCTTTCTGCCTGGCTTCGGCACCTCGGGTTTTCACCAAGGTGCTCGCTCCGATTCTGGCCCTGTTAAGGCAGCGCGGGATCGCTATTGTAGGATACCTGGGCGACCTTCTCCTGAGACCTCAAGCTCACAGAGGTGGATGTCTATCACCTGCCAGACGCTCCAAGAATTCGGGTGGCTGCTGAATGTGTAGAAGTCGGTATTGGTACTGTCTCAGCGTCTGGAATACCTGGGGTTGGTCCTGGATTCCTCAGAGGCGAAAGTGTAGTTTTTCCTGTGGAATGAAAAACACTGCAATCTGCGGTGCGGCGGTTGGCGACCCAGTAGTGGTCGTCGCTTCGGCATGCGAGTTCTGGGTCTGATGGTGGCCTCCTTCGAGGCGGTTCCGTACGCTCAATTCCACACGAGTGTTACAGAGAAATTCTGTCCCGATGGGACAAGCTCCCTTCATCTCTGGATTACCGGGTCCGGGTGAGTCGCCTGGTCAGGTCCTCCCTAGTGTGGTGGTTGACATCTCCGGTGCTTCGGGCCGGGAAGTCATTTCTGCCGTGCCTTTGGACGGTGGTCACAACGGATGCCAGTCTCTCCAGCTGGGGGGGGGGGGGTTATCTGGGGTGTTCAGTCAGCCCAGGGGCGCTGTACTCGGGAAGAGTACCCGTCTACCGATCAATGTCCTGGAGCTCCGGGTGATCAGGCTGTGCCTCTCCAAGTGGTCTCTGAGACTGCAGGGCCACCCTGTCGGGATTCAGTTGGACAACGCCACGGCTGTGGCGTATGTCAATAAAGAGGGCACACGGAGCTCAGCTGCAGAAGTGGGCCGAAAAGTATGTTCCGGCTCTGTCGGCTGTGTACTTTCCAGGGGTACTGAACTGGCAGGCGGACTACCTAAGTCGCCAAACGCTAGACCAAGGAGAATAGTCACTACACCCATGTGTTTCAGAATCTGTGTCTGAAATGGGGCACTCCAGACTTGGATCTTCTGGCGTCCTGTCTCAATCGGAAGGTGTCATGTTTCGTGGTCAGGTCAAGAGTTCAGTGGGCAGACGCGTCGGACTCGGTGGCGCCGTGGGGGTCTATGCCTTCCCCCCTCTGAAGTTTCTTCCTCGTCTGCTGCGCAGAGTGAAAGCCGAGGGTATACCTACAATCCTGATCGTTCTGGATTGGTCTCGCTGTCCCTGATCTGGTGCGTCTGGTGGCAGACGCTCCTTGGCGCCTGCCTCTGAGGATCTTCTGCCGCAGGGTCTGTCTTTCATCCTGCTTCACAGTAGTTGGCTTTAGCGGCGTGGCTATTGAAAGCCAGGTGCTGAAGGATCCAGGCCTGTCGGACTCTGATCTTTACCATGCTGCGGGCATGGAAGTCTACTTCATGGAAGATTTACCATCGTACGTGGAAGGCTTACATCTGTGTGGATGAAATGGCACCCTCGTACATACGCGATGTCCCGGATTCTGCTGTTCTTGCAGCGTGGAGTGGATCAGGCTCTTGCCTTAAAGTGGAGTTCCACCCATTTTTTTGTTTGTGCTGCATGCCCTAATCTTAGTGTTCAGAATGGACAATTTTTTTATTTATTTTGTTGCTTGTAAATACCTTTTTTATTTTGTAGTCCTTCATTACGTTGTCCTCATTAGCCTAGGCCAGTAATGGCGAACCTTGGCACCCCAGATGTTTTGAAACTACATTTCCCATGATGCTCATGCCCTCTGCACTGTAGTTGAGCATCATGGGAAATGAAGTTTCAAAACATCTGGGGTGCCAAGGTTTGCCATCACTGGCCTAGGCTATTAAATCACAAGGCTATTTGCAAGGGTTTCTGGGATAGGCATCATGTTTCCCAGTAGTCCTTGCAAACCTGACTGAAACCTATTACATTGCTTGTGCAGCACTGAGCATGTGCGAGATATGCAAAGCTGAAATCTGGCTTCGATGCCCACACTTAAGATGGCCTCGGTCTATTTCTAGATTATAAACATCATTATCTCAATGCTGCAACAACGTAACAAAACGGAGTTTAGTTTACAGACTAGTTTCCACTGCCTCCGTGGGACTTGAATTTGGTTCTCCTAGTACAGGGATCCTCAAACTACGGCCCTCCAGCTGTTGTGGAACTACACATCCCATGAGGCATTGTAAAACTGACATTCACAGACATGACTAGGCATGATGGGAATTGTAGTTCCTGAACAACTGGAGGGCCGTAGTTTGAAGACCCATGTCTTAGTACTTCAAGAATCTGCGTTTCAGGACATCTTAAAAATCCCTTTGACTCTTTCCTAGAAGGTGGTTTTTCTGGTGGCGATTACTTTGGTCAGATGGGTTTCTGAACTAGCAGCCTTGTCGTCCCTTCCTTCCTTCTTTCCTTCCTTGTCCTCGGCTGGCAAACCAAAAGGAGACCGCATTGCATTCCTTGAACGTGGCTCGAGCCCTACGGGTGTACTTGTCTGCTACGACTCCGTTTCGGAGGTCGGATTCAATGTTCGTGTGTCTGGGCCTAAGAAGGGTTTGGCGGTCTCGTCCACCTCCATTTCTAGGTGGTTTAGACAGATCGTGCTCCAGGCCTATGCCCTAAAGGGGCGGGTGCCCCCCTTCCCGGTTAAGGCGCATTCGACCTAGGCGATTGGTGCCTTTTGGGCTTTCCGCCATCAAGTGTCTGTTTTTACAGGTGTAAGGCAGCGACCTGGTAGTCAGTCCACACCACCTCAAAGTTTTACAATGTGGATGTGAGTGCATCTTCGTATGCCTCCTTTGGCCACAAGGTTTTGCAGGCAGCTGTTTAAGGTTGAAGTTCCTCCATTGCGGAGAGCTGGTTTGTTTGGGGTGAAGTTGGTTTGCTGTATTTTCCCACCCCTCGATTTTTGACACTGCGGACATCCCTGATGTCGAAGGCTGCTGTGTCCGTCTATGAACAGAAGAGAAAATAGGATTTTTGTACTCACCGTAAAATCTATTTCTCTAAGTTCATGGCCGGACACAGCACCCACCCCTCTGTACTGCTTGTTTACGACATGGAGCTGCAGTGTGAGGGATGTACCTGGGGATCCGCCCCCTGGGAGGTACTGTACTGGTGGAGTGTGTTAACACTTCACATGCTGTTTGTTTTTTGTTTTTCTCTGCCTAGTCATCTCCTAAAAGGAAGGATAATACCCTGATGTCAAAGGCTGCTGTGTCCGACCATGAACTCGGAGAAATAGATTTTAAGGTGAGTACAAAAATGTATATTTTTTTGGTGCAAATTTCAGTATTTAGGCTTCAAACAAGTACGCTAGGCAAATAGCGGAAGATATTAAAGGGGTGGTTCCCCTAAAACAACTTTTAACATTGCATTTCTCTTAATTACATGTAGAATCGGCTGGTATTTAAAAAAAAAAAAACTTCGTACATAACATTTTCGGCATGTAGTCTCGGTCGGGGTAAGGCGTGCCTACTTGATTGACAGGCATCCGATCGACTCATACAGCGTGTCACGAGATGCCGAAAGAAGCCGAACGTTGGTGCGCATGCGCCGTATAGAGCCGCACCAACGTTCGGCATCTTGTGACGCACTGTATGCGTCGATCGGATGCCTGTCCCCATCCATCATACCCGGAAGCTGCGGTGAGGCAGCATGAAGAAAATGGTATGTACGGACGGATTTTTTTAAAACTACCAGCCGATTCTACATGTAATTAAGAAGAGACATGCAATGTTAAGTTTCTTTTTAGGGGAACCACCCCTTTAAGGTCAACATTTTTGTTGCTTTTGATATAAGGGCAAATTATTTAGTCGCATCACCCCCTGCCTCCATCCCCACTCTGCGGTGCCACAATCTCCCCCTGCCTCCAATCTCCCCCTGCCTCCATTGCCCTCTGAGGTGCCACCGCAGCCACCATTACCCACTGCCTCCAATCACTCCCTGCCTCGAATCTCTATGCGCAGTTCCAAGCTGAACCGATTTCAGCTATTTTTACTGGCACATTCCCACGACCACGGACATTTACGAACGGGGGGAAAAAGTGCCAGTTTTTACAAATTGTCCCTAAAAAATACGGGCGGTTGGCATAACTGGTCCAGTAGTACGCCTGAGCGTATTGATGTCATTCATCGCGCTGCTCACGACGTATAGTTGAGCAATATAAATGGACCCGCGTGTGTTTTCTAGGAGCCACACTATCGTCACATCTGCAGACAGATAAAATATATAATTTTTTGGAGCACAGGGGAACCCCATTGCTATTTATCCACCACGGCATCACCGCGATCTTGAAGCCATAGGACACATAAACATACCAATATTTAAATATCAAGGAGGTAATTGTAGGCCTACAAGTAAACGTTTGGGTTCTTTCTATTTTTTATTTTTATTTCCTAATCTATATGCCTACTGTTATGTTTGTTTTTTGGTCAAGACTATTTTTATATCTGCATTCAGGTTTGTCAAACGTCTGCAGAAGCTTGTTGAGTTTACTCTCTAGTAAGGACTTTAACAGGTATTAACCATATAGACATGGATAGATATCACATTGCAAACCAACTTTTTTATTTATAGGAAACTAAGACTTTTAAAGGGCCATACACTGTAAGAATAATACTTCTCACTTTGGATAATCCGTGTGTGTTGGGCTGCTCTGATATCATTCTACTATTTCTGTGATGCCTTTGTTTTCTAACCAAATGTTGTGAGTAAGCTGTAAGCTATACTTTGCATTAAACCCTTTTTAACATATGGAAGCTCTTAGATGGTGGTTTTTCCTCTCTATTTTGGTATGTTCATCATGACTGATGTGTGAGGATAAGTGACAACATCTTTACCCCTGGGCTACCTGGCTGATTTTTATGCGCAAAGGACCATCTGGTGAAACAGTGGTCTAAGTTGGAGGTAATAGTAATTTATCCTCGTGGTGGCGGGATCACTCAACACTTTTGCTAATCTTATCACCTGGTGGCTTCTATGGTCTGATAATTCAGATAATTGGAATAACGGACACCTTACCTATGTTATCTATATTGATGTACCCATATTTAATTGAAAATGTATTATTGGTAATTTCACCCATCCTGTATTACAGGCAGGGCCGGCCTTTGCGTTGTGCGGTCGCACAGGGCGCCATAGCAACATGGGCGCCTTGCGACCGACACAGATGCTTCAATAATTCATACTCAGTAGTGGGCGGGGAGCGCGCCGCCGGCGCCCCCCCGCGCGCGACTGCAGAGTACTTTGGCGGGTGACAATGGCATGGCGCGGTACCGGATGTCTAGCTTTGCGGGGGGGGGGGGGGGCGAGCCGTCGGCACACCCGGGACCTGGCCGCAGCGATCCCCCCTACTCTGTGGCAGCTTCGCACGTCTGAGGAGTCTCGACTCTCGGCTGCCTGTGCCTGTCTCAGTCACAGGCAGCCGAGCAGTGAAGCCGCCTCCCCCTTGTCTGCACTGTGCTGTGTGTAGCACGCAGCAAGTACATAATTTATCTGTGCCTGCTTTACAGGTCTGAGTTGGGGGGGGGTTCTGTATTGGGGGGGGTTTGTATTGGGGGGGGTTCTGTATTGGGGGGGGTTCTGTATTGGGGGGGGTTCTGTATTGGGGGGGGGTTCTGTATTGGGGGGGGGTTCTGTATTGGGGGGGGTTCTGTATTGGGGGGGGGTTCTGTATTGGGGGGGGGGTTCTGTATTGGGGGGGGGGGGTCTGTATTGGGGGGGAAGGTTCTTTATTGTAAGGAGGGGTCTGTATTGGGGGGGAAGGTTCTTTATTGTAAGGAGGGGTCTGTATTGGGGGGGAAGGTTCTTTATTGTAAGGAGGGGTCTGTATTGGGGGGGAAGGTTCTTTATTGTAAGGAGGGGTCTGTATTGGGGGGGAAGGTTCTTTATTGTAAGGAGGGGTCTGTATTGGGGGGGAAGGTTCTTTATTGTAAGGAGGGGTCTGTATTGGGGGGGAAGGTTCTTTATTGTAAGGAGGGGTCTGTATTGTAGGGGGATGGGTCTGCACTGTAGGGGGGTCTGCGTAACATACATGTGTCTGGGGCTGTGTAATGTATAGGGGTCCAACGGTGCAGAGTGCTGTGTGGTGTAAAGGGGTGCAGGGTGCAGTGTAATGTAAAGGGGTCCAGAGGTGCAGGGTGCTGTGTAATGTAAAGGGGCCCAGTGGTGCAGGCTGTTTAATGTAAGGGGGGGTCCAGTGATGCAGGGTGTGTAATGTAAAGGGGCCCAGAGGTGCAGTGTAATGTGAAGGGGTCCAAATGTGCAGGGTGCTGTGTAATGTATAGGGGTCCAACGGTGCAGAGTGCTGTGTAATGTAAGGGGCCCAGTGATGCAAGGTGCTGTGTGGTGTAAAGGGGCCCAGAGGTGCAGGGTGCTGTGTGTAATGTAAAGGGGTCCAGAGGTGCAGGGTGCTGTGTAATGTAAAGGGGCCCATAGGTGCAGGGTGCTGTGTAATGTAAGGGGTACAGAGGTGCAGGGTGTTGTGTGTAATGTAAAGGGGTGCAGGGTGCTGTGTAATGTGAAGGGGCCCAGTGATGCAAGGTGCTGTGTGGTGTAAAGGGGTCCAGGGGTGCAGGGTGCTGTGTGGTGTAAAGGGGTGCAGGGTGCAGTGTAATGTAAAGGGTAAAGGGGCCCAGGGTGTTGTGTAATGTAAGGGCAGGTGCAGGGTGTGTGTGTAAAGGGGCCCAGAGGTGCATGTAAGGGGGGGTGTGATGCAGGGTGTGTGTAATGAAGGGGTAAAGGGGCCCAGAGGTGCAGTGTAATGTGAAGGGGTCCAAATGTGCAGGGTGCTGTGTAAGGGTGCTGTGTAATGTAAGGGGCCCAGTGATGCAAGGTGCTGTGTTATGTAAAGGGGTCCAGAGATGCAGGATGATGTGTAATTTAAATGGGCCCATAGGTGCAGGGTGCTGTGTAATGTAAAGGGGGGTACAGTGATGCATGGTGATGTGTAATGTAAAGGGGGCCAAAGGTGCATGGTGCTGTGTAATGTAAGGGGCCCAGTGATGCAACGTGCTGTGTAATGTAAGGGGGTGCTGTGTAATGTAAAGGGGTCCAGAGCTGTGGGGTGCTGTGTAATGTAAAGGGGTCCAGAGCTGTGGGGTGCTGTGTAATGTAAAGGGGTCCAGAGCTGTGGGGTGCTGTGGGGTGCTGTGTAATGTAAGGGGCCCAGTGGTGCAGGGTGCTGTGTAGTGTAAAGAGGTCCAGAGGTGCAGGGTGCTGTGTAACGTGCAGGGTGTTGTGTAATGTAAGGGGGGTCCAGTGATGCAGGGTGATGTGTAATGTAAAGGGGCCCAGAGGTGCAGTGTAATGTGAAGGGGTGCAGGGTGCTGTGTAATGTAAAGGGGGCCAAAGGTGCTGTGTAATGTAAAGGGGCCCAGTGATGCAAGGTGCTGTGTAATGTAAAGGGGTCCAGAGATGCAGGGTGATGGTGTAATGTAAAGGGGCCCATAGGTGCAGGGTGCTGTGTTATGTAAGGGGGTACAGTGATGCAGGGTGCTGTGTAATGTAAAGGGGACCAGAGGTGCAGGGTGCTGTGTAATGTAGAGGGGACCAGAAATGCAGTTGTGGAGAGGGGTACACAGTAGTGACAGCAATACTGAAGGATGCAGGGGGCACAGTGGGGTGTTTTTTTCATTTTACCGTGGGGGGGCAGATAAAGGATCCGCCCCGGGTACCAAATGCTCTAGGTACGCCTGGCAAGCCACAGGCGGATTCTGCCGGAAAGACGGCGTGGGCTGTCCTTGCCTTGCTATGAGGAGCAGGGATGTGGAGTGGGATGAGGAGCTCATATGCCATGCGCACTGAGAAGACAAAGGAGGGCATGAATCCACAGACGCAGGCAGCAAATGTAAAAACCTTTTTCTGTAAGTAAATTCTTTTTTTTTTATAAATGCAGTGTACTGCTTAATGTCTGTTTTGTATTTTCTTATTTAAATGGGGTGTTTCTTAAAGGAACAGTAAATTCAAAAGTTACATTTTTTTTATTGTAATTATGTTTGATATTTGATTGTAAATTTACAGGTAGTGTTATTATACCGTGTGATATACAGTATATGTGGCGTTATTTTAGCATGTGATTTGCAGTATATGTGGCATTATTTTAGCATGTGATTTGCAGTATATGTGGCGTTATTTTAGCGTGTGATTTGCAGTATAGGTGGCGTTATTATACCATGTGAATAAAAGTTGTATTTTTATCATAGCTTGTAATCTGGTTTTTGGGAACTTAACAGAATGAAAGGCTTTAAATGGAGCCGGTATTGGAGAAATGGGTGTGGACACTGAAAGGGTGTGGTTACTGAGGGGTGTGGTTATTAATGGGAGTGGTTACTAAGGGGCATGGTTACTGTGGGGCGTGGTCACTAGGGGGCGCTGTAAAGCTTTCTCGCACAGGGCGCTTAAAGGCCTAAGGCCGGCCCTGATTACAGGTTTCACTTTACATCTAGTATATATTTATTATATATTAGTTTTATATAATCGTTTGTTTGCGCTGCACTTTTTTCTATGTTTTATTCCTTTGACTGGACTCGGAGGTACTTATTTTGAAGGTCTCCTTTTTTTTTTTTTTTCTCTCAAATGTTATATGCTGGTGCATTAGATGTGTATCTGTAACTCTGTCCCTAGTCATTCAATAAAAAATAGAAAGAACCCAAACGTTTACTTGTAGGCCTACAATTACCTCCTTGATATTTAAATATTGGTATGTTTATGTGTCCTACGGCTTTAAGATCGTGGTGATGCCGTGGTGGATAAATAGCAATGGGGTTCCCCTGTGCGCCAAAAAATTATATATTTTATCTGTCTGCAGATGTGACGATAGTGTGGCTCCTAGAAAACACAAAAATCGCAGATCGCAGCCATTACTAGTAAAAAAATTAATAAAATTAATAATAATTCCGTCCCCTATTTTGTAAGCGCTATAACTTTTGCGCAAACCAGTCGCTTATTGCGATTTTGGTAAAAAAATTAAAAATGTAGAATACATATCGGCCTAAACTGAGAAATTTAAATGGGCTATTATAGTAAGTAAATATTCTTTATTTTTTTAATTTTTTCCAAAATTGTCGCTCTATTTTTGTTTATAGCGCAAAAAAACGAAGAGGTGATCAAATACCACCAAAAAGCTCTTTGTGGGGAAAAAAAGGACGCCAATTTTGTTTGAGAGCCACGTTGCACGGCCACACAATTGTGGGTTAAAGCGACGCAGTGCCAAATCGCAAAAACTGGCCAGGTCCTTTACCTGCCTAAAGGTCCGAGTCTTAAGTAATTAAAGTACCATACCCTCCAATAGGATTTTTTTTTGCTTTCCCTTGGCTTATGAGGAATTGGGACTCAAAGGCTGGTTGGTGGACCAGATGTCCAAAAAGCTCTAACTTTTCCAGGATGGACTACTCGTGAGAAAGATCAAGCCATTTTGGAGTTTGTGTATGGCCACTTCTTTGTTCTATTTAAAAGCTGTCCTGGAGAAGGAAAATCTAAAGCGTGGTCGCCTACTCCCCCCCTTTTTTTTTCCTCTGACCAGAACTGTTCAATTCCCCTGGACAGGGGTCAGAAGGGGGTACCAAACATCCTTGGGCTGCCAAGACGGTCAAGTTAACGGAAAAGTTGCACTATCCTCCATGTTCAGGGTGGGGAGTCCTTTTCGCCCTTGTGGGGTTCTACTCCTACCTCCTTTTCGGTTCTGATATGTAACCTCGGAGGGTAAAAATCAAACACTTAAATGGGGCGCACCATCATCCAGGGTATAGATATAGAAAAATTGGTTCTGAGGTCCCCAAACCAGAGCCAAAAGAAGGGTTTTGGGCCATTGTTGGACTATCACGGTACTAGTAACAAGTGTATAAAATGTAGAAAAGAACAGGTAAATTCTAAACTTTTTTATTAAATACAGTATCGGTGAAGACAGAATAGAAGGGGTACAGAATTAAAAACGGAACGACCAACACCACCAGTATAGTAGTCCCCGGGGGGACTTCAGCCGCTTCATCAAAAGAAAGTCTAATTTTAAAATGACAAAGCGTCAAACAAATATTGAACAGTTACAAAGGATAAGTTGGGGGACAAAAGACTCAGCTGCTCACCTAAAACCCCCCCCCCCCTCCCAACAAGCGAGGAGGGCGGTTGCCACCACACATAGGGTCCCGCATAGTGACCAGGGACAGGTGGACCTACTTCTCGGAGATATATATATATATATATATATATATATATATATATATATATATATATATATATATATATATATATATATATATAAAATAATCTGAGTGCTGCGATCCCCCTGGGCCAACTGTTGCCGCATTCTGGGGTCCATTACCATGGACACCCCTTTGCGGAGGTCATACGTGGCTCCATCGAGAAATCTTAACTTGGGCTCTCGCTCCTGGGGCCCCCTGCATGCAATACACTTCCTTGTATTCAAGGTAACCCTTTCACTTTCCCCTCCCTCTCCTTTTTCTTCCCTCTTTTCCCACCCTTCTATTTCACTCTCATCCCTTCCCATCTTATCCTCTTTTTTTTTTTTTCCCTTTCCCCTACCACTTTTTCCTTCCCTCCCTTTTTTCCCCTCCTCCTCTTTTGCCTCTACCACCCTACTTCACCACTCAAACCTTTACATCACTTCATTTGAATTTTCATCACCAGTTGACACCACGTTTCTTGCACTAACCTTCCCTATCCACAGCCCAGGCTTAGTAGTATATTATCTTCCTTACCTTATATATCCGAGATGTAGGTCCATATACGTGCCCCCTGGTTGCTATGCGGGACCCTATGTGGTGGCAACCACCCTCCTCGCTTGTTGGGGGTTTTTAGGTGAGCAGCAGAGTCCTTTGTCCCCCAATTTATTCTTTGTAACTGTTGTTCAATATATAATTGTTTGAGGCTTTGTAATTTTTTAATTTTAGACTTCCTTCTGATGAAGCGGCTGAAGCTGCGAAACTAGTAAAGATGTTCGCTATGACTTTCAACCCACTATTTTTCTCCCTCCCCCGGGACTACTGTACTGGTGTTGTGTTGGTCGTTTAGTTTTTTAAAGTGGGGGTTCACCCTAAAAAAAAATTAACATTACAATGAGCTGACTTCTTTTTTCGTACATATCATTTTATCTGTATTTTCCTCCTGGATTCAACGCGGGACTGGGCGTTCCTATTCACAGGGTCATTGACGTCCCTCCGACCGGTGCATACAAAGCTTCACGAGTTGCCGAAAGTCGGTGCGCAGGCGCCGTATAGAGCCGACCCGACGTTCGGCTTCTTTTGGCAACTCGTGACGCGCTGTATGCGCCGGTTGAATCCAGGAGGAAAATACAGATAAAACGGTATGTACGAAAAAATAACACCAGCATAATGTCCCTCTCAAGTCTGCTCATTGTAATGTTAATAATTTTTTTTTTTTTTAAGGTTAAACCCCTGCTTTAATTCTGTACCCCCCTATTGTGTCTTCACTGATACTGTGTTTAATAAAAATGTTTTTTACAATTTACTTGTTCTTTTCTACTTTTTATACTTCTGTTACTAGTACCGCGATAGTCCCAACAATGGCCCAAAACTCTCCCTTTTTTTTGGCTCTCTGGTTTGGGGACCTCGGAACCAATTTTTCTATATTCCTTTACGGTTCTGGAAAAATAAGTGTTTCCCCCGATCCTGGATCTCAAGGCTCTGAACTGTTTTGTGCTTGTGCAGAGGTTCAGGATGGAGTGCTTTCCTCTTGTGGTGGCCTCCATTCAAGGGGATTGGCATCTGCAGACATCGTAGATACCTACCTGCACATCCCCCAGCTGTCTGGCACTAGCACTTTGCAGTGTGAAAGGAGCATTATCCATCGGTGGCTCTACCCTTTTTAGTCATGCGTCTGTTCGCTGAAATTCTGGCCTTACTAATGCAATGGAGGATTGCTGTGATTGGTTATCCAGACGACCTGCTTTTGAAAGGCACAATCTCACTCAGCCTTGGAAGATCACGATCAGCACTTGCAGGTGTTTGAGTGGATTCTGAATTTTCAAGATGCCCACTCTGATCCCAATCAGAAAGCGTTATCATCTGGGCCTGACTCTTAACACGCTGCTAAACAAGGTTCAGAAGCTTCAGCTGGCGATCGGCTGCTGCTGTTTCGCAGGCGGTCCTTCCTTAAAGCGGAGTTTCACCCTAAATATAAGATCTCCCATGCGCTTCAGCATACTGGCGTCAGCGCCAGTATGCTGGGTTTTTTTTTTTTTTATAGCACACTTACTGTTTTATCGTAGAAATCCTTTTCTGTCCCCCGCGGTGGACGGCGCCAGTACAGCGCGTCACATCTTCCTAAGATACCCGATATGGACTCGGGTATTTCCGGCGCTATGCGGCGCCTGCGCACAGACCTAGGAGCTGACTGCGCAGGCGCCGTATTTCTCCGAGTCCTATTTCGGAGGGCGTGACGCGCCATAGCCGTAGGACTCGGAGAAATACGGCGCCTGCGCAGTCAGCTCCTAGGTCTGTGCGCAGGCGCCGCATAGCGCCGGAAATACCCGAGTCCATATCGGGTATCTTAGGAAGATGTGACGCGCTGTACTGGCGCCGTCCACCGCGGGGGACAGAAAAGGATTTCTACGATAAAACAGTAAGTGTGCTATAAAAAAAAAAAAAACCCAGCATACTGGCGCTGACGCCAGTATGCTGAAGCGCATGGGAGATCTTATATTTAGGGTGAAACTCCGCTTTAACTTTTGCATGCAGGTCCTGGGGGTCTCTGCCTTTTGTGGCAGTTCTTTATGCTCCGGTCCATATTGGGGGGCCTCCAGAAGGAAAATCTTGGCCAAATGGGGCAAAGTCCCCCAACTACCAGGTTTGCCTGTGTCCACAGACCAGGATATCTCTGGTTTGGTGGCTTCGTCATGTCCTTTGGAGGGGAAATCGACCTAGCGTCAGTGGATGCCAGAGGAGTTCCATTTAGCAATCCTGGAACTTTGGGTGACCTGGCTTTGCCTAGAGCAGTGGATGAGAGCATCTGCGGGGAACCCAGTCTGAATCCAGTCACTGCCAAGGCCTATGTCTATCACTAATGCGGGACAAGTTTTGTGGCAGCATCGCTGGAGGTCTTATTCTCTGGTGGGGGAGCACCACATGCTGGCATTCTTCACCCTGTTCATCCCCTGCATGGACACTTGGCGGGCAGACTACCTCAGCCGCCAAACGTTTTACTATGGTGAGTGATCCTTGCATCCTGAATGTTTTTTTTCAGATTTGCCTCCGATGTGGCACTCAACATGGATCTACCAACGTCTCTTGTGAACAGATGCCTTGGTGGAGTCCGTATCCTCTCCTATGGATTCCCTCCTCTCATGCTTGTGCTGTGAAAGATAAAAGCCAAAAACCTTCCAGTAGCTCCAGATTGGCCACACCACCCTTGGTATGCTGACGTAAGGTTGGTCGCAGATTTTTCTTGACACCCCTGGATCATCCCCCTGGATCATCCCCCTTTATCAATCCCCCTTTATCAATCCCCCCTTATCAATCCCCCCTTATCAATCCCCGGGGTGATTGAAAAAGGTGATTATCAAAGGTGATTGCAAAAGGGTGATTATCAATCCCCCTTGAAAAGGGTGATTGATCAATCCCCCTTTACAATCCCCCTTTATCAATCAATCCCCCTTTAATCAATCCCTTGAAAAAGGGTGATTATCAATCCCCCTGATCAATCCCCCTTTAAAAATCCCCCTTTTATCAATCCCCCTTGAAAAGGGTGATCAATCCCCCTTTATCAATCCCCCTGATTAATCCCCCTTTGATCAATCCCCCTTTAGGGTTCATTGAAAAGGGTGATTGCCAGGGTGATCCCCCTTTATCAACCCCTTTATTCCCCCTGATTGAAAAATCCCCCGGGTGATTATCAATCCCCCTGATTAAAAAATCCCCCTTTATCAATCCCCCTTTATCAAGGGTCCCCCTTTATCAATCCCCCTTTATCAGGGTGATCCCCCTGATTCAACCCCCTTTATTGAAATTAATCCCCCTCATCCCCCTTGAAAAAATCCCCCTGATTATCAATCCCCCTTTATCAGGGTCCCCCTTTATCAATCCCCCTTTATCAATCCCCCTTTATCAATCCCCCTTATCAATCCCCCTCCTTTATCAATCCCCCTTTATCAATCCCCCTTTATCAGGGTGATTGAAAAACCCTGATTGATCACCCCTGATTTAATCAATCCCCCCCCTTTAAGGGTATTCAATCCCCCTTTATCAATCCCCCTTTATCAATCCCCCTGATTTGATTATCAATCCCCCTTTAAATCAATCCCCCTTTGATTCAATCCCCCTTTAATCCCCAATCCCCCTTTGATTCAATCCCCCTTTATTCAATCCCCTTTATCAATCCCCCTTTATCAATCCCCCTGATTATCAATCCCCCTTTATCAATCCCCCTTTATCAATCCCCCTTTAAATCAATCCCCCTTTATCAATCCCCCTTTGATCAATATCCCCCTTTATCAATCCCCCTTTATCAATCCCCCTTTATCAATCCCCCTTTATCAATTTATCAATCCCCCTTTATCAATCCCCCTTTATCAATCCCCCTTTATCAATCCCCCCTTTATCAATCCCCCTTTATCAATCCCCCTTTATCAATCCCCCTTTATCAATCCCCCTTTATCAATCCCCCTTTATCAATCCCCCTTTATCAATCCCCCTTTATCAATCCCCCTTTATCAATCCCCCTTTATCAATCCCCCTTTATCAATCCCCCTTTATCAATCCCCCTTTATCAATCCCCCTTTATCAATCCCCCTTTATCAATCCCCCTTTATCAATCCCCCTTTATCAATCCCCCTTTATCAATCCCCCTTTATCAATCCCCCTTTATCAATCCCCCTTTATCAATCCCCCTTTATCAATCCCCCTTTATCAATCCCCCTTTATCAATCCCCCTTTATCAATCCCCCTTTATCAATCCCCCTTTATCAATCCCCCTTTATCAATCCCCCTTTATCAATCCCCCTTTATCAATCCCCCTTTATCAATCCCCCTTTATCAATCCCCCTTTATCAATCCCCCTTTATCAATCCCCCTTTATCAATCCCCCTTTATCAATCCCCCTTTATCAATCCCCCTTTATCAATCCCCCTTTATCAATCCCCCTTTATCAATCCCCTTTATCAATCCCCCTTTATCAATCCCCCTTTATCAATCCCCCTTTATCCCCCTTTATCAATCCCCCTTTCAATCCCCCTTTATCAATCCCCCTTTATCAATCCCCCTTTATCAATCCCCCTTTATCAATCCCCCTTTATCAATCCCCCTTTATCAATCCCCCTTTATCAATCCCCCTTTATCAATCCCCCTTTATCAATCCCCCTTTATCAATCCCCCTTTATCAATCCCCCTTTATCAATCCCCCTTTATCAATCCCCCTTTATCAATCCCCCTTTATCAATCCCCCTTTATCAATCCCCCTTTATCGCAGCTGGCTTGGCTATTGAAAGCAGAGTTGTGTTTCAACCATGCTGACCGCCAGGTAGTTTACTTAAAAGAAAATATACCATCGCACCTGGAAGGCTTGTATATCTCGTGTGCAGCTGTTCCTCCGCACATCCTCTGGCTAGGCTTTTCTTTTCTGCAAGGTTTTTTTTGAGAGGAGATGGCCTACCATCAAGGGCCGGATTTCTACTCTGATTTTCTTTCAACCCCCCCCGGCTAGCCATGCAGTCTTTGATCCATACTTCAAGGGGTTTGGCAGATGGTACCTCCTGTGCGCTCACCGTTGCCACCTTTGATCTTAATCTGGTTCTCTGTGCAACTACGTTCTTTTGAGAATATTTGGGAGAGTCCCTTATGCTGTCACAGAAGGTGACCTTTTTAGTAGCTATCACTTCTGCTCACAAAATGACCCTTGTTTCTGAGTTGGCGACCACATCCTGCAGGTTTCCTTATTTCGATGTGCACAAGGGTAAGGTGGTTATCTGCCTCTCCCAAAGGGCAGTTTCTGCCTTTTTCATTTGAACGAGGACATTGTCCTACATTCTTTATGCCCTTGTGCAGACATTTTGATGTCTTTGCTACCGAGTGCTTATGGAGGTTGGATTCCCTTTTTTTGTGATTAGACGGGCTAAGGAAGGGTTTTTATCAGTGTCCTCTGCCACCATTTCTGGATGGATGTGACAGATGGTGATTCATGTTAATACCGTTAAGGGTCAGGTTTGGGCAAAGGGAGCTGGCTGTTCTGCCAGTGCACCTGTGGTGAGCCAGTTAGGATTTCTCCTAACTGGCTCGCCACAGGAGCACAGGCAGAACAGCCACCATTCCCTCCTACCTGGGCCTTGCCAATGCCTGTCCCACTCGCTGGTGCTGCGTTTGGCTTCCAAATTTTGGTTGTGACCTGCTGGGATCCTGGTGTGTTAGCCTGCCCAAAAAGGCAGCACGCGAAGCACTGGTGGTGGGGGGGGGGGGGGGGAAGAAGGCAGCACGCGAAGCACTGGTGGTGGGGGGGGGGGGGGAGAAGGCAGCACGCGAAGCACTGGTGGTGGGGGGAGGGAGAGAAGAAGGCAGCACGCGAAGCACTGGTGGTGGTGGGGGGGGGGGAAAAAGGCAGCACGCGAAGCGGGTGGTGGGGGAAGAAGGCAGCACGCGAAGCACTGGTGGTGGTGGTGGTGGTGGTGGTGGTGGTGGTGGTGGTGGTGTGGTGGTGGTGGTGGTGGTGGTGGGGAAAGAAGAAGGCAGCACGCGAAGCGGTGGTGGGGGGGGGGGGAAGAGAAGAAGGCAGCACGCGAAGCGGTGGTGGGGGGGGGGGAAGAAGGCAGCACGCGAAGCACTGGTGGTCGGGGGGGGGGGGGGGGGGGGGAAGAAAAGGCAGCACGCGAAGCACTGGTGGTGGGGGGGAAGAAGG